>CM039727.1:40979924-41420473 GCA_022539455.1 Dendrobium nobile
AGGTGTTCATTCATAATAATGAAAAATCTGCCTTAGAAAAATTTGATCCGAAATTAGATGAAGGAATTTTTGTTGGATATTCAAGTGTTGGAAAATCTTATAGGGTATTCAACAAAAGAACTTTGGTCATTGAAGAAATCACACATGTTGTATTTGATGAATCTGGAAATTTGGAAGAGCCAAATATTGTTGAAGATGAGATTGAAGAAAACTCCCAAAAAATTGATAGAATAAATTTGAAAGAAAATTTGGAATTAGCAAACCCTTTGTCTAGAGATTTGAGATTTTCTAAAAACCACCCAAGGGAATTGATTATAGGTGAACCTAGTGAGGGTGTAAGAACTAGGCGTGGATTAAACAAAGAAGTCAATCATTCAGCCTTTATTTCAACTATAGAACCCACTAATATTGATCATGCACTTTTTGATGAATTTTGGATATTGGCCATGCAAGAAGAGTTGAATCAATTTGTAAAAATTAAAGTTTGGGAATTAACTTCAATGCTAAAAGATCAAAGTGTTGTTGGAACCAAGTGGGTGTTCAAAAATAAAATGAATGACTCATGAGTAGTCATTAGAAATAAGGCTAGATTAGTTACTAAAGGGTATAATCAAATTGAAGGAATTGATTTTGAGGAGACTTTTACCCCTGTAGCTAGACTTGAACCAATTAGGGTTTTACTAGCCTTTGCCTGTTTTAAAGGATTTAAATTATTTCAAATGGATGTGAAAAGTGCTTTCTTAAATGGAGTAATTAAAGAAGATATTTTTATAGAACAACCTCCAGGTTTTGAAAATTCTAAATACCCAAATCATATTTTCAAGTTAAAAAAGGCATTATATGGATTGAAATAGGCACCTAGGACTTGGTATGAGAGGTTGAGCACCTTCATACTTGAAAGATCTTTTGAAAAAGGAAGTGTGGATACAACTCTCTTTTTAAAGAAATTTGGAAAGGATATACTCATTGTTCAAATTTATGTGAATGATATCATTTTTGAATCTTCAAATAAAAATTTTTGTGATGATTTTTCTAAAATAATGAATAGTGAATTTGAAATGAGTCTAATAGGAGATTTAAATTACTTTCTAGGTTTTAGCATTAAGCAACTTGAGGAAGGTACATTTCTTAGTCAAACTAAATATGTTAAGGACATCCTTAAAAAATTTGAAATGGATAATGCTAAACCTGTTAGTACACCAATGAGTTCCTCAATTCAGTTGGATAAGGACCTTAAGGAAAAATCTGTTGATAAAAAAATATAGAGGGATTATTGGATCTTTACTTTACTTGACTGCTAGCCGACCAGATATTATGTTTAGTGTTTGCTTATGTGCTAGATTTCAATCAGATCCAAAAGAATCACATTTGACAGCAGTGAAAAGGATTTTAATATATTTACTAGGAACTCAGAACTTAGGAATTTGGTATCCTAAGTTTAGCTCTTCATTTGAAATTATTGGTTATTCAGATTCTGACTTTGCAGGCTGTAAGGTGGATAGAAAAAGCACTTCTGAAACATGTCAATTCATTGGAAATTCATTAGTTTCATTGTCTAGTAGAAAACAAAATTCAGTGGCTCTATCTACTGCAGAAGCAGAATACATTGCATTAGGAAGTTATGTGGCACAAGTACTTTGGTTAAAACAACAGTTGATTGATTTAGGATTAACTATAGGTACTATTCCAATTTATTGTGATAATACTAGTGCTATTTGCATTTCCAAAAATCCTATTCAACATTCAAGAACCAAACACATTGACATAAGACATCATTTAATAAGGGATCATGTATCCAAGGGAGAAATTGAATTTATTCATGTTTCAACTGAAAATCAACTTGCAGACATTTTTACAAAACCTTTAGCATTTGATACTTTCAGTGCATTAAGAACAAGGCTTGGTGTAATTGATTTAAATGCTTAAATAAAAATGTTTTTGCAACATTGATGTTTTGTTTTCGTAGTTTATGTTTTTATGATTTTGTTTTTGTGATTTTTGTTTGTTTTTGAGTGATTTTTTATTTAGAGTCTGTACATTTGTTGTTGTTTATTGTGTTTTGTGTGTTCATTTAGTTTTCTTTGATAAAAATACAAAAATCCAAAAATTTGTGTTAATCGTCCGGGACGAAAATTTTTCGTACAGGTCGATGTGTGTAAAATGTCAATCTGCGTGATTTCAAATCGTCTTAAGAGCAGTTTTTTTTAATGTTGTTCGTCTGTACGATCCTCACGATCGTCCGGGATGAATTTTTTTTTCTCAAACGATAGGATGATTGAATACAGCAGTTGAACGGATAAGACAATTTTTATTATGAACTTCGTACGTACGAACCTTTGGTTCGTCCAGACGAAAATATGTCGGTTCATAGCGGGGACGGTTTTCAACTACCATTAAAACGAATTAACTTTTGATCGTCTATACGAACACATGTTCGTTTGTACGATCGTCTTGGTCAAAAGTCTGTACGAAAGGATGCTTCGTAAATTGTGTGATTACAAAAAAGCCGTTATATTTTTAACTCACTCGTTCGTCCATACGAAATATTTTCGTACGGGGACGAATCGAATTCGTACGGGACGAACCAAAATTTCGTCTGGTATGAACAGTCGTTTTTCTTTAAATTGACGGCAATTTTTACTAAACAGTCACTCTCACACATCACTTTCAAAGACTTCATCTTTTCAAATCCTTCAATGGCAAGTTCTAGCAAGCGCTAAAAGACTTTGGCTAAGGGCCCTCCTAGGAATACATCCAAAAACTTTCTGTCTAGAACCAATGAAGAATCTTTTACTAGGTTTGTCTCTGCAAAAATCACTCCATCTAGAGTTCTCCTACAGGATCATTTAACCTTCAAAGTAATGCACTTGTTTGCCCATACTCAATTTGGTTTGATCCTCACTTTAGAACACTTCTACAATAAAGAAACATTCAACTATTTTCTGGCAAACGTGTCATTCAACTCCGACCACTCTGTTATCAGTTCTTTCATTTTCAAAAAGAAAGTTGAAATCACCAAAGATGACTTTAGTATTTCTCTAAACTTAAGGACTAAAGACTTAAGAGCACACACTTTAACAAACTCAAGTTTTGACTGGACTGAAGTCAATAGGGTGATTAGAGATAGGAGAATTAAGGATCATTTGCCAAAAGTTTCAACCTTAGTGCGTGATGCCCGTATCATTCAGCATGTGTTAAGAACTTCAATTATCCCTAAAGTTGGTGATAGAATCAACATCACTCCTCTTTCTTACCACTGTTACCTACTTGATTATGATTAGAAAACCTATAGATGAGGCCCAACTCTTAATTGATTACATTTATAGTCTCTCTGAAATTGATCATGTTGATCACAAAAGAAAGAAGAACATAGCCCTAGGACATCTGATTGCTTATATTCTAGAGAAGAAGTATAATTTAACTCATCATGAACAAGACTTTGAAGACCCGCTCTACTACAACGATGCATCCTTTAGAGCTATCTTCAATAAGGACGAGTCCAGTAGAACTCATGTAGTTCTAAGTGAAATAGAAGAAGAAGCCGGACCTTCACATGCTACTGGACCAAATTATAAGGATTTGGTTCAAAGGTTTGAAAATTTAGAGGCTCATTTTGATCAAAGATTTGAGATCAAATTGAAACTCATCTGCAGTAGCAAGATTTCCAGCATAATCAGGATATGGGATATATGCGTGAACAAATAAATGCCATTAATACCAACATGTTCACGATCAGTAGTTACTTCAGCTTTTTTGGTGCAGCACCACCTCCTCCTCCAGATCAGGGTCCATCTGAGTGATTTGTTCAGTGTTTGTTCTATGTTTGTTCAGTGTTTGCTCTATGTCTGTTCTGTACTTCAGTATTGTTCTTGTGTTAGTGATTTTGTTTTGTGTGTTATCTTTCCATGTTTTAGTTGTGTTAATGTTGATATCAAAGAGTTTAAATTGTAAAAATTTTTATCCGATATCAATATAAGTTTCAATATTTTGTTATTAAATATTTTAGAAATGTGTGTTAGATTTTATGACATTCATTTTATTTTAATCTTAATAGTGCTTTATTTAACTTGTAAATTTAAATTAATTTCATTAGAAAATATGATTTTTCAAAATTTAAGACATACTTATAACTTGATATTCTTAGATTTTTCAATTCCATGTCTCTTATTTAGACTATATTATCTTAGTATTATTATTGCAATTTCGATGCTTTCTTATTCTGTATTTCTCTTTTCAATTAGTATTTATGCACTTAAAAAAATTTGAAATTTTAGATTATTGATTTTGGAAAGAATTCAAATACTCTTGCAAAATTATACAAATGTACAAAAATCAAAAGAAGTGTGCAAAAAAATTGCAATGACAAAAAGATGTACAAAATAAGCCCAAATCAAAAAGATGCACAAAAATGTGCTGGTATAAAAATAGAAAAATATGCGTAAAGCGCCAGATGTGGTAATTACTTCTTTCCAAACTCTTTTAATCTCTTAATTCAAATTGATCTAATGTTCATTCATAATTCATATTGAAATTTGAAATATAAATTTTTTTACTCATCCTTAGTGCAATGATTCTATTTATCCTCATGTCTAAATTGACACATGCCCTTGAAAAACTCTTTTTATTTTCTAAGTTATATCACTTCTTAAATTATATGAAATTTTATGTTTTTCTAATATTTTTCAATTTTATTTGCATACTTTATTTCAATCACTTTCAAGATTAAAATATCAAATGAATTTCATATTTCTGCCTATATTTCTAACATTCTTTTCTTCTTCATCTTTTGATGTTGTCAAAAAGGGAGAGAAATTGTTTGTTGTTGCGTTTGTTTTCGCACTGTTTCATTTTTGTAGTGTTTGATTTGTTTTCGTAGTGTTTGATTTGTTTTCGTAGTATTTGATTTGTTTTCGTAGTGTTTGATTTTCGTATGTGTTGTATTTGTAGTATTTGATTGTTTTCTTTATTTTATCTTTTGTGTTATTTTGTGTTGTTTTTTTATTTTATCTTTTGTGTTGTTTTGTGTTGTATAAAATTTTTGAAAAACAAAATTTTTTTAAGTAATTCAAATGCCTCCTTATTTTCATGAGTTCATAAATTCAGGGAGAGTTTAAGAGATACTTAAAATTTGAAATCCTACAAACAATAATTATTTTGCCATCATAAAAAAGGGGGAGATTGTAGAGAGAGTTGCTATTTGCATGTTTTACATTCTTGCAACTTGTATTATTTTGATGATTTCAAATATTATTATTTTTATATATCTCCTAACATTTTTTGGAAGCTTTATTTTCGCTCTAGTGTGTACTAACATTTCAGGAAAATCAACTCCAAGCGATGAAGACTTCAAATTATTCTTTTGTAAATTATAAGTTTTTGAAATGAAAGGGAGTGATTGTAATTGAGTGAAAAATCACAACACACACTCTTGAGGGACAAATTTTATGAACTGATCGTACGGGACGAACTTTGTTCGTGCGGGACGATCATGTCAATTAACCCTCAGAAGAGCACTGGTTCGAACGGGCAAGAAGAAAATTTTCTAAGTCCTAATCGTCCAGGACGAATTTAATATTCGTTCCGGGATGAAACTTTCTGGATTCTCACTCGCAATGTTCGTCCAGACAAAAAATAAGGTTCGTACTAGGACGAAACTCTCTGTATGAGTTCGTACAGGACGAAATTAATTTTCGTACCAGGACGAAACTCTCTGTATGAGATCGTACAGGACGAAATATATTTTCATCCCTGGACGAAGCTCTCTATTTAAAATCGTCCCAGGACGAAAACTGTTCGACCCAGGACGAAAACTGTTCGTCCCAAGACGAATTGAACCGACTTACGTCAGTTAGTTACGTCCTGAAGAATTTTTAGAAACCGACCTATGAAATAACCGTTTCGTACCAGACGAACATAGTTCGTACGGGACGATGAGTGTGTACGAACATAGTTCGTACCAATTTACATTAGGTTCGTTTCCAGCACTTTAAGTAAAATCGTCCAGGACGATCCACGATCGTACGGAACGATCCACTGCGTACAAAATTAAAAACTTGTAGTTTTTGGACGATTTTTCTTGTCTTTTGTATAAATACTCCAAATTAAATTGCCACCCAATCTTTTTGCCATTTTATCTTCGTGCCTATTGAAAGAAAAGTCAAGGAGAGAGTGTGAGAGAGCATTCAAAGGAGGATTCCTACCATTGGAGCGTGAAAGCTTCACTTGTTGTTTAAAGGTAAGAATCTCTACTTGTGAATTGGGATACTTCACTCTTTTTTTCCTTCTTTCTAGATTTCTTGTGAGAAGATCTGTCAAGGAGATTCGGTTCTCTGCCGATACTAGGAGAGTGTGAACAGCCGAAGGGTTCTCTGCCCACACTTGGAGAGTGTGAACAGCCGAAGGGTTCTCTGCCCACACTAGGAGAGTGTGAAAGGACGAAGGGTATCCTGCCCACACTAGAAAAGTGTGAAAGGACGGACGGTTCTCTGCCAACACTGGGGATTGTGTAAAAGGATGACGGTTCTCTGCCGCACCGGGTAGTGGTGAAAAGAGTGTTTGTAAAGACTTCTCCGCCTTGCTATGGGTGCTAAAGGAGAGACACTATTGGTATTAGTACAATACTCAGAGGGTGCCTCTGGGGAGTGGATGTAGGTCTGGTTTAGATCGAACCACTATAAATCTTGTATCGTTTACTTTACTGTTTTTTATTTTCCGTATTTTTCTTTTGTTTTAAAAATTTGTGGTTGAAAAACTTTTCTATAAAAATTTTATTAAAAGTTTAATTTCGGTACAACTAAAATTTAAAAAGAGGGTTAAGTTTTAAAATACCAATTCACCCCCCTCTTGGTAGCCTTGGGACATTAACTTAGGTTTAACAACCTATTCACTAGACTCAACAACTGGTTGATAGTATATTAAATAGATTGATAGATTGATAGCTCATACTTGCATTAATATGGACACAACCGAGAATTTTATATTATCTAAATGATTGCAATTACTTAAATGTTGCCTAAATTTCTAAGAAATTTGCTACATATATGTTAGGATCTTCAAAGGGAGTTTCTCCAAACTGAAAATTATGTACCATTTGAATGATTGCAAATTGAAATTCAAAATTAATACTTTGGATGGCATGTCTACTTATGCTCTGATAAATTTCGTCTACCATAGAATTTGCAAAATCCTTAAGAGGTCTTGAATGATCTAAGTCTTAAATAGAGTCAACCATTTTCAAAAAATTTTTGGTTCTAATTTTTGAAAGGATACTCTCAATTTTCAAATTAAAATATAGCAATGGCTTCCTTCTATATGACTTCTAAGCATTTAGCCATAATTATGTAATCAGTAAAATAAAATTAAAAATAAAAAGAATATAGTATGATTAATTATGTAATTGATTCAACAATATAATAAAATTACAAATAAAATAAAATCTTCCTTAACAATGGCGCTAAAAACTTTATGAGGGCGGTTGAGTAACCTAAAGAATTATGAAAATGATTTAAGGTTATATTAATTCCTAAATAATGCTTAAGTTTTCTTTGATATAAAAAATATAAAAATTTTACTTAATATACGTAAGTATACATGCTGAATCGAGTAATATAGTGATAGAGTAGAGTATTGATTCTATGAGGAAGAATATTTACTTTCAAATATTAGTAATGTCTACTACAATTACAACATTATCCTACTCAATAAAAAAAAGTTTTGGTGATGATTCAATCACTTAATTTAAAATCAATAAAAAAATATAAAATGAAACATTATTTGAATAAAATATTTAGAATTGATAGAATATAAATACAATATATTTCATAATAATTCTTTTTTATATTGATGCTATTCAGATAATATGCATCACCGACCACTAAGTCAAGCATGTAGAGAGAAAAGACATATTAAACCCTTCAAACTCAATACTACTCTAAGCTCACATAGTCTATCATCCTATAAAAATCTTAGAATAGTAAGTAAAACATGTACAGTTAAAATCTCATAATTACAGTTCATATGTATAAATGGTATATGTCAAGCACTATAGCTATGCATGAATCATATCAATCTAATATACCTAGTTGTGCATGTTTTCCTATTTTTAGGCTCCACATTACACCTGATATTAACAACACCAATGTACTTATGTACATTATGTGCATTAAATGAAGACCTAATATATTGATGAAGAAAATTTAGTAGTACCCTACTTTCTATTTGCACCATCATTCCAAAATTAGAGAATTTATACAGATACGAAGAACAAGTGAAACAAACTCATTTTCATTAATTACACAATAGAAAGAAAGTAAAAAAAAAAAGATATCACCAGATGAGTTCAACGTTTCCTCTACACTCCTTGAATTTATAGAATTGCTTCCACAAATATTAACCAAATACTCTTATGAAGTGAATATAGTGCACCCTGAATTCTCTTAGTTGTCACTCCTAAGAAAATTACAAAGAAGCACTATGAAGATTGAAATTAACTTATTGGCTATTTAAAGATAAACATAGAAAATAGATTTTGGGACTACGGAGCTCAAGACATTTACGCCGCAGCGCCCTTAAAATGAACTAACGCTACATCGCCAAAGGATTTCCTCTGTTGTGGCGCTTGCTGACGTGGACTCGCTATTTAGTGAATAATTGTCTCTTCGCTGGCAGATCATGTTCCGACTGGTTACAAATGTAGCGTTGAAGCACTTTTGACGGTTGAGAGCTATGACATCCACGCGGCACTTCCCTTGGTTTGTCGGTGCTAGAAATTGGTGTGCGGTACTGTGCAGACAGAAACTGTGCTTTATAGCGCTGACTCCTTCGACGTTGTGGTGCCTTCATGTCTATAAATAGAGACTGGGCGCCTTCATGTCTATATTGGGTGCTTCAGTGGTCTCAATGATGGTGCCGCGGTGGTGTAGTGTCTAACGTCGTGGCACTATACTATACTTGAAAATTTTGCACATTTCCTATATTTTCCTATACAAACACAACTAAAATAAAACGATTTCACATGCAATTTAACATATAAAATATAATATTATATACACTTATCAATATTCCTATCAAAATGCTCATATTAATGAGATCAATCACATAACTTTTATGGTGAAAATTTTATCAATAAAAATTTATCTTTGTTTTTCGATAACGAAAATATAAATGTGATAAAAAATATAAAAAATATAAATTCATTGAAATAAAAAATTGAGTAAAGGAACATTAAAGTGAGACAAGCAAATTTTATAACATAGCTGACTCGCAAAAATCGCTCAACGGCCTCCAAAATTTAGTTTTCTTTTTCTTTTTGTCTCATTTTTGCAATCCATTTCTCTGTTAGCCGAAGATGAATAGGGAATTTTTGATTTCAAAAGGCTTTTAATGATTTTGTTAGTGATTTAGGATATTTTCTAATAAAGTATTAATATAATATTAATATATAGTTATATAATATAATCAATTATCAATATAAAATTATATTAATGACTCAAATGTATTCAAGGGTAATTTTTTTAAGGTGAGAAGATTGTAATAGCCTGTATTTTTGTGCAAAGAGATTTTTTGAGTCATTATAAGTCAAGTTTGAAAATCGGCTTCTCTATAAGGTATATATTATTGTGTTTTAATTTTAATATTTTTATGTATTTTTTTGACACAAGTGCAAATCCTTAAGAAATTGACACATCGATACAAATGAAGACTTCAGGACTATCAGGTATTTATTTTGTAAATCAATTTCACGAGTATTTTTTAAATAAATAAGCTAATTTATGAATATTTTTTTGGATTTTTACATACCTAACAACTAAATCTATTGAAATTACATATTTAACATCTAAACTTATATATTTACTAATATACCACATAAAATTCCTCTTTTAATCAATTTTAACATTCCATTTAAACCTTCCTTCAAAAATCACTATCAGTGACTGTCTTCCCCATCAATGACATCCTTTCATAGTGAATACAAGTATGTCATCGCTTAGATGAAGTGGTAGAATAGAAGGAAAGGAGGATTTTAGGTGATATATTAATAAATATAGAAGTTTAGGTGTTAAATATGCATTTTCAATAATTTTAGATGTTAAGTATATATTTTCAATAATTTTAGGTATTATGTATGTAAAAATTCTTATTTTTTTATAATTTTTAAGTCTCAAGAAATTTATATAAAAAATTAATTAAATTAAATAATTATATATTATTATTTTAAACAATACTATTGTCAGGTCTCAAGTCCTGGATGAGAAAAGTGGAGGGTTGCGTTAGGTAGTCAACAGCTAGCGTAAAACTTGTCGAACAATAATGACATGAATCCTTTAAGAAATTGTGTTAATGCTAGGACGTCTCCTGGAAGCGACGCGCTATATGGTCTGAATATAGTGACAAGTGTGCAAGGGCCGCTGCACCCGCGCCCGGGTGCAGTGTTAAATTGGCAAGGGTTCCCACATCAAGGACGGATGTGGGCAAAGAAGCTAGTCCATGAAATTAAAATTAGGATAGGAACTTGGAATATAGGTTCCCTTACAATAAAATTAATGGAATTAATAGATATTATGATTCATAGGAAGTTAAATATTTTGTGCATTCATGAAACTAAATGGGTTGGTGAGAAGGCTAAGGAAATTGATAGTTTAGAATTTAAACTTTGGTATTCGGGTAGGAGTCGTACTAGAAATGGTGTAGGTGTTATTAAAGATAAGAGTTTAAAGAATAATGTTATAAAAATTAATAGGATTAGAGATAGAATTATAGCTTTAAAGATTGTTGTTGATGATAAGATTGTTAATATTATAAGTGCTTATGCTCCTCAAGTAGGTTTGGATATGAGTTCTAAATTAAATTTTTGGAATGACTTAGAAGAATTAATATAAAAGATACCTCTTGAAGAAAGAGTTTTTATTGGAGGAGATTTAAATGGACATGTTGGTAGAGAGGTAGATGATTTTAAAAGCATTCATGGTGGCCATGGATTTGGAACGACGAATGAAGGTGGCAAGACCATATTGGATTTTTGTTTAGCTTATGATTTTTCAATTGCTAATACCTTATTTAAGAAAAGAAATGAGCACAGATTGACTATTTTCTTATTAGAAAACTAAATCGTTTAGATTGCAAAGATTGTAAAGTTATTCCGAGTGAAAATTTATGTACACAACATCGATTATTAGTTTTGGATTTTAAGATAAAGGGGCATAAAATAAAAAATAAAGTAAAACGATTTTCTAGGATTAGATGGGAGCTTTTAAAGAATATTAACAAAAATATTTTTGGAAATAAGATCTTAGATCTTAAGATTTTGTCTGTGCATGAGGATGCTAATATTATGTGGGAAAAAGTGGTTAGTGATATTAAGAATATTGCAAAAGATATCCTTGGAGTATCAAAGGGAAAAGCTCCTAATAGCAAAAGTAGTTGGTGGTGGAATCCAAATGTGCAAGAAAAGATTAAAAATAAGAAGCTTTGTTATAAAAATTGGTTTAATTTTAAAAATTCTAATAATTGGGAAATATATAAAGTGGCTCGTAATGATGCTAAGAAAGCAATATGCGATGCAAAGACATTAGCTTTTAGTGATTTATATAATAGATTAGATACTAAAGAGGGAGGAAGATATATGTATAAGTTAGCCAAACAAAGAGATAGGAGTAGTAAGGATTTAGTTCAAGTGAAGTGTATTAAAGATGAAGATCAAAAAATACTTTTCTTAGAAGATGATATTCAACAAAGATGGATGAGATATGTTGCTAAACTTTTTAATGAAGATTGTGAAAATAAGATTGACTATAATGACCTTAGCACCCTAAATGAAAATAAAGATTTCTATTTTTATCGGCGTATTAGTAAAACTGAAGTTAGAGAGGCTTTAAAGAAAATGAAGGGTGGAAAAGCTATTGGACCTGATGATATTCCAATAGAGGTTAGGAAATGCTTAGGAGATGAAGGTTTCATAGCTTACTAAACTTTTTAATACTATTTTGAAGACTAAAAAGATGCCAGATGAGTGGAGAATGAGCGTGTTAATTCCTATTTTTAAGAATAAAGGTGATGCACAAGATTGTGCTAATTATAGAGGTATTAAGTTAATGTGTCATACTTTAAAACTTTGGGAGCGAGTTATGGAGCATAGATTGCGGCGTGATACTAATGTTTCTCATAATCAATTTGGATTCATGCCGGGTAGGTCGACTATGGAAGCCATACATTTATTTAGAGGTGTGATGGAGAAATATAGAGAAAATAAGGAGGATCTACATATGATATTTATTGATTTAGAAAAAGCATTTGATAAAGTTCCAAGAGAAGTGCTATGGAGAGTTCTTGAAAAGAAAGGAGTCAATAATGCTTATATTCAAATCATTAAAGATATGTATGCAGGAGCTATTACTTGTGTTCAAACACAAGGTGGATTGACCAAGTATTTCCCTATTTCGGTTGGGTTACATCAAGAATCAGCCTTAAGCCCATATCTTTTTGCTTTAGTCATGGATGTTCTCACTAGACATTTGCAAGAGGATGTACCTTGGTGTATGCTTTTTGCTGATGATATTCTTCTTGTTGATAAGACTAGAGAGGGAGTTGAAGGTAAACTTGAATTATGGAGGTCAACCTTAGAGTCTAAAGGTTTTCGCTTGAGTAGATCTAAAACAGAATATATGGAGTGTAATTTTAGTAGTAATAGATCTAGTGAGGGTATTGTGACTTTGGGCGATCAAGTCATTAATAAGAGTACACGTTTTAGATATCTTGGATCTATTGTTCAGAGTGATGGTGAAATAGATGGGGATATTATCAGCAGAATTCAAGTTGGATGGTTGAAGTGGAGGAATGCATCGGACTTGTTATGTGATAGAAATGTACCCCTCAAACTTAAGGGAAAATTCTATAAGATGGTAGTGAGGCCTGCAATGTTTTATGGTGCCGAATGTTGGCCATTAAAAGAGAAGCATAATACTAAGTTAAGTGTGGCAGAGATGAGGATGCTCAGGTGGATGAGTGGCTTTACCCTTAGAGATAGGATACGAAATGAGCATATACATGAAAAGGTTGGAGTAGCTCCAGTAGAAGATAAGATTAGAGAGAGTCGCCTTAGATGATTTGGTCACATAAAACGGCGGCCTTCCGATGACCCGGTTAGGAGAGTAGAGGTATTAGATTTGACTTTTGTTAAGAAAGGTAGGGGTAGACCTAAAAAGACTTGGTTAGAAAATATTAGGAATGACCTTTCTTTATTAGATTTAAACGAGAATTTGACTTTTAATAGGACACAATGGAGAAAAAGGATTCATGTAGCCGACCCCACGTAGTGGGATAAAGGCTTGATATTGTTGTTGTTGTTGTTGTTGTAATTATATATTATTATTTTAAACCTAAATATCTAATCCCATTAACTAAAAAGCTTAAATCTCCTTTCCCTAATATATTTGACTAAAATAGAGAGGATATTGGGAATTTAAGAGAGAAAAGAGAGTTTTCAGATTTAGAGGTCTAGGAGTACCACAAAGACGAGCATCAACATTTAAAAAAAAAAAAAAAAGACAAGGCATCAGACATGCATTTTTTATTTTCACTATTGTGAGATGAAGCTAAAATTTTCATATGCATGCCTTCTTAAAGCTCCTCCTTCCGCGACCAGTTGGAGGATAGGGACGTCGAGGAGAGATCTAAGCATTCGTAAATATCGAAGAAGAATAGATCCCACCAACATTAAGGAGACGTAATGATTTAAGCCTTTTTTTTTTAAGGCTCTTAATGCTTTTTCTTAAGCTTGCAATTGAAATTTCACATCACTACCTATGTTGATGAGCATTTTTTAGCATGCTTTTTTTATATATCTATAAATATAGCTTTCAGCGATTAATCAATGGAGCCGTAGACAGTTGTAAACATAAAGAAAGCTACAACAAAGAATAATCTTAGTGACAAGCATTACACTCTGCATATGATTAAGATCACACTGCACTAAGTTTGATTGACTTCACAAATAAAATCAATGAAGATGTCTTTGAGGTTGATCTTGTGCCTGTTTTATAAATAATTAAACAGCCCAATTATAAACAATTTTATATAATGATAATGAATTCAGAAAAAATAAAAAGAAAAAAAAATTCCCTTCATGGTCCTAGTGATTTCATGGCTGCTCGCTAGTCTTTCCAACCATCTTTGTTAAATCTCCGTGAGGCCAAGCCCTTCAGTGATGGATTTGAAATAGTCTTTGAGGGTGTCATTGGCGCTTCTTCTTCATCCCATGCATTTCCCCAGCTGTTATCCCAGTTATCATCACCATCATTAGCTTCTTTCTTTCCTCCAGTTGAAACTGGTAATCCCACCTCTAACTTGTGGTATTTGGGGCCAGCTTTTCGTAGTAGTAAAGGATGAAACCTAATACATAACCAGGCAACACCTATGACCACAGCTAAAGCAAGGAAGATGCACACAAGTGCAAAGCCTGTAGATGTGCTGAGGAATCTAGACATGCTCAATGTTTCACTCTTGCTTATGGAATTGGGGATTATGTTCTTAAAGTCAAGGCTACAATTATCCCCTCCTGCTTGCAAAATTAGCATCGAGTCTTTTGTACTGTCCTCATTTACATAAACTTTCACCTGAAAAAAATCATTTGTGTTTTTGGTATATAAAAATGAACTAGACCAAGATAAACTAAAAGGGATTTGTTTTTATCCTTAAAATAAATTCAACTTTTTATTTTAATGATTCTCTCTTCAATAGGCCAAGAACAACATATAGTTCAAAACAGTTAAAATTCAATAATAACAAACTTCGAATAAAAAAACTATAAATTTAAAAATAAAATAATGCTAACAATAGCTTGAATTACTAGTTTTGCAGATGAAGTTTCCTTGTGACTCGCATATTAAATACCTGCATAGCGCCTTTAGGATTTATACGATTTGATCTAGGTTGTGAATCCTTAGTCCTAAACGCTTTCTAAGCTGCATGCAACGCTAATTCAAAGGATAAAGTAAGACCAATTTATTTTTATACTACTAAAGTATTCAGACTTTATTTCTATGAGTTCCCTATTTGGCATGCTGACATCATGGTATTTGAAAAAACGGAAGAAATTCTACAGCTAACATGTTTCATATAAGAAAGCTGTAAGTTGGAAAATGATGCTAATGTGAGAGCTTTGGCATTGTCTAGTTATTGCATTCTAATAAAGTTTCCATGCAACAGGTATAGTAGCAAGCCCGCATAAAGAGTTAGTGCTATGAATTATACCATGTGGATTAGCTTGTGAATCCTTCTGCATTGTATTCTACCAGAAGTTGCAAGAAACAAGACAAAAAGCTTCTGTAATTGTTTAAAGAATTTAGGCACCAAATTAAATATTGAAACCGAAAACTTTATCTTCTATGCTTCAGGCTCCAACAAGCATTATCCGTAAAAATATATTCAGAAAAAGAAAATATTGCTAAGAGTCTAAAAATTTTATAGATTAGTAGTTATTTCGTATAAAGTAGTTCCCGATTCAAAGAAAAGGCATAGTTTTGTTTCCACTAGTATAGTACAGTCCAGCCAGCGCAGAACGAACCATCATCAGCATTCTCTGTTCATTCATAATCATCCCTAAGTGTTAACCTAATATTGTTCAAATCCATTTCTATAACATCTAATCATTGTCTTTTTTTTAATTGATATATTAAAACAGCCTTTAAATCTCCATAATATTCTCTAAACATAAATTCTCTGAAGGCATTTGCCCATTTTAACTATATATCTTAATTCTAGAAATTATACACTGAATTCATACCCCCAATTATTTTCCGAGGTTTTAAAAATAAGACCGACGATTCAACCGGGAACCAGTCGGACAACCAAATCCATCAAATGTGAAAACCGCAATCAAATGAAACCGCGCGTGACCGTAGCGGAACCACAGTTCGATTGCTCAACGGGCAGATAGGAATAGTTCGTATAGAACCGCATGGTTTTAAAATAATGAATTACGAGTCGTTGATTTCGAATCGAACGGTCATAATTATACAATTTATTTCTTAAATCCTAAATAGTAATTACTAAACCCTACTCGCTATTTATCTTCTCTCGTTCCCGTTCCCGACCCCGTCCCTAATCAAACATCCATTCGTGACCCACTGCCCGAGACGAAGGCCTCGCCGGAGCTATTCGTATTCCCTGGCATCTCCTCTAGCCTTAGTCAATACTCAGCCTCCTTCACAATCATATCTCATGCGACATAATCAAATGTATGAGATTTCCTCACCAGCAAGTAAAAAAATATTTGTATCAATTGATTCAATTCATTAAGCTTTTGAGTTTCGATTTTATTTCATCTATTTCAATGTTACTCAGTAGTTACTATTTTATGTTATCTTAATTTGTTAGTTTATGATTTTCTAGTTTAGGTTTTGCTTATATACATGAAAAATAACTTGATAAAAGTTATCTTAGCTTGTGTTAGAAGCTTATTTGAATTTGTTTAGAACATAATGTTTGCCTTCATTTTGGAAAATCAATAGGAAGTATGAAGATGAAGAGCACATGTTAAGAAAAAAAAACTAATTTTTATGTCAACACTTTATGTTGCACCCATCAAAGGCCATGATAAATATTTGATGAACTGAATAGTTTTTTTTTTTTTTTTGAATGGTGAGAATTTAATTGAAAATGCTAGACAAAATGACCATCCAACCCTCCATGAGGAATGTGGAAACAGTGCAAGCTAACACTTATGGATTTTGAAAGCACTCTCTCATTTTCATAATTGTATTATTGATGAGCATGAAAATTGTAAGTTGTCAGATTTTTTTGGCTGCTAAAATTTTATAATAGATGCATATATGTCTTGTTATTAATTACATTAAATTTTCTTTTAAAGATGGATATCTTAGTAAACCCCTCATAATAAGTTATTTGAATAAGCAACTTATTCAATGCTAGATAACTTAAAAAAAAAACGCTAGATAACTTTTGAGTCTTGTATATTATTGATTTTTCTTTTATTTTTCTTGCATGTTTGGGCTTGAATAAGCAACTATAATCGAAAGCATATGAGTTCAAATACATAGAGCTAAATCTTTGCTTATTGTTTATGTTTTATAAATTTTTAGTTCAGTTTTAATTTATCTTTAGATGTTAAATAGTAGAACAAGTTCAAATCTATTTAATTTGAGTATATAAATGCAAAAAAAATTTAATGGTTTTATTTAATTAATCATATTATAATAGAAACACCAAGCATTTCAAGTGCAGCTTTCAATTATAGTATTTGTGATAAAGTAGACATTGTTTGGAATCATTTTACTGAAATTAGAAAACCTTATGGAAAGAAGTTGTTCAAATGTCTGCATTGTATAATTGTATACAATAGAGGATGAATAAATAGAATGAAACAATATTTAATAGGAGTTAAGGGAAATATAGCTTCCTGCAAAAAGATTTCAAATGATGTTCACTATCAAATGTAGAAAAATTTAAAGAAATTTTCAAAAAGAATATTAAATTTAAGACATTAACAATGTATGACATCCACAACTTTCTGTGTATATATTGAATTTAAGACATTAAATGGGATGCAACAATTGAAAAACTATTTGGCTAAGTCATATATGCATGATGAATTGCTTCCTTATATGCTAAGACACTTTTAATTGAAGGTTGAGAACCTCGTTTTTTTTCTTTAATAAGCTTCGATATATGTGCTTCAAAAGATTGTGATTTAGGTAGAGAAGAAGAATCTCTTCCTTCCTCTGCCTCAAATCTACAAGAAACGGTGTACTATCCAACTTATTATGTTCATGTTGTTTTTTTTTTTAAATTTCCTTCATTTTTTTCTTATATTTGATGTTGAACATTGTTTGGAACCTTTTTGCAAGAAGTTATATTCTCCTTAACTCCTGTTAAATATTGATTCATTCTATTTATTCTTCTTCCATTGTATGCAGTTTCACAATGCAAACATTTGAACTGCTTCTTCTCATAAGTTTCTTTAATTTTAGTGAAATGATTTCAAGCAATGTATACTTTCTCACAAATACTATAATTAGAATTTGCACTCTAAGTACTGAGTGTTTACATTCTAATATGATTAACTAAATGAAATCATTAAAATTCTTACCATCACATCCACAATTTAAGTAGATTTGAACTCACTCCATTATTTAATATCTAAAGATAAATAAAATTGAAATTAAAAATCAGTAAACATAAATAATAAACAAAAATTTAGATCAATTTATTTGAAGTAACACTTGTGCCTTCAATTATAGTTGTTTATTTAAGCTCAAACATGTAAGAAAAATTACTAATATATATGCCCCAAATAACTTCCTATGAGGGGCTCATCAAGATGTCAGTCTTTAAAAGAAAATATGATGTAACTAATGATAATGTATATATGCATTTATTATAAAACTTTAGCAACCAAAAAAATCTAACAACTTATAATTTTCATGCTCATCAAAAATACATGTATGAGAATAAGAGAGTGTTTCAAAGCATATAAATGTTAGCTACCACTGCTTCCACATTCTTCATGGAGAATTAGAGGGTCATTTTGTCTAACATTTTCAATTAAATTCTCGCACCATTAAAAATAACTATGCATTTTATCAAATATTTATTATATTTTGCCTTTCATGGGTGTAGTTGAAAGTAGTGACATATCAGTACACATACAAAAAGACATGTAAACTAACAAATTGAATGCTTCCCATTGCTTTACCCATACGCATTAAATCTTTGAATACAAACATAAGAATCATTTTTTTTATCTTAACATGTGCTCTTCTTCATACTTCCAATTGATTTCACAGAATAAAGACAAACATTAGAATATAAAAATTTAAAAATAGGCTTCTGGTACCGGCTAAGATTACTCTTATCAAGTTATTTTTCTTTCTATAAGCAAAACCTAAATTCTAAAATCATAAACTAACAAATTAAGATAACATAAAATAGTAACTATTAAATAACACTGAAATGGATAAAAATAAAATTAAAACTCAAAAGCTTAATGAATCGAATCAATTGATACAAGAATTTTTTTTTACCTTATGGAGAGGAAATCTTATATTTTTATTATACCGCATGAGATATGGTTGTAAAGGAGGATGAGTATCGACTTAAACTAGAGATGCCATCGAATACGAATAACTCTGGTGAGGCCTTTATCTCAAGTAGTAAGTCACGAATGGATGTCCGGTCAGAGACGGGGTCGATAACGAGAGAAGATGAATAGCGAATAGAATTTAGTAATTACTAATCAGGATTTAAGAAATAGATTTGTATAATTATGACTGTTCGATTCAAAATTAAGAGCTCATAATTTGTTATTTTAAAACCGCATTGTTATCTACAAACCATTCCGACCCATCGGTTGAGCGATCGAACCGCGGTTCCACTACGGTTGCATGTGGTTCCGCTCAGTCGCAATTTTCGCATTTGACGGAATCGACCGCTCAATCGGCTCCCGGTTGAACCGGCCGGCCCAATCCCATTTTTTAAACCTTGGCTATAACACTGAACTGGTAAGAATAGGTGATTCAATAAGAGAGCTGATGAATCGAGTAGGGGTTCTCTTAATAGACTAATCCAAGCTACCTTGCTTTATAATTGTTTGATCTTGATCAAAGGGCTAGAAATAGAAAAAAAAAACAATACAACTTAAATTTATCAAACCCCAAAATCCTAAAAGTCTAAATTGACCATAGTTATAGCAAAACACATGATCACGACTTCTCTAATCCTCCTTCCTAGTAGCTTGCCTTTGTATTTCGACACTTTGCCTTTTGTCCCTTCCCTCTGTCACCTCCCCACTTGCACGGCCACACTCACCACTGATCGGTTTGTTGCTATCACACTTGCCAAAAGTTGTGTACCTTCGCCCTTTCACCTGGCCGCATACCACATGTATTATTTTCACTTTTAGCTATCATCCATTTCTTTCTTTAAACTTTTGTTTCTTTTTTTCTTCAAGTTAATTGCAGTTCTTGATAAGGTACTAGCAACATCTTTCCATTTTTCATCTGACAGCCTAAAAGTTGAAAAAAAAATTAAGTTAGTAGTAGTTTTGCATGTCAATTAAGAGGATTATATTCAATCATCATTTATTAAACTTCCAATTAATATACCTTAATATTTTTAAAAATGCAATATACTCCAAATAAAGACTTTCCCTAACCTTTCTTTTAATATGTAGAGAAACATATATTGTATTTTCTTGGTCACAGGCCAAAAACCCAGCGATTGTAATTCATGCTTTTTACTTTTTTTTCTCAAACTAATTGTCGATGTCTCTTATTTGATAAATTTAGTTGGTTAAATTCTTTCTAATGATCTTTTTAACACGCTCAACTTTCTTAATTGACGTCATAACCTAAGGCAAAAATAATTTGAGCTTGGATATCATGTATAAATTCTTCCATAAGTCAGCTTATTGCCAATGAGAATATATAGTCTATTAGATTTTTTGGATTAAATGTATTGAAAGTAGTGTAAATCTGGACAATTTCATTTTGGCAGGCCCTATCATGATGATCATTCTCAAAATGGAGGTACATTATATCAACGTGTGTGCATGGGTATTAAGTATTATTTTACTTCAACTCATATTTACTTGCATATCTTTTCTTTTTGATGCTATATGTCTCTCATCTTTAATTCTTTTTTCGAGAATCAATTTCTTGAAGGAAGGGAATAGAATATTTCAAAGAATCGTCATAGCTTCAAAAGAAAAGGTTAGTCCTTCAAATATTGAGGTGTTTAATTATTAAATTATAGAAAATATTTTTTGTCTATGATTTATATTTCATTATATATTTCTTTTATACTATACTTCTTGCATTATTTAAGCCATAATATTTTTTTCATTCATTATATCATTCAATTCAACCCCGATTCAACATTTGAATCTTACACCTTTCTTCCAATTCAATATATAGTCCGACTTTCACAACCTTGATTAACTCTGAAGAATAGTTAACAAATATTTATATTAGAAATAAGGTTGAAGTGACATCCATTGAAGATAAGGTAAGTAAAAATAAGCCTAGATAGTTTTAAACTATGCAACAAAAGGTAAAAAGTACACTCATTAAATGAGTTGATAAAATTAGTGCTAGATGATTATGAATGAAAAATCATAAAACTGAAGTAACTTGGATAAAAGTTGTTCAAAATGATTTATGAAGAATAAATTTAACACCCTAGACTGACATAAATGAAAATTTATTACTTCTTATTGTAGAAAGAAAAAAATAGGGAGAAAAAAGAAAAAAAAATGAACATTAAACTTTATTTATCCTTCTGAGAGTTTTGGAGACATAGGTAAACAACGATACCTCTTTGTCTTCTTTTGCTTTGATTTGCATATTTGTTTGCTCCAGATTTACAAAAGAAGGGGCAATGATTTTTACGTCAAGAGATCCTTTTCCTTTGTTCTGAATGACAAGCGAGAGAGCTTGCGTATCTGTTCCAAAGTCAGATTTGTCAAGGAAAACAAAACGCAAGCCGAACTGCACAACAATTTCAGGCTCTGATGGGGATAAAAACATGTCATTGAAGTATAGAAGAGAATCCACCTTTAACGCGAATAAAGTAGCTAAATAACTAGCACGAAAATAAGAATTGAACGTATCAACAATAGAATGTCATAATCTGATCGAAATTTCCCACTCTACTTAACTTTGTGTACAGTCTACACGCCACTTCTAAAATGTTCGATCATGTCTGTGAACCTACAGCCCAATTGACAATTAAGGCTAAGCACAAATGCTTTTATAAAATATGTGTCATGCCATCAGTTCTACATTAAGGTACTCTCAAACCGGTGGAGTGATGCAAAAGGTCATCGCTGTGTATAGACAAAAATTTTACACAACAGTTGGCACAAATAGCTATGAAAAATAGCTCAAAGCCCAAAGATTTCATAGAGATTTCTGCTCTTGGATATAAGACATCATCTACGTAAATTGCACAAACTTAAAGAACGAACCTAAGGGGTTTCAATCACTTTTCATAAAAATTTTGGCCCACAACTGGATAGATTTTTTAAAGCATAGTCAGTGTCAGCATTCCTACTGTCTTTTCATTTTTTCCTGCCATGGAAACCACTATCAGTATACCATGGCTATGTCATTGTCTGAAGTGTCACACAAGACTCACAGCAGACCTAAGGGCTTGAGAACATTAATATTTGAGCGCACAGTTGATGAATATGCAGTCAGCATATCTTGCATTTTATAATATCTTTACAGGATACATTTCACTCTCATGAGTAAAATCTTCGCACGAATAAAAAAACATAAATAGCGATGGTAGACCATATCTAGACCCTTTCAAGGGGAGGGTTGCTTGGCTTCCTCGAAAATTTTGAGGAGTGGGAAGGTATGTCATGGTAGGGGAAGGTGGGAGGACCAAAGAATGTGGGTAAGCAAAGAGGAACCAGCAAAAAAAAAAAAATCGCTACAGACCCATGCTCAAGCCCTCGCCAACACCAAAAAAAAAAAAGAAAAAAGACGTACCTACACGTTGTTTTCTTTTTATATAAATTTGTATGGAGTTTTGCCTAGTTTTTCCTTCCTCTTGCTCAGTAGTGTGTGTTCTTACAGCTTGCATGGGCATGTGGTGTTACCAGAAAGAAGGGTTATGCATGGTATAATAAAATTGATAAGAATTTATTTTTAATTAAAGTAAACACAATTTCTTTCGATATATTTTTTGATCATGGTAGGAGAACCTCAATAATAGATCTTCAACAAAATGTTAATACCTTAGATTTTTTTTTTCGTTGACCCCAATTTTTCGAACTTGTTTTAACTTATTTTAGAGGACGGAAGTAGAAAGTGTATGACTATATCGCCTTTTTTCATCTTCTGCATTTAGCTAGATGTTGCATTCTTCTCCATTGTCTATTTTAGGAGGCTTGGCACTAGTGGATTGATCCTTTTTTCTCTTATATATGCTTGTCCACAGTGAATTTAAAAGCATGCTTTAGAAGCCAAGCAATGCAAAGTGTGCCTGCAAAGAGCGCGGTAGAGTTCAATAGTGTGGTCCGTTATAAAGCGAGCATTGGTTAAATTTTATAAAAACTCGTTTTGTTTTCTCCGTCCTGCAAGTTCACCCTACTCACACAGCCGCCCGCCCACAACGTGATCAGAATTCAGACGGCAATAAGGAAAATCAATTGCAACTTTGAATCAGGTGAATAGTTCTACACTTCTATCCTTTTTGTTCTTAATCTAAGAACTGAAATTGTAATGATGATGGGTTTTAGTGATATGACCATCAACGAACTGTTCCAAGCACTCATGATGTTAATATAGAGGAAACTAGTAGTGATATGGATGAGGTGGTTAATAATACGGAGGAGAAACTACAAAAGGAGATTCATGCTTCTGAAAAATTGGATTAAAATAATGAGGATTCTCATGTAGAAGGAATTGAGATTACTCCTCCTGGTGAGTTACAGTTACAACTTATAATGCACAGACACGGACACGACGACACGTACACGACACAATACGGACATTGGATACGTCAATTATTAAAAATATAGGACACGGATTGGATACGTTATAATAATTTTATATTTTAAAAATAGTGCATAAAAATTGAATAAGTATAATATTAAAAATAATTTAGAAATAAAAAATCATTTAACTAGAGTTTGAGCTTAAAATGATTAATATTAGGATGTCGAGAGTCGGGTGTCAATGCCATATATCAGTCATCGAGAGAGGAGACGACAATATTGTCGAGAGTTGGGCATTGATGTTATGCAGTAAGTATCGGGCGTCGATGTCGAGAGGCATCTATCGTCAATACCGAGAGGGCATCTATCTTCAATACTGAGAGGGCATGATGTCAGATAAAAATGAGCTATCAAGTTGTGGGCCTATAAATTACTAGCATCGAGCATCAATGTCAAGACAATATCAGATTTTGATGTTGAGATGGTTTTGAAATATGGATGTTGTAATGATGTTAGATGTCAATATTGTGATGACGGACGTCGATGTTGAGATGACATCGAGCATTGTTGTGAAACCAAAATTGCGCCCGCCAAAGAGAAATGAAAATGAGAATATTTCATGAATGGGGTATTGAGTGCAGGTGATTGATTTGATATTGTAGAGATGAAAATAAGAAATTTTATTTTTATATTTTAAATAAATAAAAAGTTTAAATACAATAAATTATATTAAAAAATTTCATAAATATTTAAAACATGCGTGTCCAATTTGTATTTAATATATTTTTAATCAGGCACATTTTTTGTGTGTCTGACACGTGTCGGAGGTGTTTCGAACGCGTTTCATATCAGATACGTGTCAGACACTTCACATCTCTTTGAGGAGAAGTGTAGATGCATCATATGTTACCACTTAAGGTGAATTTTTTTTCAAGATAATGAGGCCTACAATTCTTGAAGGATATGTACTTGGACATTAATCTAATGAAATGAGTTTTGATCCAGCTTTTTGTGCAAAAAAGAACTTGGAGATGAAAAAGTTGCATTTGATCTAAGTGATAATAGAGGACATGTTGAAAAGGGTATTGTTTTCATGGTAGTGGTTGGTTCTTTTGATAATGCTGAACTAATTTCGATGGATAATGAGGGATTCCAAATGCTGGTATTTAGGAGACTGAAAAGGAAGAGAGTAATGTCCACTTCCAATAATAGGTTGACCTGACCTAAAAAAATTACATATATGATCATTGTTGTAAGGGATGCTAATGCATGATTTTTAGAAATTGGGTACTGGTTTGTCGCTGATTCAGTTTAGGAAGCATCAGTCAACATTCAGTCCACTATTCCTATTCTGTTGGAGATTTGGTGCTATTCTATTGGAGTAGGATGAAGAGCTTTAGTCAACAGATGAATTGGTTGTTCTTTGTTCTTAATATTCGGCCAATGATTGACAATTGTGATCCCTTAATGCTCTATCTCCATTTCAAATCCCCATCAGAGCTTAATGCATCGTAGCACAGGATATTCCATTTGTACAAGGCATATTAAATTAAAATTTATGTGCTACTTTTAGTTTTTCCCTTTTGCTTACAATTGAGCTGTCATTGCAATAGCCCGACATGACTTTAAAGTTCGTATTTCATCTATACTTCCTTTAGTGCTTTGAAAATCCCAGAGATTGCATTAGGGGTCTTCTAAGAATTGTTTCCTATATATGTGACTTTGTTCACAAATTGGATTCCCAGAATTACTTGGTGCTACTCAACTTGCTTAGAAAGGTCAAACTAATTGAAGATAAGTCCTTTCTAGGGAAAGCTTGAGATTTGCTTACTTTCAGTTGAGCAGGATATGGTAACCAGAATGCAAATATTCTTTTCTTGATAGTGCTTGAGGACAAGGTCGGGTCTTGTATAATTTTCCATGCAGACGCAAGCATAATTGAGGTGAGGTAATGCAGGAGTTGATTGATTCTCTGATGAAGGCTATAGATTAAAGGTCTCATGAGCTTTTCTTCTTTTGAATAACAAAGGCTTTTGAAGGGTTTGTAGATGAGAAATCAGTAAGGGCTTGGTCAGAGGTGATCCATGGCACTCAAATCTTCTAGCTGTTTAACTTCATTTTTTCTTGTAATTATTTTTGGTTCAGCCTTTTGGGTCTTTTCTATATCATGTATTGGACTCTTTAATGGAATAAATACGTAGGAGTTTTCTAATAGGAAACACTTGAATATCTCAAGTGAAAACCTATCAATCTTGAAACAAAAAGGGGAAATATACACAAAATTCTGAGGAAAAACCAGAAAACAGCAATTTATTGCAATAATCAGAGATAAAATAAGGAAAATACCAAGATTCAGTTGATCCTCAATCCGAGAGGAGGATCTCTCTCTCCCAATCCCTAGACGCCGCTAGAGCCCAAAAACAACAAGCACCAAGAACCCAAAATCAGCCACAATTATCCCATCCCTAACCCTAATACAAACTCCTACTTAAAGAAAACACAAAAAGACTAAACAACCGTCAAACAATTAGCCCTATGTAGTGGACCCCACCCCAAGGGGAGAAGAATTGGGAGCCTGCGAATCAGCAGGCTTGCACTTGATGGACTACAGGAGCCGGTCCACAAGTTGGGCCAGCTGGACCGATTCAGGAAGGACCGATCCAGGAAGGACCGGTTTAAGCGTATCAATACCCCGCTCCCAAATAACCACCTTGTCCTCAAGGTAGAAATATGGGAATTGATATTCCACCCTTTCGTAGGGCTCCCATGTAGCGTCATAATCAGAAAGGTCCTTCCACTTGATCAACACTTCTTTGACCCCTTCTTCTCCCTAGCGTACCCATTGTAACTTCATGGGTTCTAAAACCACTTCCAAATCTTTATTCAATGTTGCTGGCAACTCTGAATTGGTTGTGTGATCCCCAAAGCTCTCTCAACTGTAACACATGAAATACTGGGTGGATGGTGGTTATTGAAGGCAACCTCAAATTATACATCAATGTTCCAATTTTCTCAACTATCTTATAAGGGCCGAAATATCTTAGAGTCAGCTTCTTGTTCCTCTTGGAGGTGACTACCCACCGCCTGTAAGGCCTTAGTTTTAATAACACTCTCCCCAACCTCAAACTGGATGTCCTTCTGATGCGCATCCATCTGTTTCTTCATAATCTGTTGAGCCCTCAACCTCAAATTCTACTCCAAGTATGCTTCTACTGAAAAAATTGGAGTGTTACTCTGCCCAATATACACCAGGTGAGGTAGATCTCTTCCGTATAACACCTTGAATGAGGTCATCTGAGAAGCAGAATAATATGAAGTGTTGTACTAAGATTCTGCCCATGCTAACCGCTTGGCCCAAAGTTGAGGGGTTTCTGACACAAAGCATCGTAGATATGTCTCCAAGCTTCTATTTATCACCTCCGTCTGCCCATCAGTCTGTGGGTGGTATGCGGTGCTCCTCTTCAGTACTGCCCCCTGCAGTCTGAATAACTCTCTCCAAAAATGGTTGAAGAATACTTTATCCCTGTCGGATACTATAGCCTCCAGTATCCCATGCAGTCTGAGCACCTCTCTGATGAAAGCTGATGCCACTGTCACTGTCGTGTAGGGGTGTCGTAGGGGAATAAAAGGAACATACTTGCTCAGCCTATCTACTACCACTAGAATCACGGTGAATCCTTCAGATCGAAACAACTCGTCTATAAAATCCATAGATACCTCCTCCCACATCCAATCTGGTAGAGCTAAGGGCTGCAATAATCCTCCTGAAGTCATGGCCATGTACTTATTCCGCTAAGAGACCTCACAATTGGTGACCAACTTCTTCACATCCTTGTGCATCACCTTCCAATATAACTCTGAGGCGAGTCTCATATATGTCTTCTACACCCCTGAATGACCCCCAATAACACTCCCATAGAACTCCTGGAGCAGGTGTGGAATATGAACTGAGGTCCTAGGCATCATAAATCGCCCCCGGTACAAAAGCCTCTCCCCTTCTAGAAAATAGCCAAGGTGGCTACTCCCATCCCTCAATAAATCTACCCTAATCCTCCCTTTTCATTCTGATATGTTGGTATCCTGACTTCAGATCTATCCTGGTGAAGATAATTGTCCCACTCAGCTCATCCAACAGCTCATCTATCACTAGGAAAAGAAAACTTGTCTGAGATAGTTTCTTTATTCATTGCCTATTAGTCCAAGCAGAACCTCCAACTCCCATCTTTTTTCTTAACTAGTAACACTAGGCTAGAAAAAGGACTCAGATTGGGTCAGATAATCCCTGCTTCCAGCATCTCTCTAATCAACCTCTCAATTTCATTCTTCTAAAATTGAGGATAGCAGTAGGGTCTGACACTAATGGGTGACACACCTTCCCGCAAGGTGATAACATGCTCCAACTCCCTTGGCGCTGGCAATCCCTAATGTGGCTAAAAACCTCACTGAACTGCTGAATCAATGGTTGCATTGAACGAGGAATATCCCCACCTTCCTTCAATCTGATCCCCTCCAGCGTCTGTAGCTCCACCTGTCCACCAGATAATATTCCTCCACCACTCCTCACCATAGTTTTAAGTGATAACATGGATTTGAAGAGCCCAGCATCACCCCTAATAATTACCCTTCCCTTCCACCACCAGCTCCATCATCAATGCTCCCCAGTTGACCTTGGTGTTTTCCAAGGTCTGCAGCCACTTCATTCCCAGAATGACATCAGTGCTCCGTAACTCCAATGGGAGAAAATCCTCCCTCACCTAAACCCCCTGTATAGTCAACACTACTTCCTGACATATCCCCTTAGCCCATTTCCACCTTTCCTGTACCCATCATCACTTCATAACATCATATATCCATCAATATCACCCACAATTGGTCAACGACCTAGTTAGAGATTAAATTGTGTGTAGCCCCACTGTCAACAACACCACTACCTCCATGTCTGTTATTCCCCTTTTCACCTTCATGGTATGACTCAGAGTCAATCCTACCACTGAGTTCAAGGAGACCTCTATCATGTCAAAATGTAGCTTGTCCTCCTCTCTCCCTATCTCACTCTCACCTCACTCCTCAGTTTCCTCGTAATCACAGACGGTGAGAACTTGAAGAGTTCGGTCTCTGCACATATGCCCTAGTGTATACTTCTTATCACATCTGATGCATAATCCCTTCGCCCTCTTCTCCTGCATCTCCCTCTTCATCAGTCTTTTGAAGTTCCCAATACTTCCTCCTCCTATTGGCTTCTCCCTTGGGGTCTTATGAATGTTGCCCGATGCAGGCCCCTTGGGTGGCTATGAAAGTGGTAGTCATCCTGTAAGAGCCACCTAAACTACTGCCTCTGGCTCCCTTCTCCTGGTAGTTCTGATCCTCCACTTGAGCCAGCTCCATAGTCTCTCCCAAGTTACGAGACCTCATGACCCTCACTGCTTCCCGAATCACTGATTTGAGTCCCTTCATGAAATTCTCCTCCAAAACAATCTCTGATAATCGATCTAATCGACTCGCCAGGTACTCAAATCGCTCGTGATAATTTGTCATTGAGCCTTCATGTACTAGTGTAAAGAACTCATAGAAGTCTCCTCCCCTACCGGTTCGAAAGCGTTCAAATAAGCATTCCATGAACTCCCTCGAACTCCATATGAGCCTCTTCAAATCTCTCCACTGGTACCAATCCAATGTCTTCCCTTCCAAACATAAGCCAGCTACCATCAATTTCTCCTCCTTTGTCAACCCATTGACGACGAAATATCTCTCTACCTTGTAAATCCACCCATGTGCATCATCTCTTTCAAAAATGGGCATGGCGCATCTTCAGCTTCCGGACCTTCGAATCTCCCCCATTTCCCCTAATTCCTCCATAATTTCTCCTTCCCCAAGTGTTTAGTCCTACCCAAGTGTCCCAATCCTCCCTTTCACGCTCATACCCATACCCATCTTCACTTTCTCCCCTCCTAACTTCAAAATCATCACCGCTCCTACCATAATCCCCCTCTTTTCTATCCCAATTAGCACCTCTTGATTCATGCCCCCCATAATCACGCATCTATCAATACCTTCCACCTCTCTCCTCTATGATCTCCACATCGTTTTCACTTCTATGAATTTCAGAATTCGTATTTCTCCTTACCGAACCTCTTGTCTCTGATGTCGCCATTTGATTTTGATTGTCCAGTATCCTCTTCACCATCTCATGAAGATCGAAACTTTGTCTTCCATGGAGGATATTCTATACTCAACTGTTGCTTTCATTTGGCTCATCTCCCCCTCAAGGCGTTCGTCCAAAGCATCCACTCACTTGGCCGTCATCGATACCCGAATTTTTGCTGGACTCAAAAATCTGGAACTTGGCCCCAAAAACAGTAAAAAAGACCCCCTTCGAACAAAAAATTGCCATATTTCACAAAAACAGCCCAAAAAATGTCTAAAAAACTGCTCTAATACCAATTTGATAAGGAAACACTTGAAGATCTCAAGTGAAAACCTATCAATCTTGAAAAAACAGCAGGAAATATCCACAAAACTCATAGGAAAAACCAAAAAACATCAATTTATCGCAATAATCAAAGATAACAGAAGGAAAATATGAAGATATAGTTGATCCTCAATACGAGAGGAGAATTTATCTCTCCCAATCCCTAGACACCGCAAGAGCCCAAGAATGTCAAGCACCAAGAACCCAAAATTAGCCACAATTATCCCATTCCTAACCTTAATACAAACTCCTACTTAAAGCAAACACAAAAATAACACAAAAGGACTAAACAACCTTCAAACAATTAGCCCTAGGTACCACCCCAAGGGGGGAAAGATTGGGAACCTGTAGACCAGCAGGCTTGCGCCTGTTGTACTGCAGGAGCCGGCCCATAAGTTGGGCCGACTGGACCGGTCCAGGATGGATAGGTCCAAGCGTAACATTTTCCAAACCCCCCTTATCTTCAGAGAGATTTATAGATAAAAGAGAAGGTCCTATTATGTTTAATATTATGTAGTATGTCCTAACAATATAAATTTGTTTTCATGTGGTAAAGGCACTTCTTATCCTAAAGCAATACAGAACTCTGAACTCCTTAACTCAACATATTAAATGGCACTAAGTTATATGATGTATAGCCAACTAATAAGACAAACTTCTCCACATCTACTTTCAGAAGAATATGATAAATAAGCATAAGTATTGTTACTTTTTGCAAATTATATTTATATAAATACTACATAACCTAAAAACTTATCGTGCGATTCAATGACATAACATTCTATTTTTTTGGAGTAAATCAGACATGTCGATTTATAGTTATCTGGTCAGCAAGATAAGCTTGAAACAATTTATTGTGATATATGCTGGTAAAGAATACCTGTTCCTGGTACCCTCAGACAAGCAACCAATTTGGTCTTCTTGTCAATGCATCTGTTAGATGGGTCACATCCTGCTGCTTGAGAGTCAATAGTACGTGGCTTCTTTTCATTTGATCCCTCATCCAAAGTTTCCTTGCTGAGATCACCAGATGCCTTTGGTTCTTCCAAAGGTTTATCCTTTCCCGTGTCATTGAGAGCATTTGTAGTAATTTCCTCCTGAAATTTGTCATTTTGATGTTTATCCTTCTTCTCGCCATCTCCTTTCACATGATCAGAAGCATTTTTTGTATCATTTATATCTACAGCAAGGCTGCTAGTGTCGGGCGTAGGAATTTCTTTGGAGTCAGCCTAAATTCAAAGTACCAGATGACTTGAAAGAGTTAGCGTAGCACAGCTTCAAGATTCAATCAATGTCTGAATTAAATTGCACGTCATAAAAAAGAGACAACATTCTTTCATAATAATCACTTCAAAAAGACATATCACTCAAACTACACATCCGGGTTGAAACGTATCATAATCCAATTCAAACATTCAAACCTTAATCATAAGTTCGATATGATCAACAGAATGGAAGTAACCACATCCGTGTGATTAGTTCAAGGATAATAAAAGAGTGTTGTGCCAAAGGGATCAGTTAAAAGAATTTCACAAACACTGCTAATAACCTCAGCAGAGATCTAAAATAGAAGCGATTAGCTCAAGGCATACCTCGGCTGCAACGAGACCAATGAAGAGCATATGCAGCAGAAGAACCGTCAGCAAGAAAACAGCGCCGCCCTTCATCTCTTTTACTCTCTTCTTCTCTATCGGTGATTAGGTTAATATTCCAGAAAGGAAAACCTAAGCTCCATATCAGTCCTGTACCTTACCTAGCAAGATATAAGCAGCCAAGAGCAGAAGCAATACCGATTAACTCGAAAGGCCTAGAGGTACTAACTCTTTTTTTAAGGAAAATGAGAAACCCTAGAATCTGATGCTGGGAGAGGCTTCCCAGAGAACGAAGTGGAGAAAGATACCCATCTCTCCAAGCGAAATCTATGAGAATGGGCACTATGACAAGCGAGGAAGCAGAAAAGGAAAGCCTTCCAGAAGATGAGTTTAATTGGGCTTGTGTCCAATTTAGCCCCGGGGAGAGAGAAAGTGAGGGAGACGTACAGGGAGGAAGACGCGGGTTGCCGGCCCTCGGCTGGAACTCAAAATATTAATTTTTTTTTAATCATTTTTGGAAGGACTTGACATCGTGCGTGACTAAATTTTGACTGATCTAGAAGAGGCATCCATCTTATAAACCTTCTTATCTGCACTTGATTGGGCCTGGCGTTGCCGCTCGAGGGAATCGAGCACGAATTAGAAGTTCTCAATAGTACTTGCCCACCAACAAAACTAAACATCGGTGGAGAAATATTAAAATTTATGAATTTAGTTTTTATTTAGGACAACCTTTTTCTTTTGTTTTAAATATTTTTTTTAGTGAAAAAATTTTTTTTTAATAAAAATTTTCAATATTATAAAATTTGCTTTAAAAATATAATAGGAAAGCTGGCTCTATCTTTTTTTTTTTATATGGGGTAACAATTTGTTAACAGTTATAATTTAATTTGGGTTAATTGGATTTTGTCCAGGACTGTGATTAATAGTATCAAAGATCCTCTACAAAATATTTCAACCTGTTTTTCACTCTCTAAAATTGAAAAAAAAAAATTAAACCAAAAATCATTCATTTATCAAATTCTCGTTTTTTTCAATATTGAAACATTTATAGACTTATAAAACTTATTTAGGTTGGCTTAGACTAATTAGTCATATTTCATCACTACTATTATTACTCTACTTTTTATAATGACCTTGTTCTCAAGGTTGGACTTTCTCAAGTTGATTAGATGCAGATGGGCATCTATTCAACAACTTCTTCCAAGCAAGCGCTTGTTATATGTTAAACTAATTCTGAAGCCATGCAAAAAAAGTATTGTGATAATTTGGCAATATGCATCCACCATTTACGGCAGGGGCAGAGATAAAATTGGGACATGGGGGCATGGCCCCCACTAGTAAGTCCACAATAAAACTCTAGCTCATACTTAAACATCAAAAAGCCCAAAACAACATCATAATAACATATAACAATAGCCCATAACAAAGGGGACACAATCCTTGGATTCGAACTTAGCTCAGATATTCCATCGGAATTTTTTTATTTTCGGCGGATTTGGGCCGCCAATAACGCGCATTTTTCTATAGTGCCACTGCACATATTCAATTTTGAAAATATCTTGAACCGTATTGAGGAGTCCAACATATATTCCAACCTCAGCACAAAAAAATGACACTTATTTTGTAAATGGCTCAGCCGTCAATGCACATACACAACGAACCATCTTTCTTTTTGTACCAACAGAGCAGGGACAATGCGAGGGATCAAATTGGGTTGTATTAATTATTTTTGCAATAAGTCATCCATAATATTTTGTAAAATTTGGTGCTCCTTTATAATGTGGAAGGTTCGATAATGTAGCATTAGGATTGAAATCAATCTGATGTTATAAGGCACGAAGTGGGGAAAGGTTTGCTGGTAGTTTAGGGTTTAGCAACATCAACGAAGTCATATAATAGTTGTTGTAATTCAGGTGGGTAAGATGAATGATTCCTTGTTTCAAAATTTCCTTGAGCCAGAATGTACAACTGCGAAGATGATGAGGTTCTCACACAAGGACCGAAGTAGCAAACTTCCCGAAATAATACACAGGGATGGTTTTTCATTACTGCCATTAATATAGCTGCTTTGGGAATTGGGGTGTAAACATAACTTCCTACCTTTCCATTCAGCATTATGATTATTGGAACCCATTGGTGGTGGTGTCCTTAGATTAGTCTTCACTGCCACATGTTGTATAGTCATTGGAGCTCCGACGGTAGGGTAGCTGCGGGAATGATGGTTGAGTTGCATTCTGGTCTTCAAACTGAAGTTGACAGCTTGTGATAATGAACAAACAAAATTTAGTTAAAGTTTGTCCTAAATTGCATCTTTCAAGCCTTCACTGTAATAAGCCACAATTTGATTTGTGGATTCATTAAGGTTGTTGCAAGCAGTGAGTTGACAAAACTCCTCGGTACAATTACTAACGCTTTTATTCCCTTGAGAGCAATGTTAATTGGTATCTCATGTCTAACATTTGTTCAAAGTTTGTAGGTAGAAAATGACCATGGATTAATTGTTTCGTTCGATACAAGCTTCTAAAAAATAAGCCATCCTAGATGAAGTAGTCTTGATAATGTAGTACTGTATATGCTAGGATGTTTACTGATAATGATTGTAAGTTGGATAAATCTTTGTGCACAATTTGAATTTATCTGGTAGTGCATGATATGTTATTGAAAACATAATGTATTATTATGATTGCTCAATATGTCTTGATAAAGAAAATAATACTAATATTTTAACCATTCAAATTTCTAAAAGTAATTAAAAATTAAAAAAAAATAAATTGAATTCCTATTTGAATTACAACGCAACAGATAGAAAGGAAGAAAGCCGATTTTTAGTTGTCGAATCACTTTCCACTTTTGTAGAAATTGCTCAGATCACTATAGGTGATTTTAATCCTATCTCTCTTTTTTTTTTAATTTTAATTTTAACTGTTTAATTCTCGCCAAAACTGATTTTATTATATTTTCTTCAGATTTATTGAACTTTTCTCATATAACTTTTTGTATTTTATCGCATTGATTTTTTTGGATATTTTTATTGTAATATTTATTGAATTTCACTGGTTAAACGAAAGTGACTATATTTTATATTGTTTCTACTTATTAAATAACTAATATTTTTATTGTAAGTGTACTATTAATACAAGCATTGAAAATAAATATAGTATGTGATTGAATAATAGCTGGTCTCTATTATTATTATAGTATTGTGATAATAATATGTGTGAAGACAAGTAAAAGATGGTTTCACTGACGTTGGCTGGAAACTGACTGACTTGTATATGAAGGTAGCCCAATTGGATTTTCTTTAAATACTATGATTTGGTGTTATAATCTACTAACACACGTGATACTGATTAAGAGTTATAAGAAGATGATTATTATGCCGATGGATAAAAAGTGATGACTCTGTTTACATAGCCAACAAAATACTTATATATATTACTACTTAATAAAAAAGTACCGCTTAAACCAGGATTTCTTACTTATTTAGTGTGACTACTAAAATGCATATTATTGATTTATTATTATTATTATTATTATTATTATTATTATTATTATTATCATTATTATTATTATTATTATATAATTTTACTACTTTATGATTATTATTTATTGAATTACTTTCAATGTATGTATTTACTGTTACTCATTGCTTTACCATTATTGCTATCAATTTTACTTATGACATTGTACTAATACTACTACTGATACAAACATGTACTACTATTGATTCATTATATTAATTACTGATACTGATTTACTTTCTTAATACTAAGTATGTGATATACTAAGTATATGATACTTGTTTGATACTACTATAGAATAACTGTATAGTAAGTGTACATTAATATAAGGTTTTACTTCATTGATATAATTCTGATAGTTTTTACTAATGCTTTGATTTTATCAATTTTATGATTTCTTTACTGATTGATAGTATTAATATAATGATTGTTTTATCAATTCAACACCTATACTAGTTTACTAGTTTCTCCACCATACTGCTTTACTGACTTTTGTATCATATTATTTTACTATTTATAAATTCCACTATTACTAAATGTGTATTTTATTATTCTGTATCAATTTATAATCATGTGACTACTACTGATATGAATTAATTGATGAGATGCATATTAGTTTTGAAATTTTTACATACATAACACCTAAAACTATTGAAAATATATACATTTAACACATAAACTTCTATATTTACTAATATACCACCTAAAACCCCTATTTTAATCAATTATAGCATTTTGTTTAAACCTTCCATCAAAAATCACAATTAGCAACTGTCTTCCCCGTCAATGGCATCCTTTTAATTCACAGTGAATACATGTATCTCATCCCTCAATGGAGTAGCAGAATAGAAGGAAATGAGGATTTAATGTGGTATATTAGTAAATATAGAAGTTTAGGTGTTGAATATGTATTTTCAATAGTTTTGGATATTATGTATGTAAAAATTTCATTAATTTTTTATCGTACTTTGAGTCAATTATAGTATTGGATAAGTTGCTAAGCTTTTGAGCTCATTAGATGTGGTTAAATTATTTCAGGTCAGAGCAAGAGAGTGGGGTATGAGATTAATCAAATAAGTGTTCTTCAGGTTTACAACTAATTTATTTATTTTTTCTATCTTTTAGCTATTATTTTATACTCAAGACTGATAAAGATATATTATATTTATATAGATCATGAGTAGTGTACATAATTTTTTGAAAATAAATAAAGATGCATATATTGATGTTTTGATCGATAATTTGATTTTTGTTGATGTTTAATTGATAAATGAAGTTAGATAGCTCTGGTGTTGTAATATTAAAAGTTAAAAAACAAAATCTTCTAAATTTAATCTTGGGGCATCACAAATACAACTATTGAACCATCAAGGGGAGCATCCTCTTCTTAACATGATAAGGCATTACTAACTAGGTTATTAGAGCATGGGTCATACTCTAACTCAAAATTGAAATTAAAAAGTTTTATAAAGAAACGCTACTATTATGGTGAGTGTAGAACTTGCTCTATTAATATTTTAATGCTTCATGGTTAGTTTGAATAAAAACATCATCCCCCTTGGCACCCCCCCCCCCCCCCCCCCCCCAACAAAAAATAAATAAAAAAAATAAAAACACCAAGTAAGTATTGTTTCCATTTGGATATGTCATTCATTATATCATATCATTCAAAAACATAAAGTAACATGAGTTACATCCACAAGCATAATTTCTTGATGAAAAAAGAGACCAACTGGTACTCTTGTATTAATATTGCAACAATACCAATTCCTAATGTGTTTATCTTTATATATATATATATATATATATATATATATATATATATATATATATATATATATAAAGATGTAAAGTAGGAGCATGTATTAGTAAAATAAAATGTTTGTTTACCCTTATTATTCCAAAGAAAACTATCTCATTTTAAAAGATTTGTCAAAGGTGTAAAAATAGTAGCATAATTACGAATGAAGCATCGAAATACCTAGATAGGGCTAAAAGGGAGTACATATTTTTTAAATGTTTGTGGAGAAGGCCGACCATTTGGTTGGGTATGGGGCTACTCTAATAAGTGTGCCAATGTGCCTTAAATATTATATTCTAGCTGTTGTAAAAGAAAATTTGAAAATTTTGGAAAAAAAATTGATGTGATTGTAGACAATCCAAAGTGGTGTCAAAATTTGTAACTTGATTAGAGAAGGGTTTGTTGTAAATAAGTATATCTTCAAAAAATACCAATATGAAATGATGGTGTTAGGCTTAAATATGTTGTTCATATTCTCTTACAAAGTTGCAAGAGTGTTGGATGATCCAATGGGCATAACAAAGAACTCATAGTGGCCTTGATGAGTACGCAAGCTGATTTAGGAATATCTGCATCATTTCTACTGATATGATGAATTCTTACTTATAAATCTAAATTTGAATATAATGTAGCACCAAAGAGTTATTCTAAGAGTTTATCTAACATAAGCATAGGAAAATGGTGTATCACGGCTAGATGGTTTAATGTTTGGTAGTCAACATAAAATCACCAAATATTGCCGTCTCATTTTTCTCAAATAAGATTAGAGAGGAAGAACTATGACTCAAATAAATTATATTGGAATTAAGCATATCTTAAACTAATTTTTAATTTGGGAATTTTAAAAATAGGGATCGTGATATGGTCAGATGTTAACATATTTAGAGTAATATTATAAGGAAAGATGTTGGTTGATGTGAAGTTTTAAGAGAAGTCTTGTAAGCCTAGCAAAGATGCAGAGTAATCAATCAACAATTATTTAAATGGAGAGTTCAAAATTGAAGAGGTTTGAAAATTACTACTATCTTGTATAAATAGAAAGTGTAGGTGGGTGATGAAATTATTTTCTTATGATGGTGAAAATGGATGGGTGTGGATAGGCTGTTTTAACTTCATGTAGGATAATAATATGGCCATTACACCAATCAAATTCTATGGTGAGTTTGCGATAATTTGAAATGGTATCACCCAATAGCTGAAGACCTTGAACATTGAGGATGACATCAACTCCCTATATGATGTGGGCATAATAATCAATCCAAAAAATGGTGTCTAACATTACAAATGGAAGTTATAGATAGTGATTGAAACATATTAAGGATTCATCTTTAACAACCATGACGTCGAAGTGTTTAAGGTTATGCATCAAGTTGTAAGGCATGGGTAAGAGATTCTTGAATAAAATTATGTATCAACTCATCATCGGCTATAAGGACCTAAACTTCATGATTTATGAATTTGGTCATGAATTTTGAAAGAGTGTGGAGAAAATTGGTTGACAAAAGTGTGGAGATTAATTTTAGGAGTCATCTCACTATTTAATTTATTATGGGAAGTTGGATAGGATGTTTAGTGTGACACCCTATGTAATATCTCGTTCCCTTACTGTTCCTCTCTGAATTGGATTTTCCTCCCAGAATCGTCCAGGACGAAGTTGGATCGTCCGGGACGATCGGTACAGGTTGTGTAGAAAAATCCTGTTTGGCCGTCTGGTTCGTCTGGACGAAATCAGGATCGTCTGGACGAAAATAAGTCAGTGAACCCTTCGCCAGGGACGATATGTAATTTTTCGTCTGGACGAAATTCTTCTCTTCATGGATCGTCCGGGACGAAGCTCGATCGTCCAGGACGATCAGTCTGGATATATATAGAAATGAGATATTTTGAAGAGAGAGAAATATCTGAGGAGAGAGAAAGAGAAAAGGAAAAAGAGAAAAGCTGGTTTTCGGAGACCGCGGAGCGCTTTTCGTCCGACGCTGCTGTTGGGAAAAGTGAAGATCTCGTGGTAAGGACTCCGAATCCTATTTCTGTTTTCAAAGATGTTGTGTTTTGACCGAGTTGAGATCTGTTTTGTGTTTTCGTAGTCGACTTTTCGACATGATTTTGATTTGACACAACTTTCACCGCACAACTTTTAGAGTGTTATAGATATGATTATTCTACACGATTTGACTGTATTCTACGAATTTTCTTCCGGTCGGAATTGGTTCTACGTGATTTTAATCGAATAGAAAATTATCAGGATGTTTTCTGACTTGGTTTCTATAGAATAAAAGTCTTGCATTGATGTTATAGATATTCTATTGTAATTTGGTAGAATTTGGAAATCGTGTCTTTTTGCAGGATTTTTGTGTAAATTCGATAGACTGCCGTTACTCTGCCCGATTTTCGCATGATTTCCGAATTGTTTGAGATTGATAGATTGAATCGATATGAATATGATTATTGATATGATTGCTTTAATATTGACTATTGAATTGCTTATTGATTGAATTGACTATTGATACTGGAACCCAAGTGGAACCTGGTTGAACGTTGGTGAAGATTGATATTGACCTGTACAGGATGGTGGGCCGACGGGCTTTCCTTTAAACCATTGATCATTGATATAACGATTGGGAGTTATAAGGAGTTTATATGCCGACGGGCGGCCGACGGGCAAAAAGAGTGACGACTCTTATTGATAGACCAACGTACGGACTACAACAGCAACGGATTCTACAACAGCAACATGACCAGTTGATTTTACTTGTCCAGTATATAGTATTGAATTGCATGTTTACTGTATTAATTTACGGATTTATTGCTTTATCGATTTCTGCCTTATTGATTGATCGGATTTACTGTATCGTACGATTTTATTGATTTCATTGATTGATTACCGAGCATTGATTACTGAGCATTGATATGGATATTGATAGATATAGATACTGCATTGATAGCATGGACATGGACATCGTATAGATTCTTTGTATTGCCGCCTAGATTTTGTAGACTCGCTGTTGCTACTGTTCCACACCGTATTCACAAGTTGGTATAGATTTCTTGTCAGACTGGATTGAAGTTTATCGTATTGCTTTCCTCGATTGATTTCATTAAATGGATCGTATTGATTTGACCGTATTGATTTGATTGACGGATATTGATTGATTGCATTGTAATGATTGATTTGCCTGCCGCTGCATTGACTGGTTTTATTGACTATGGATTTCCACTGCATAGAATTGACGATCATTGATTCATTGATTTCCGGATTGCATAGATTCATTGACCATTGACTGATTCAGATTGATAGATTGACATGCATATTGATAGCATCGCCGTGCTTTGATTTCAGTTATAGGTATTAGGTGACCTGCTGGGCTTTGTAAAGCTCATTATATGTGGTTGATATTTTTCAGGTCAGGGCTCGGGAGCAGGAGATAGGAATTGATCCAGATCTTCAGGTTTTAGTTTCTTTTGATCGATAGATGATTCTTTTGTACTCAGGACAGGATAGATTTCTCTACTTGTATTGATAGTTTAGTTCCTGAGTATTGTATATGATGTTTTGAAATATGAATCGACTGTTATATTGATGTTTAAATTTTATAGATGTTTGATAGATTGCTTATTGAAGATTTTAGATAACTCTGGTAAATTGTCTGAGTAATTGATTGACATTCTTTCCAAGTTAGGTCTTGGGGCATGACAAGTTGGTATCAGAGCAGTGTTATTGGAAGAATGGATTGTTACCAGAGTTGTAGGTTTGGATTGAGAGATTGGGTAGATTGGGTAGCTTTAAGAGCTTCATTGGCATACATCGTTGCATGTGTGTATCATTTGTTTTGAATTGTGCAGGTGAAAAAGATATGGATCCTCCAGCAGAATCCAGTGTACCAAATGAGCAACACAGCGCAGCTCCAATGCCTTCAGAGAGTATGATGCAGTTGGCTACTGCGATTGCACATGTTATGGGGGATGCCCAGAGCAAGATGAGTGGAAGCAAGGAAGAAGAGGTAGACAGACACTTGCAGATGTTCCACAAGCTGAAGCCTCCGTTGTTCAAAGGGGCTGTAGGACCACAGGCTGCTGAGGATTGGATCATGAGGGTGGAAAAGATTTTTGACAGCATGCAGTGTCCGGGGAATAGAAAAGTACCATTGGCAGTATTCATGTTGGAGAGTGAGGCAGAGAGATGGTGGATCGGACAGCAGAGAGAGAAATTCCAGGGGAAGACCAATGCTGAGATCACCTGGGATGAGTTCACTACAGTATTCAGGATGTGGTTTGTACCACCGTCAGCTCAGCGACAGATGCAGGAAGCTTTCATGAGATTGGAGCAAGGCCGCAAGTCAGTGATGGAGTACGAGGCCGAGTTTACTGCTCTTGCGAGGTACGCTGCTCATCTGATTCCTACGGCCGAGGAAAAATGTTATAGATTCCTGCACGGATTGAACAGAGAGCTGAGGCATCCACTAGTACCTTTCCGGATCCATGAGTTTTCTGAGCTAGTGGAGCGAGCTCGATTGATAGAGATTGATCTGGCGACACCGGTACCGAGGTACGAGGATACCAGAAGGAGGAGAGATGAGGTACGACGAGATGATTCTGGTAGAGATAGAGATAGAGAGAAGAGAAGCAGATATGAGAGTTCGAGAGGATCTGCATCGGGATCTGTACCGCGATCTGCATCGGTAATATCGTCTGGTAGTTCTGGAGCATGTGTTCACTGTGGTAAACGACATGCAGGTCGATGCTACCTGTTGACGGGGCAGTGCTTTCACTGTGGACAGCAAGGGCACAGAGCAGCAGCTTGTCCTCAGAAAGGACTGGGTGGACGGACTGATTCTGGCACGGGTTCAGGACAGCAGAGGACTGTTGGCTCGAGGGCCTACAGTGAAAGATCAGGAAACCGGATGGATGATAGGACTGTCAGAGATCAGAGGGAGACAGTTGCGCCACGACCTCCAGTGGTGCCACGCATCTACAGTCTACAGAGTTTACAGCATCAGGATCAACAGCGACCAGAAGGTTCTACTGGTAAGATTGATTTAACTAACGATTGATATTGACATATGAACATTGCATATTGACATTTGATTGATTGCATTGTGTGTTTTGTATGGATTTCGACGAGTTTTGTTTTGGGATTTGGATTTCGATCGATTTGGTTGCTTCGTGTTTTGCTTCGTACCTTTAGGGAAATGTCGGGACGACATTTTTCTAAGGTGGGGAGATTGTAATATCTCGTTCCCTTACTGTTCCTCTCTGAATTGGATTTTCCTCCCAGAATCGTCCAGGACGAAGTTGGATCGTCCGGGACGATCGGTACAGGTTGTGTAGAAAAATCCTGTTTGGCCGTCTGGTTCGTCTGGACGAAATCAGGATCGTCTGGACGAAAATAAGTCAGTGAACCCTTCGCCAGGGACGATATGTAATTTTTCGTCTGGACGAAATTCTTCTCTTCATGGATCGTCCGGGACGAAGCTCGATCGTCCAGGACGATCAGTCTGGATATATATAGAAATGAGATATTTTGAAGAGAGAGAAATATCTGAGGAGAGAGAAAGAGAAAAGGAAAAAGAGAAAAGCTGATTTTCGGAGACCGCGGAGCGCTTTTCGTCCGACGCTGCTGTTGGGAAAAGTGAAGATCTCGTGGTAAGGACTCCGAATCCTATTTCTGTTTTCAAAGATGTTGTGTTTTGACCGAGTTGAGATCTGTTTTGTTTTTCGTAGTCGACTTTTCGACATGATTTTGATTTGACACAACTTTCACCGCACAACTTTTAGAGTGTTATAGATATGATTATTCTACACGATTTGACTGTATTCTACGAATTTTTTTTCCGGTCGGAATTGGTTCTACGTGATTTTAATCGAATAGAAAATTATCAGGATGTTTTCTGACTTGGTTTCTATAGAATAAAAGTCTTGCATTGATGTTATAGATATTCTATTGTAATTTGGTAGAATTTGGAAATCGTGTCTTTTTGCAGGATTTTTGTGTAAATTCGATAGACTGCCGTTACTCTGCCCGATTTTCGCATGATTTCCGAATTGTTTGAGATTGATAGATTGAATCGATATGAATATGATTATTGATATGATTGCTTTAATATTGACTATTGAATTGCTTATTGATTGAATTGACTATTGATACTGGAACCCAAGTGGAACCTGGTTGAACGTTGGTGAAGATTGATATTGACCTGTACAGGATGGTGGGCCGACGGGCTTTCCTTTAAACCATTGATCATTGATATAACGATTGGGAGTTATAAGGAGTTTATATGCCGACGGGCGGCCGACGGGCAAAAAGAGTGACGACTCTTATTGATAGACCAACGTACGGACTACAACAGCAACGGATTCTACAACAGCAACATGACCAGTTGATTTTACTTGTCCAGTATATAGTATTGAATTGCATGTTTACTGTATTAATTTACGGATTTATTGCTTTATCGATTTCTGCCTTATTGATTGATCGGATTTACTGTATCGTACGATTTTATTGATTTCATTGATTGATTACCGAGCATTGATTACTGAGCATTGATATGGATATTGATAGATATAGATACTGCATTGATAGCATGGACATGGACATCGTATAGATTCTTTGTATTGCCGCCTAGATTTTGTAGACTCGCTGTTGCTACTGTTCCACACCGTATTCACAAGTTGGTATAGATTTCTTGTCAGACTGGATTGAAGTTTATCGTATTGCTTTCCTCGATTGATTTCATTAAATGGATCGTATTGATTTGACCGTATTGATTTGATTGACGGATATTGATTGATTGCATTGTAATGATTGATTTGCCTGCCGCTGCATTGACTGGTTTTATTGACTATGGATTTCCACTGCATAGAATTGACGATCATTGATTCATTGATTTCCGGATTGCATAGATTCATTGACCATTGACTGATTCAGATTGATAGATTGACATGCATATTGATAGCATCGCCGTGCTTTGATTTCAGTTATAGGTATTAGGTGACCTGCTGGGCTTTGTAAAGCTCATTATATGTGGTTGATATTTTTCAGGTCAGGGCTCGGGAGCAGGAGATAGGAATTGATCCAGATCTTCAGGTTTTAGTTTCTTTTGATCGATAGATGATTCTTTTGTACTCAGGACAGGATAGATTTCTCTACTTGTATTGATAGTTTAGTTCCTGAGTATTGTATATGATGTTTTGAAATATGAATCGACTGTTATATTGATGTTTAAATTTTATAGATGTTTGATAGATTGCTTATTGAAGATTTTAGATAACTCTGGTAAATTGTCTGAGTAATTGATTGACATTCTTTCCAAGTTAGGTCTTGGGGCATGACACCCTAGGATATAATAATGAAAGGATTAATCTTACTTAAACCTATGATTAATTAACTCATCCATCGACTAGTAACAATTAGTGCTACTAAAATCTAAATTACAAAAGTAGTAAAAATAATTTTATTTCATTAAAACATAATTACAACAATCCAATTCAAAATGATTATTCATTAAATAGTAAAACTGGATTACAAAATCAGTACATTAAACTCAAAGCTCATAACATCCAACTCTAAACTTGATCTACTTCACTGGACCCTTTCCTTTGCCTGAAATATTAAATGAAATAGAGTGAGCTCAACTAGCTCAATAAAACTTCTTAACATGACCCATCACAAAAATTAATACTTAAATTAAAGAATGAAATTTCAATGAAGTAAACAAAGACAAAAAGAATCATTAAAATATTAGTGAAATAATGAGTAGTAAAATATAACTTTAGGGTTTCAAAACATACTTATCATTTTCACCTACTTGTAAATCCATTTTCTCATAGATTCCCAGATACTTCACAGAGTGCTTGCCACTAGAGATTTACACTCGCTTAACTTATATATTTCAACAAAATCTCATACAGACTACTAGAGTTTTTTAACATTCATAATTTTAGAATATTACTTAGACTTGTTTCATTAATACAAATGTAATAGAATGATTAAAATGAATATGTTATGATGCATGCTTATAACTCTACTTTACTTATGTCTTCCATACCTTCCACAAAGTGGAGACATAATCAAAATAAAATAGTGTTACATATTCTCCCACCACTATAGACAAACAAATCATTTCCGACAGAAATAAATTCATCACAAAATTTGACGGACTTTCCGACAGATTACCGATGGAAATTTTTCGGCTGATTTTTGGTAGGATTTTTGGCAGATTTTTCGATTAGCTTTCCGACGAATTTATTTCTAATAGAATTTCGGACAAAAATTTATTTTTTTTTTAAAAATGCCTATAATAAATGTTTAATTATAATTAATTATTTTATTAAATTAAGTTAAATAATTTAATAACATATTATCAAATAAAATTAATTAAATTAACTATTATTAAATTAACTAATTTAAATTATTAATTAATATTTAATCATTCATAAAATTAAATATTAATAAGTAACTAAATTAAATTAAATTAATAATTATGTTATATATAAATTTATTTAAGAAGTTATAATTTAAATTAAAAAGAAGATATTAAACAGGTTTGGCTTAGTGGCACAGTGGTTGGGGGCTTAGAGGGCTGGGTTGCGGGGGTTCGAAACCCACCTTAGGCAGGCCTTACACGAGTTGGGCTGGCGTGGGCCAGCCAGACAGGATATGGCGCGGGCCTTGTGCGGTTTGGCAGGCCCGCTGGTTGGCTGGCTTGGGGCGAACGCACGGGCTATTGCACGAGTCGTGGCTGACCTAGGTCAGGCGTGGTTGTTCAAGCCGCATACGTGTTTTATTTTTCTTATTTTTTTCCAACATAAAAAAAGTATGCCAGAAATTGTACCAGCGGATTAAATCCACTAGAAATATTTTTGGCGAACTATTTTGCGCTGGAACAATTTTTCCAGCGCACGTTGTACCTTCGAAAAAAAAAAATTTCGTCAGAAATCTGCTAGAAATACTAATTCCCGATAGATTTTGAGCATTTTCTGACATATTTTAGCTACCGGTAACACACAATTTGTTTGTAGTGCACACCTTCTTTCAACATGTATACATTGAGTGTAAATTATATACTATTTATTATATCTAAATTTTAGTGAAAATATGTTATTTTAGCTATGTTTGTATAAAAAATATTTAGAAATGATAGAAAATTACAAATGATAAGTAGCGTCATAGTTCCAACTTATATCACGCTACAACATCAAGATCAATCACGGTGCAACATTGAGATTAATCATGTCGAAGAGCCCATTTCTGATGTTGCAATGCCAGTCTTCTCTATTTATAAGCACCTTAGCGGTAATATAGTCAGTGTGGCAGCGTAATACAACACTGCTATGCCAAAATTTAGCACTACAGCACCAAATGTCTCGAGAAAATGAGTGTTGCGGCACCATGCCTTTCAACGCTTCAGCGTCGGATTCCCCATCCAAGAACTGCAGCGCTCAAACTTCTGGAGCACCATGACAGAGTAGTTATCAATGCGAGGAGCCATGCCAACTCAGTGAAAATAATAGTCATTTAAATCAGTAATTGTGTCATGTCAACCAGCATCATAGCAGAGTGGATTTTATAGTGCTGAGGGGCTAGTTCATTTTTCACCCCCATCGCCCCACCTTGGCAAGCATTGTGGCTCTTGAACCCATCCATGTACCTACTATAAATAGTTTTTCAATTCTTTTATTGAAAGAGTTTTTCCACTTGAGTGAAATTATGTATTTGTAAGTGTGTTTTTTAGTGGCCCCTTAGAGTAAAGTCTAAGGGAGGATAGAAAAGTGTAAGATACTTTTCTTATGGAGATCTTAACTTGTTTGTATATGTAAATCTAGGATTGGTGAAAGTAGTGTGGAGAAGATCATTTGATCCTTTGTGTTGATAATTATTTTTCTTAATACTTTTCTTATATTTTTGTTTCCAATGAATGAAATGAATATGAGTTTGATTACTATTTCATCCATGTCTAGCTAATTCTCTAATTTTGGGCTAATGATGACTCTTGTGCTAATGTAGACTCTTGTGCTTTAATGATGACTCTTGTGCTAATGATGACTCTTGTGCTATTCTTCATTTAATGTATACAATAGTCATGTATGTAGTTAAAATCTAGTGTGATGTATTGCCTCGATGAAAAAATATCGTAGTAATTAAGAATATTGAAATTGAATGTTAACATGCCTAGACATAAGATATTTTAATATTCTAGGTTGTAAAGAGATAAAAAAATTGAAGGAATACCATTAACCTTTCTTTCAGCTCTAAATGCTCGACAAAGATCTAAGGATACATATGCTCTGATCTACATCTATAATTAAAAGTCTCATTAGAAAAACTATGCTATATATATTCATTAGTCTAAAATACTTTATTTTCATAAGTATCAACTTTATTTGCAAGCTTTTCTTTAAATGATAAAAATTTAAAAAACATGCTTTTTTATCTTCAGTAGGATACGTCGTGCTTTTGAAGTAGTAGTAATAGTTAAGTTGCAATTAAACATAGCACTTGATCATGATTTTGACACTCAACTCTATCACTTTATTATTTGATTTGATACATACTTGTGTATTTTAGTGGGCTTAAATTAATTTCATATCAAAGAAAATATTAGCTTATTTCAAACTCAATAAGCCTATTCTAGTTCATACCGTCAGCATCTGTCTGCCGTCCCCATCAATGGAGCCAGAATCCCTCCCACATCTGCAAAAGGCAAATGGGGCTAGAATAAAACATATAAGGCCCTTATAACATATCATAGAGTGCACTTTTCACATATCAAAATATCTCTATTGTCATATTATGAATGATGTCAGTGCAATGCAATAGTGATTAAATTAGGAATCCGATGCAATATTTATATAATACGTAAGTTGGCAGTAAAAGTCGCATTACATATAAAATATAATAACCCTTAAACTTTTCCCTTTCAAGTTCTAACTTTAGTGAAACATTTACATGAATATTTTAAGACTTTTATATAGCTAGTATATTTTCTAAAAAATCTCAATCAAATCATATACTAAAAGAATTGTGTAGGGGAAAATAACTAATAAAAAAAAACTAATTTCTTATAGTCAAAATATTCATAGTAGAGAATGCAACAGCATATAAAAATTTTTGCAATGAAAACTTTGTAAAACTCAAGAAAAATACATTTTAATCCATAACTTTCTATAAAGTAAAGGAAATTGAAATAAGTGGCAGACGTTCAGAAGTCTACCTGGTGCTTTCCAAAACATAACCATAGATCGTTAAAGAACTTTTTCTCCAATGCCCTAAGAGCTCGATGCCGCGTCTTTTGCAGAACAATTTTTTCTAACTTTGAATTGTCACCTTTCCAACCTAACCATTGATATTCACAACCCCGTTAAATATTTTAAAACTTATAATTGTACATTACATAAACCACAAATGAGTATTTAACTTAATTAACTTTCATTACCTAAGTTTTGGGACATCATATATTACATTATCCCGTCCTTGCATAAAATATCATTCTTAATATTTCCAACATGTATTATATTTAGGCATAATAGATCTGGATATATTTCCCGAATTTTAGGCTCTTTCTCTCAGGTTGCTTCTTGCTCTGATCTATACCTTCAATGAAATTTTACGATAAAAAATTTTTTACTTCTTAATTGCTTAGCATCAAAAGATAGAATGTATTCAGGTTCTTCTCTACAGGTCATATTAGGTTCCACCTCCACTTCAGCTACAGGGACCCTACAATCTACATCTGATACCCATTTTTTTTTAATACTGACACATAAAATACATTATGAATATATGACATGACCTGGTATGAATAATTTGTAAGCAAAATTTTCAATCCTTTCTATCACCTCAAATGATAATGTATACCATGGATTTAACTTTCTATCATTTCCAAATCTACTTACCCCTTTCATCGGACTAACTTTTAGGTATATAAATCACTTACTTTTAATTTCAGATACATGCTTAGGGTAAAAACTATAACATCTCAAGATCTAAATTTGAAACAATTATCTATTTTATCTTTTAATTAATTTTTAGAGTCTCTAAATATTCATAAATATAAATAAACTCGGTGAAAACAATATAAATCATATACATTAAAAATATTTCTATATTCATTCCTCCAAAATTATTGATTTATAAAATCCAGGAGATCACATCAATCATCAATCTATCATTCTAAATCTTCTATCTACAAAAGAATATATTAAAGTATATAAACAAAATAAACTTAAAACCATTGATTAGTCTCACTCAAGAGAGTCATGACCCCTTCCTAGACCTGAAATTAATAAAAACTATATAATGTGCTTACAAGCCCATCAGAAACCTAAAAGTACTAATACTTTCAATGCATGGTCTCAAGAATTAATATACATGCACATCTTAATCTTTATAAAATTAGTAATAATAAAAATTAGTACGAACAATGATCAGTCACAAGTAATACAAACCAATATAAACAATAATAATAAGAAACTCAAAAATCATTACACTAAAATCCATAAATCAATATCATATATTGGAAACACAAATATTAAGATAACCACTACATTATCAATACAATGCTATAAGTTTTTTTCATACTGATGGATCTATTATATGCTTACTGTCAATTGCTATGTATGTATTTATCTATTAGTATGACATATCAATATATTATATCGGTATGCTTATCAACATATTATATCAATATGTCTATCAATATCTTTCAATGTCCCTATTATATATTAAGTCATGTTATATTAATCTCAATACTATTTCTATCAATTCTATTTATCAATCAATTCAATCAAATCATATGCTATCATGTAAATACAAACATGGATATAATTATAAATATTAAGGCTCCACATCCATCTTTAAAGTGGCATTTTTTTCCTTCCATTTATCATCCATCTGCCATATCAATCCAACATTATACATTAATTGCATATTTTAATTATTTCTATTAATTATTACTTTAACAAGTAACTTTCATTAAATCAATAAAAAGTCATCAATCTCTACCTACTAGCATAATCGATCAATCAGTTATAGGCTAACATCTAGGATAATACCATAAAATTTTATTTTAAGGAAAGTCTATCAGCCCACCCTCCTGTACGTGGTATTACATTTTAATAGTCAATTCATATTAATTATAATATTCACAACCAACCTTTATTACTTATATGTAAATATCACATTTATCTTATATCAATCACATCATTTTATCTGTGTCAAATAATTTCATGTATGTAATAATATAATCAATGAAATGTAAGAAAATCTATACATTATGGATTAACTTCAAAAAATCATAATTATCAATTTACCTAATGAAATATGCATCATAACCAGAGTTTCAATAAACCTCAGCCCATCAAACCTTGGAGCAAACTTATCACTGTGCCCTCCACCTCTCACTGATCCAGATCCCGCCTCCTTCGACTCCTAAGATGGAGAACCCTCATGACCAAAGGGAGATCCGACTCAGTAATCATAGGTAAAGGAAGAAGAAATGAGTGAAGATGCGGCTGCAAGTGAGAGCGTGAAGATGATTCCTGCTTTCTTCATCTCAAAAGAGCTTCTTGATCCACAATAGAAACATGATACTCATTGGATCTCGGCGCAGCCACAAAACACTTTTGAGGAATGATTATTGCTGGTACTATGATGAAATGAATTGGCGATTGTAGGGTTTATGACATACATGGATAAAACTTCCAAGTTGTCTCGAATGAAATCCTCAATATTATGGGTATTTTATAGGTGCCTGAATCTGCCGATAAAACTTCCATGATGCCAACATTTGCGATTCAATCCTTGGGTACGATTTGTCTTCTAGCGAATCACAATTGTGAAAGTTAGGTATATGAAGGGTTAAGAAAGTGGGTTTTGTAATGAAAACGGACGGGAATGCCGGAATTGGAATGAATGCGGGAGTTGATGAGTCGAAAGTTACGCCACTAAGTTTTAAGAAGAAGAAGAAGAATGTGGAAGAGGAGGAGTCCCGACGCCTCACCTTTCACCCGAAGAAATGAAGGGGTAGAAGAACCAATAAAAATGAGAAGAAGAGTAGGGGAAGAGGAGGAGCCGACATCTATCTTTCGCGTTCGCGTGAATAGGTTAATAACGGGAAACTTGAAACGTATAAACTAAAATGTTTAAGATATTTCAAATTAATTTAGAATGAGATCTATACATAAAGAGCATTAAACAATGTAAATATTATTATTTTTTAATAATTTATACTTTATAATATAATCGATGGCCAAGATAATTTAAGAAGAAATAAAATGGATGATCAGGATTTGCTGGGGAAGGAAACTCAAGCCACTTTTATAATACTAGTAAAATGCCCGTGCATTAAATGCACGTGACTAAAAATTTACAAATAAAAATTATTAAATAAATTTTAATTATATTGTCATTATTAAGATGAAAAAATTTTATTATTATAAAAAATTATAATCATTGATAAGTTTTATATGGTTAGGTAAATATCTTTATATGGCCTGTGTTTTCTATTATTCATGAATAGTGTTGATAGTAAATTATGTTTATTATTAAATAATTTTAAAATCAACTTACTAATGAGAAAGTTGGTAATATAATAAATTTGATAAGAGTAAACTTTATTTATGATTTTTTTTATGATGATTATAATCAATATGATACATTATTCTCTTTATATAAGATAAGTTTTGAAAATGTTTATCTTTTATCTCAAAAAATTATATTTAAAATTTAAAAATAAAAAATAATTTATAAATTTTAATTTTTTTAATAGAGCAACAAATATATCTATACACCAATAAATATTCCAATAAGGCAAAAATTATTATAATCATAAATTTCATAATTTATAGCCCTTAAAAAAATGGATTAATTTTAAAATTTTTTATGTATAAACTTTTAGAGAGAAAAATAAATTGTGTTTACATCTTTGTTTAAGAAATAAAAATTTTTTAAAAAATTATTTGGTTGTTAGGTAGTAGAATTTAAGCAGTATTTAATATCATTGTTGTTTCACATTCCTTCGATTGGATGTCAAAATGTTATGATTTGAAATATGGAAAATTGCAAATAGAGTTGTTAATTTTAAGTGATATTAATAATAATGATGTAGTGATGGAAAATTTGGAAATTAGAAGCTCTTATTGAAATCCTATGCCCTTATTCAGAATTGACTTTGTTAATGAAGTTCTAAAAATCTCTTTCAAATAAAACATTTTGCATCATCTACAAATTTGTATATTTATTTAGAAGATAAATAGTTGATTGGTGTTTACATTACATTGGTAATGATGAACATGTCTATGTAGATCGTCTTGATCTATTTGTTGGAAAGTTTTAGTACCAACTAAAAGAGGTTAAATCTTGAATATGTGAATAATATTTAATTAAAATAAATGTACAAAAAAAAAACCATGTCAATTCTCAAATTATTAACAATTTATAACACAATCATGTCAAAGTAATTAGTTATAATTGTATTTATTGTTGTAGTAGTTGATATATCAACTCAATATTATTAAGTATTAACTATTAAAAAAGAATAATAGTCAGACAGTTGCCGCAATCCAGGTGTTGGAAACAAAGGGCAAAGTCACATGCATAAAATGTCAAACATGCTTAAGGCACCTGCAAACCAAAATGAGTTAAAAGACAAAGCAGTCGAATAACACCGCCAAAACAACAAGCTTCAAATAGCAATGAACAAAAGCTGAATCAATTAAAACCATGGCAAACCCAACAGTGAACACAAACTAAGGCTTCTATTTTGATTAAAAAAATATATTTAAATATATATAGTTTTGAAAATATATTAATTTTCTTTGGGAATATATTAAATTTTCAAATTTTAGCTTTGAAATAAAACACAACATTATGAACGATATATTATCTCAAATAGAGAGAATATCATTCACTAATTGGTCTGAATTTCAAAGCTTTAAGGTTATCCAAGTTATCGTAGTCGAACTCAGGTGAGACAACATATGATCTCGGAAGATCAAAATTATGTTCACTCAATTGTTCAACTACAATAATTTGAATGAGAGACCGTTAATTTCATAATCAAAATCACAATAGAAATTGATATATCTCTCCGAGGAAAGAAGTTATCAATCGCTATTGATCGTTCGAAAATGGAGATAACGATCGTTGAAATTTAGATTTTCCCAAAGATAATTAATAAAAGTTTTGAAAAATTGATTTTTGAAAATAAGTTCTGGGTTTCTAAATCTCCTACGAGCGCAAACCCTCGTAGTTAATTACATCGTAGAAAAATTTGAATTTTCCTACGAAAACTCTCGATTAAAATAGCGGTAGAAATTTTATTTAGATTTTCAAAGATCGATATCAAAGGAGAAAAATGGTAGAAATTTCAAGTGGAATTGGATCAAAATTGAAGACTTATTTTCAGAGTCAAAGGAAGAAAAGTAGAAGGTGTTTTGAGATTCTGAATTACTTCAGAAACACCTCAATCTATCCTAAGTGTTAGGCTTGTATTTGATTGAAAGTGATTTAATATTTAAGTGATCAATTTTATTAGAATTTTGGGATTCAATTCCCGAAAGTTGAGGTCTTATGGCCCGAGCCAGCCTCAGAACCTAAGTCTAAATTGGGCACTGAAAAAGTGACCCGAACCTAGCTAGTGCAATGCGAATCTGGTCTTACCCCGGCCTGGATTGGGGAGCCAGCTAAACCACCTAAACGATTTAAAAAATATGTATCAAGTCATTTAATGTTAGAATGGGTAGGGACGTTATTTAAGAAAGGTATTTGAGAGCGGGACCGACATCTAGAGCGGATCCTAAATGGTCCCTTAAACTTATGTTGGGTTTGATGCTTAAACAAATGCAATTAAGGGTTTAAAGGTTTTTAAATTAGTTGCTAATATGATGCATGCTAATCGACTCGATTAAAAGATTGAATTTAAATGAATGCTATGAAATGAAAACTTTCGGCGGTCCCGGGCTTATTTTTTTAAAACGTTAGAGTTTTTATGTGAGCTTAAAGTTTTTAATTTGATTTAAGTAGAAAAATTTTATTAAGTCCTTAAGAGCCTACAGTCGTATTCCAGGTCAAATCAAAGTCGGCATGCAGGTAAAAAGATTAGAAAAGCAGGAGTTCTAATGCGCAATCAATTTAAATAAATCAATCAAATTAAATATATCAAATTGAATGTCCGTAGGCAAGTGCCCCTTATTATTACATCCAGAATTGCAAGAAAGTAAAGTGGCCGGGCACCACTGACTACAACCCGGATTTCTAATCCTAAATTAAATGACTTTGAGATTTAGGATTCTTCCCGTCGTCCAATCCTTCATCTTCTCACGAACGTCTTGATTCGTCGGTTCCGGATATCCAAATGGAAAGAAACTCCCCCTTGAACAAGGTGTTATCTTCCCTCTTTGGATATTTGAAAGATATCCTAATTTGACTTCCAAATGGAAGAAGACTCTCCCCTTTAGGGACGTCTTCACCTCTTTGGAATTCAAATTGGATTAAGCATCCAAATCTCAAGTCATTTCAAAGAATTACAACCTTATTCAATCAAATTTACATTAATCTTAAATAGAAAAATCTAGACTCGATCCTGCAAGGTTATCCTAATAATCAACAGTTATATATAATCCTCAGGCAGTTAATATTTGATCTCAAGCAGTTAATATTTGATCTCAAGCAGTTAATATATTTGAAATTTAAAGTACTCAACAGATTGCAGTAAATAAATAAACAATCAATCAATTCTAAACTAGCAAACAGCATGCAGTGAAAACTCAAAAATCCGGCATACAGCGAGAAAGTAAACACCGTCCTAACCTAAAACTAGAGTCGGTTGTCCTAGCAAACCATCTAAAGTGTGTGAGGTAGGCTGTGTGGTTTTGATATGTCCTAAATAGGATCATTTGATTTAAGTTGCTTAAGGTTCGATTGGTTGAAAGGTTTAAGGGATTTAAGTTTGAATTCAAGTATTAATGGCTTAAGGTTAATTTTAAGATTTATTTAATTATTTGTTGGATATCACCTTTGTTTCACACCGAGGCCGTGAAGTTTATTTCACCTTCCTTGGGGCTAAGTTAATAGCCTCGTAGGCCTGGGTTACCCAGTGGTACCCGGTATAATTAAGTAGCTTAAGTTGATTAAGATTCGAAAGTTAATGAATTTTATCCAAAATTGGTTGATTACTGATTTTAGAAGTTAATTAATGAATTCTGGAGTTTTAAAATGAATTTCAAGTTTTTATGAATTTTTGGAATATTTTAATCATTTAATTAAGGGGTTGAAAATTGACCTTTTGATTAAGCATGTTTTCTGGAATGTCTGTATTTTATTAAAATACTAGACCTTACTGCGATCAGTTAGAATGTAAGTATGTTGAAATCGGATTTTTCTACATTTTATTACGAAGGTTTGAAGTTTTGAACTAGATTGACCTAGATTTGACCAATTTGTTGACTTTTTGAATTTGATGTTTTTCTGAAATTTTAACATTTTTAATAAATATTAGACATTATTATGAGTTGAATGCAAGTGAGTTTGTTCAATTTGGATTTTTTTGGAATTAATTATGAAGCTTTGAAGATTGACTATTTAATGAATTTTTGAATATCCTTAATTAAAGGCCCTTTTTGCAATTTTGCTCCAAATGAGGTCCCAACTCCTTGAAATCAGCTCCAAAGGTCAGTAATGACCTAAGGAGAGATTCTCAAGTGTTTGGGGAATTTTTGGAATTTTTTAATTATTTTTAATTAATTATATTAATAAAATATTGATTTTTGATTAAAATTAAATTATAGTTCAATTTGTTGTCAAATCAAGGGGCTTTTAATTTTCATTGATTAAGGTTTGAATTCTGGTCAATTTGAGGTGTTGTGCATATTTTCTTGGGTTTAATTTTGATTTATTACAATTTCTGGAAGTTTTAATGGCTCAATTAAGGGTTAATGTTGACATGCTTAAATTTCTGACCTAATGAACTCCAAATCAAGTGAAATTTGAACCTAAGGTGTAAAATGTCACTAAGTTTAATGTTCTCAAGTTTCACCCCTATTGGGTGGGTGTAGAATTTCCTAGGATTTTTCTAATTTAACTAGACATCGTCCTTAATTATTGTTCCTAGGTGGCACTAGTGTTCAATTGGGCTTGAATCTCTATTCTCCTAACCCTTGGACATGTACAAGAATACCACATAAATTAGGAAGCCTAATTCTACTGATTTGGAGAGTTATGAATTTTCAAAGTTTTGGGTCCAAAATGGACCCATTACTTAGTGAATTCATCCCATAGCAATCCACTGGACATCTGGACCTAAGTAAATTACAGATAATGAATAAGATGTCCAACATCATTTCACCAAAATTTGAACTTCATTTGACCACTGGATTAAGAGAAAATTGAGAAATTTGGATTTTACACAAACCAAAATATCTCCTAAGACAGTGATCAAAATAACTTTAATTTAATTTTAATAAATACTAGAGCTCAAGAGCTTTCCAACAAGCCCAAGAACATTAAATTTGGTGAAAAGTTGAATTTACTATGAAATTTTAAAGTTCTGGCCATTAAAATTAATTTTTTAAACTAAATTTCAGCCATCGCCAATCATTACCAATGATTGGCGCTGAAACAGCGGCGGCGAACAGCGTGTTGACACGTGTCCGACACGTGGCGCGCATCGGTTGGCCTCTTAAACACATCAGACGGAAGTTTAAGCCGTCCGATCCGCTTGTTCTGGATGGACGGCTCAGATGCGGCCACGTCGACCCTGCCATTCCAAATGGCCCAGGTTCGAAACTCAGCAATGACATGCCATTTTGAAGTGAGTGACGTGGCACTCTGTCGGCCGTGCGATCGCGCAGAAGTAACGATCCGACGGCTCAGATTGAGCCAACGCAGATTAGTTCAAAATGAATTGAAATCTTAAAATGACCATAACTTTCAAAATACAACTCCAAATTGGATGAAATTTGAAACATAGAATCATGGTAGCCTAATCTTCCAATGCCTAGAGTTTGGAGGCTCCATGCATTGTAGATTTTCTACAGTTCCAAATTTAAAATTTAACTAAACATGGGAATAACTTACAATCCAGCCATCAAATTTTCGACTTCTTTAGCTTGTTGGAAAGCTGCTATTATCGTCTTCAACTTTGTAGAAGACCGCAAGATCTGGATCTTGACGGATTTGAAGTTATTCTAGAAACCCCTCTTTCTCTCTCTAGATTCCTCTCTCTTCACCAATGAGGCTTGGAAGCCAAGATCTGGTGGGGGGAGGCCTGGAAGAGCTAGGGAAATGTATGTAGAGGGTTTTTGAGGGTTCTTGAAGGCTGGAGAAGTTCTGGAGGAAATGGTTTGAGTGAGAGAGTGATAGGGTTCTAATGAGCTCCATTTGAGAGGTTTTGCCCTATTCAAGTCCCTCCAACTTGAATGGATGGCTGGGATGAATTGGGGGAGCTCCTAGATGAATTCCATCTGTCTAAGGAGTGGTTAGGAGCAGATGGCAAAGGACATGGCAAGGACATGCCATGTGGAAAGGGGTTTTGGTCCCCATTTGTGCATGGGAGCAATGGGGGCCATTTGATTTCAATCCAAGGGCTTAGATTAAATGCAGGAAGGTTCTAGAGAGTCTTAATACTGCTGGAGGGGTTTAAGATAGAAAGGATTAACTCTAGGGAAAGATTTGACTATCTTTGACCCATTTGAAAACTCAATTTGACTGTTTGACCAGTCAAACAGTCAAGTTGACTGTTGAGTTGGCTTGAAGAGATATCTTGAGCTAATGGATTGAGTTTGGAAAGATTTGATGCTTGCAAATTGGAGTTTGAATGCATGGGAATGGATTTAAGCTATTTTGGCAAAGTCTTAATATGTTGACTTAGTCGATTTAGCTTGAGTTTGATCCATATTAAATCAAAGAAGGATCAAAGCATTGAATGGGATATCTTTGGAGTCTCTTGAAACAAATTAGATAGAAGGATGTATGGAAGATATGATTTGACAATGACCTTGGGATTGAGTAAGTCAAAACTCAAAGTGATTTGACTCCAAAAAGATTTGAAAATATTTGAATCAACATTTGAGATGGATTTGAGGGTTTGAAGGATTTGATTTGAACAAATGGGTTGAAACGACCCATTAAAACCCTTAAGGGCTCATTAGGTCAACCTAGGTTGACTGGGTCAACCAGGTTGACCCAAGGGGTGGGCCCAGGCTCAAAAGTTTTGGTTTGATACTTGAAAATTGTTGGAAGTGGTTCCAAACAATTTGGAGGTCGTTTGGTTTGAAATTGACATTTGAATCCCATAGGGGTATTTTGGTCATTTTGACCCCTGGTCAACTGGGGGTCAAAGTGGGTCAACCAAAATGTAGTTTAATGTTCAATGAGTTATAATTAAGGGTCTGGAAGAATCCTAGGGTCTAGAGTAGATCCTAGGGTCTGGGGTCTAGAAGGGTCCTAGGATCTAGAATGGATCCTAAGGTATGGATCTAGGAGAATCCTAGGGTCTAAGAAGATCCTAAGGTCTAGGTTTTTCTGGAGGAATCCTAGTGTCTAGAGTAGACTCTAGGGTTTGTATTCTAGGAGGATCCTAGAGTCTAGATTGGTCTGGAGATTGAACTGATTTATGGTCAGGTTTGATCTGGGGTTAGGATTGATCTGGAGTCTGGATGGGTCCTTAGTGACCTCATACAAAAATGAGGTCAACAGCTTCGTTTGGGACGGCTTTTTTACTGCTTTCTAAAACGGAGTTTTAGTACAAAATTTTTTATTTTTATACTAAAACTCTGTTTTAGAAAGCAGTAAAAAAGCCGTCCCAAACGAAGCCTAATAATCAAATAAACATGCACAGTAATGCAATGAGCAAATCTCATTTTCTGTAGGGATCAATGTCATAGGCATGTTTAGACAAAAAAAAAACATAAAACTCAGAAAATGAAAGTATCAAAGTAAGAAAAGTCAACAATAAAATCAAACACAAAATGCAGATTTGCATCATATAACATGGGGAAACTACTAAGTTTTAAAATCCATCATCACCAAATTTTATTTGAGAATACCTTGACCCAATTTTTCTACTTCAAAGACACTCCTTTTCTAAAGATGTATAATATCGCTCTAAATTTGAATTTTAATATATTACGTATAAAATAATAATAATATTTATATTATGGAAAATATGGTCTTGCTTGTTATTTCAAAAACAAAATAATATGAAGAGGCGTCTAACAATCTCATAGAAATATCTTCAGTTATATAAATAATTTTTTCATTTCTCATAAAATAAAAAAGGTATCAGTTTATATATAAATTGGTGAGAAATGTGGGTAAAAGGTATAAGCTTTGTAAATTACCAGCATTAGGGAGAGATGAACTGATGGAAAAATAAGAAAAGATGCAGTAAAGCTGGGTTAGCATATGTTCCTTCGCTTTGGTATTCATAAAGGTTATGCACAGAACCTCCTCTCAACTAAAACTTATCTTTACTGGCAGGGAAAATTTTCCCTAAATTGATACAATGAAGAATATTATGATGCTGTAAAAACACTTGTGCAAGCCAACCTACAGGTTGGTAGTTTGGTATATTTCAAAATAATAAAGAAGGGGCTGTAAATTTTTTATTGAATTGATGATTACCAGTTTAGTGAAGAAAGAAGAGTAGAAATCTTCCAGTCATTCAGATTGCAGAGCCTTCGATGCACTACAGATCCTTTACTACAGCCATACAAAGGGGCTGTTTGGTAGAAGGATTTAGGCCGGATTTGAAGCGGATTTAAGTGAAATCCAGCCAAACGGCCTAAAATGCAAAACCAAATCTCACAGTAAATGAAAGCTGTCATAGAAGGAAAATTATGTCTTTTCGTGCTAAATCCCAAATTTCTGAAATCCTATTTTTTGCGGGATTTAGGAAATTCATTGACTCCAGAGGAAGAATCCGCTCGTTAAATCCGTTCTATAGCCAAACAATCACACGGGATTTAATGGGATTTATCCTGAATGTTACCAAATAGTTTTCAGAATTTAGGCCCCTCAGGATTTTCGAAATTTGAATTTAGAGGATTTATGAAATCCTACTTAAATCAAATCTTGGGTGCTACCCAACAGCCCCAAAGAGTTCAGATTTCCATTCAAAGCGTTATAATTCTGCAGATAAAGACATGGTCTTATAAAAGCAATCACTGCTCTCTAAGAATTTTTTGGGATTTTTTTTTATTATTTTTTAAAACAGTTTTTAAAGTACAAAAATAAAAATAAAAAAATATATTAAAGAATTGTTTTAAGAAACAATAAAAAAGTTAATCCAAACGAAGCCGAAAGCTTATAATCAGTGACTACAATCTCACCGAAAGTATGCAGAATTCTTACCACCAATTATTCACAAAGATCATAGGAATCATCTCAAAAGTAATCAACTGAATTCTATGACGAATGAAATCTGCAGTTCACTCCCTCTGTAATCAAATAATAAGCGATTAGAAGGAGCTGTCTTTCATAAATTAGCCATTAAATGTAGGGAAGGAGTTTTAAAATCAGATCCAAGAAACCATTACCAATGAGCAAAATCCCCACAACAGCAACGTCCATCTCTGAATCTATGCAGCCTTTTACTATCTCGAACAACAATTTCTCTTTTGGTTAGAATGGAGAAGTACTTAACAGCACTATGGCAATCTCTACACATACTTATATTCTTAACAATGCGAACTGGTGCCTCCTTAGGTAACTTCAGCAGCCCAAAAGCCACTGCCAATCTCTCGCTGTGATGAACAGCTGAGTTCAATATCCTTTCCTCCTCACCTTCAGAACCATTCACATCCTTATAAGGAATATAACCCAGGCATTAGCTTTATCAATCAAATTCTCAAGAAATGCATACAACTCAGAACTCCAAGAATAAGATCTATCATCAGCTCTAAAGTAATAAATTTTATCGCGAATATTTATCCTACTACGGTCGCGGATGCTTCCAATTTTCTCTTCCTTCATCATCTTCCTCACCTTTGAAAAGGATTTTTTGTTAATTGAATGAGTTTTAGAGAAACAAAAAATGAATAATCAGTTTAAGGAGACTGAAAACACTTACCTCTACTATAGAACCAATTACTCTTACCCAAGCTAAAATTTAAGCCCAAAACAAATAGATACTTCAAAAATTATAATGCCTGACCCGTAGTTGTTTAAGGTTTATGAAAGACTTACGCTTCAAATAAGCATCAAACCAGTTCCCCGTAACACCTTCAATGGAACCATCAATAAGCAAGACATGAACACGATTTCCATATTTGACATCCGAGCATTGATGAACATAAACCACATTACCAAGCTTCACCCTAAGGTTGGACCTCACAACCTTATTCATTCTAATCTTAGGCTCTTCACAAGTTTCATCAGCAAGTGTAATGCAAATTGTATCTCTTCACTTTTTCCCCTGAAATACAAACAAACAGAAGTTAAATTTTTAATATAATTGATATATATATATATATATATATATATATATATATATATATATATATATATATATATATATATATATATATATATATATATATATATATATATATATATATATATAAAAGCTAAAATTCTCAGAAATCATGTTAATTTCTGCTATGAATTAAGTATAAGATTTTTCCAACCGATGATTTCTGATATGAAGTAAGAAAATTCCAGCGAAATATAAATCAGCAATGAGACTATAAAATCTGTCAGAAATAAACTCTCTCTCCATCTATGTCCTAATTGTCATATTATTTTTTTTTTCAAACATTAATTTGTATTAAAATTGCTAAGTTTTAATACATTTTGTGATGATTATATTTTAATTGCTAAGTATCCCCAAGACATAAGCAAACAGATAAGATTCACATTAAGAAAATATCAACTTGAAACAAGTCGTAAGCAACAGTTAATTATTGAAAAAAAAAATGAAAACTTAAAATTTATGGGCACAGATTTTAATGCAGATGGAGTAATGGCACCTTCAGTTTCTCGTACACTGATGACCGCTTCAATACAAGCAGAACTTCCAACGGCAATGTTTATGGAGCGGAAAACAAGCTCATTCTCTGATTTGTGATCTTTATCGTCATCTGAAGAGAGAACAAGGAAGTCTCTCGGGGTTAAGAAGCATGAAACTCGACGGTGTCTTCGAAGACAAACCTGCTTCCACATCTGGATCCAAAAACATTTTGTAAACCACTGGTATGCTGTTGACCTATTCAGCTACACCTAAATGGATGATATTTTCAAGTTTATAAAATATTTTTCTGCTATCTAAACATTTAGAATAACATCACAATTTTTTTCTTGTAACAAAAATAAACCCTCAACCTTTTTCATCCGGGCTTGGGACCGGCATAGGCGGTTTTAAAAATGTTTTTTTTTTTAATGTTATCTCAAGCATTATATCACAAAATAAATTTATCAACACAAATTTTAATAAACATAAGGTAAACAGAAAAATATAAAATATATCTATAAAATTAAAAATCTTCAAAAAATAAATTTAGAACTTCATATAAATAATGCATGGAAAGTAGATGATTGTTCTCTCTCTTCTCACGTTCTATGAATAATAAGAACATGGAGGTAGATTTTAAAGGGCATTGAGGGACTTGATCTTATTTAATACATGTTCGTTTCCTTTGAAGAAAGAAAGTCTCTAAACTTTGTTGAATCTTTGATTGCTATTGTCTGAAGCAAGCAGTAATGTCTTTCATGCAAAACTAATTGCAGCTACCACAACCATTTATAAAATTCCATCTCTTAGACAAGTAAAACTTTTAATAAATATATTTAAGAGTAAAATACACAAATGTCATGAAAAATTAGCACTTAATGCAAAGCTCTAGTAGGAATGAATGGAGCCCCAATCATAAAGCCAACACCATTAGATGAGATAAGGATAATGAAAACAATGATGAGCCATAGCAATCAGATAGTGCAGTAGGAGTAAGAAATGCAAGAAGAAGAAACAATAATAACAATAACTAAGTTATATTTTAAAAAGTTTAGTATTAACTCAAATTTCAAGTTTGGGACAAAAATAATTGGTTGAAAATCAGAGCTTGTAATCTTACAAAGAAATAAATTATGGCACATGATGAAAGTTGTAATATTTTTAAAAAAAGCAACTAATTAAAGGCAACTAATTATAAAGAAATGATAGTTGGAGTTGAAAGAAATGTTGAACGAAAAATAAACAAGCCATATCAAGTATCAGTACGAAATATATATAGCAAATATGAATATTTTTTTTTTAAACTTCCTCAATTTTAATTTTTTTATGTTGAAGTTCGCCAACTTCATTTGAATCCATCTTTATAGACTGAACTGTTAGTGAACGGAATGTTCGGCTCCCATAAATTTTATCTTGAGCCTTTACTAAGAATGTCATCTCCTTCTCAAGAATATTTTTGATGATGTTATTATAATCTTCTATCTTCGATGCCTACAAAAAAAATTTTTAAGATAATGCATATATAAAATTGAATATAATTAAAATAATATACAAAATATATATTTACCTTGATTTTTTCTAATTCTATAACTGGCATACCAATTAATTGTTTTTCTTCATTATCAAATAACGTAAATATTGCTGTTGAACTATTATCTTCAACAGACAGTTTGATAAGATACCTGTACAAATCACGAAGAAATATATTAACCAAAGTTATATAATAAAATTTAAATATGATAACATCATATGAATATTTTACCTCAAACTATATTGGACATTTTCGTTTGTACATTTAGTACATTGTACAATACCATCAATAATAGTAACTTTCGATTTGCAAGTATTACAAGAATTGTACCATATACTTCCTTCCTGATTTAATCCTTTTGCAAAAACTCTTGTGTAATAGTGCTTTATCTGAAAGGTAATAAAAAATTTAAAAATAAATCATGATAAGAAATTACTAAATTAATTAATTACCTCTCCTGTTGAATGTTCGGATGTATTGATCTTTTGTAAACTTGTCATCAAATATGTATTAGAAGAAGATGACGTATATTGATGAATATTTTCTTTAGACCTGTAGAATTAAATTATAAATAATTAAATAAAATACAAAGAAAATGAATAAATAATAATTAAACATAAATTAAAATATACCAATTTAGGATCTCTTTTGATGCTGGTAAATTTGGATTAATTTCAATGGTCGTTGAGTTTGTTGTTGAGAGTATGAAACCTGGTATTATGAAATGCAATTGAAATCAACATAATGTAATATATATATATATATATATATATATATATATATATATAAAGATAAACATAGATGTACCATTAAAATATTTTCCGATGATGCCTTTTGCTAAAATGATTTTTTTTTCATTCACTAATTCTTCAAGTTTTTTGCCTTCTACTATCGCTAATGTTTCCCATAAAGTTAAAGTACACACTTCTGACCTATTATAAAATAAAGAAACAATATATGAGTTAAATATAATTAAAAATAAATCAACCAATATTATTTACCTTAAGTCAATAACTTGTAAATCTCGCTTGACAATTTTCTTTTTATCAACATTTCTATAGATCATTCGTACTTCGTGAACTTTTATAACAAATAAGATGATATCTGTATAAATTTTAAAATATTAAAATTAAATATACCAAAATAATTGAAATAGTAAATAATGATAAAAGAAAGAAAAATTAATTTACTTACCTGATGGCAAATTTGGATTTCTCTTGATATCTTCAATTACTGATAACTTGATTTCTGGTGAATCTATAGTATCACTGATAGAGAGTTGTATGTTTGATGTGTTGTTTAAAATTATCTCAAATTTGTCATTGACATTATAAAAATCTTTATTTATTTCTTTTATTTGTCCATTTGAGAAAACAAAAGTTTTTCCTGTTTGTAAAATGTCATGGAATCTATCAATTATTTCGTTGAACATGATAGCATATATTTTTGAACCCTGAAAATAAGATGAGAAAAAATATCATATTAGTTATCCAAATAAAATAAAATTACAATAAAAAAAGTTTATGTTCAAATTTAAATAAATATTTTAATTAAATTAAAATAAAAATATTAAAAAATTACCTCCTTATCCATTAAAGTAAGTTTTTGGATCTTTCCTTGACCAGATTTGAATGTTCGGACTATATCAATTTGAGTTAAGACAACAATAATACTCCAATAGCGTTGTTGAAGAGATAAATTCCTGATAAGACTTGATGCCTCCATTAATCCTTATCTGATATTAATAAAAAGAAAAAAAATTGTTAGTAAAAAATAACAAATATGTTAATAATTGATTAATTTCAATTATTATATTAAAATAGTAATAATATAACAATTAATTGAAATGAATGTTCAAACCTTCTGATTGTTTAAAAGATTTGAAGATCTCTTTGTATACAATATTTTTTGTATAAGAACCTTGAGTTGAAGTATATTTATCTGGTATAATAAGTACTTTTGTTTGGCTCATTGATATACCTCTTGATAATGCTACATATAATTGTCCATGAGAGAAAACATTATGAGGAAGATAAATACCAACATTCGGAATTGTCTGACCTTGTGACTTATTAATAGTCATTGCAAAACACAAACGTATTGGGAATTGTTTTCTCTGAAATTTGAATGGAAGAGCTTCATCATCACTTGCGCACAATGGAATCCGAGGTATCATAACAATTTTGCCTGAGAATTGCCCCATTGAAATTCTTGCAACAACAACATTATTTTTAAATGATTTACATATCATCCGTGTTCTATTACACAAACCATTTGAAGGGTCTAAATTTCTTAATAACATTATTGGACAATTCTTCTTCAGAGTAAGACGGTGTGGAGGAAGTCCATTAGGTGTCAATGAGTTAAGAAATTCAACTTGATAAAGATTACTGCTATCATCAGTAACACTATCAAAACTGAAGTAAGTTACATCATCACCTGGAAAAATTTTAATAAGCTTCTGATTAAGCCTATCAACATACTCATTTTTTGTAGCTAGAATAGATCTTTCCATAATGTAATCTGAACATGTTGACTTATCTTGTAGAGATGGAAATATAACATTTATTAACAAATCTTCTGAAGTCTGATCATCATAATAATCTATTATCATCTCATCTGGAATATGCACGAGGCCATCTTCATTTTCCTCTTCATCTCCATTTCCAATTCTAAGAATGAAATCACAAAATAATTGATCTGTCCTAGCTCGCATATTCTCTCTTAAACTGAAAACTTCCATATCTGACCATAAGTATGACTTAACCATGCTATAGTTAATAGTCTCTAATCTTGATGCACGTCTAACCACTGGCAATACTTGACGGAAGTCGCCTCCAAATACAATCACTTTACCACCAAAATAAACAGAATTATTCATAATATCTTTCAAAGTCCTATCCAAAGATTCAATAGCTGTTCGTTTAACCATAGGAGCCTCATCCCAAATTAAAATACTTGCTTTTTTAAGTAACTGAGCAAGTCCACTTTGTTTTTTAATTGAACACAAACTGGTCTCTGTTGAATTTATAGGTATCTTGAACCTTGAATGGGCTGTTCGACCTCCCGGCAATATTGAAGCAGCCACTCCCGATGTTGCTGTTGCAATCGCTAAGTGTCCATTATTTCTTAAAGTTGCAAGCAATGCACGATACAAATATGTTTTACCTGTCCCTCCAGGCCCATCTATAAAAAACATGCCACTCTGTTTCTTATCGACACGATTTATAATTTCTTGGTATGCGTTCCTCTGATCTATATTAAGAGTGAGTACCATATCTATATCTTCAACAGGAGTAATAACATGTCGCTCTTCAAATATTTCTCTATTATGAAGTTCATCATTATAATCAATAAAGTCCTCTTCAACCGGTGGCAATTTTGGCAAGTCGAAATCATCAATAGTCCTCCTCATTCTCTCGAGATATGTATTTATATCTAATAATGTTTTTGAGATGCATTCATTAGAAGAAATTTCCTTATTTGTCTGATAGTCGTGATACAAATCCATGTAGTAATCATTCCATAATTGGAGAACATTAGTTGGCTCGCAGTAAATAAGAAGAATAGAAAATAATTGTCGTAGAGCACTTGGCATTTGATAATTGGACGCATCATCTAAACAATCTGATATGTAATGATCTGTTTCTAGGAGACCATGCTTCTCCGCAGCTTCTTTGAAAGTAGAACATTGATTTCCATGAACTTGTAATAAATCAGAGAATGAGGTTGGTCCATATACATGATTTAATAAAATTCTGAGATAATATCTTTCACCATCTGATGGATTTGTTGTGTTTATACGACCTATTTGATCATATCTTTGTCTTCGCTTCCATATTTTTTTTGTTTTATCCCACACATATTTTTCAGGAATTTCTCTATAAAGGTATTTCTTTGCCTCTGAATCACTTTTATTCAGATGAAAAAACTCGGTCAACATAGATTTTTTTCCAGCATTTCTTTTTAAGATATCAACCAAATTTTGATTGTCTTTATAATAAACGGATTGCTGATCTTCTAAATGTAGTTGTAAATTACACACTGATGGATACATCTCATTTAAGTCAAATTCAAATATTCTCCATAATGCTTCTGGTGCTGATACCCATCTGCCATCTTGATATTGTTGAATCTCATCAAAAGGTTGTTCTCCATTTTTTTGTGAAATTGATACTGAAATCTTATCATGCCCCTTGTAAATATATTTATAAATATATTTTACTGCTTTAATACCAGAACATATCTCAACATTTATATGACAATTATATCTAGATAATAAATATGGATTATAAGGAATAACCCAACGATTATCCAAATATTTATTTCTGACTTTGACTTGTTGACCATCATTTCTTCTCCGATAAATTGGATATGAGTCATCTCCAACTATAGTTTGGCTTGAGAAAGATCTGGGATATTTATTCTTGCATAATCCTTTTTTCATACAAGCATTATTTTTGTTTAAGTTTCCACATGGACCATGCATCATATGCTTAACAACCAATTCGTGTAGCCTCTTATATTTTGAAGGATCAGGTAATTCTGCAGATACAATTCTATCAAATTGTACTGGAACTGTTATCTTAAATGCAGTCTTCAAGATAATTAAGAAATGAGCATGTGGAAGCCCTCTTTTCTGAAATTCTATAACATATACATGAGCAGCTACACCTCCAAAAATAGATTTCTTGAATAACTGATCCTTTAAATCTTGTAATTTAGACCTAAATATACGCGTTGTTAGGTCAGGTCGATCCTGTGCCATTTGACCAGGCTTTAACTCATTTTGAATTTCTTTCCAATCAGGATTACATGTCATTGTTATGAATAAGTCTGGTTTTCCAAAGCGTTGACATAGAGCCATTGCATCTAAATATCTTCGCCTCATATCACGAGGTCCGCCAATGAATGATGGTGGAAGTATAACTTTTTGTCCAGTATTATTAGTTAGTGTTTCTCCAGCTGCTACACTATCGATAATCCCTTTATATAAATCAGATCGTATTGTCTGTTGATTTTGCCGGAAAAAATCTAGTCGGCTTGTTTCAATCTTCACATACATATCAACAACATATTGATGAAGTAATCGTCCAGCATACAAAATAACTGATTTATCATTCTCTCGAATTTGAAGTTTGTAACTATAATATTCTCTACATGAAACTCTTTTTTTTGATGACTTCTTAAGGCCTGCAAATTTTAAAAATTAAAAAACATTAATTGATATTTAAATAATTCTATCTATATTATATATTAAAAGAATACACTTAATAACATACCATTTTCTTCTTGGTTAAATAGCTCTTCCTCTATTAAGGACGACCTTGTAGTTTGAACTGGAGTTTGTTCATTTATTCTTTCAAACTTAGAAGTTCGATCTATGTTTTGATGCCATCCAACCTCTCCATTTGGAAATAGAATAGGATATTGTAAAGGGTCGTAACATCCAAAATAATGCTTGATCTTTCGATATGTTCCTGAATGTGAAGTTAATATGATATCACGTTCAATGAAATCTGTGCTCTTGCCCTCAATCCATATTGCTGCTACTTGTGACATAGTTGGAGCATTATAAACTCTTTGATCTACTCTTACATCAGATCTAATATGTATTTGAAGGTTTTCCAATATACCTCTATTACTTAAAGATCTGAAGAATTGAGCGTACGGATTTCCAGAAAGTATGTCCATTAATTTCCTTACTAATCCCTCTGAAAGATTTAAATCTTCAAGAACATTCAATCGATTCTTTGTTTCAGCATCAGTATCATAAATATATAATTGGAAGTAGCATGGACCATTTGAGCTTTTTGTAATTGGAGGTAAACTATGATAGATTTGTCCTTGTGCTCTAAATGTATAAATCCCTTTTCTTGCATTTGCTAAATTGTTATCTATATGAGCTCCGAAGGATGTGAATGCGAATATACTGTTATATGCTCTAATCTTACTTCTGAATTCATTCGAATTAGATGAACAAGAAGTAAATAATTCATAAAGTTCTTCATTAACTTTTGTCGGAGCAAGCTGAACTTCACCATTATAACAACAAAAGGTTGGTGGCTCGAATTGAAATATCTTTGCATTACAGTAAATGCATGAACGTGGGTGTTCGAGAAAATGTAATTCTGACATACTTGATTCATAATCTATAATAACATCGTTCATATTTGATACTTCAATATCTGTGTGTTCAAAGATAAAATATATTAAACATTCAGAACTATGAAATCGATATAAGATAATTATTGACGTTTGGTAAAAATGAACCTGTAGAATTTGACGATGATGGTAAACAAGCAATTTCTAAATTAGAAAATTGCTTTCTCTTTTTTTTAGCTAAATTGTTAGCTTGAATTTTTGTCCGTTTTTGGTCAGCAGACAGTTTAGCATATCTTTGCTTGTCATAATCTTTTTTTCTTCGATCTTCCATAAAAATATATATCTAAAAAATTTGTCAACAATATTAATAGATATCCATAATTGTAAAAAAAATATAAATAAAATGAAAATGACTCATCAACATTCGTTGGAATGGGACAACTTCATAGTTTGCAAATTTAGAAAATTAAAGAAAAAAAATCAATCGATTATTATAAGCCTAACAATAAGAGGAGTTCATGTAGATAGGACTAAGTATTCACAGTAAAATAATATAAAGCAAAACAAACAATAATCAGATTTAAAAGTCATACCTAAATAAGATTTAACATAAATTATACTATCAGCCATTTTGAGTTTTTAATAAATGAATAAAAAAATTATAATGTGAATAGACAATAAAGTGCACAATAAAATAAAAAAAATTATTGCATAAAAAATCAATAATAAATTTAAAGTAAATAGCCATAATCATTTAGGGAAAAATAAATAAATAAAATAATCAAGAATGACTAACCTTCAAATAGAAGTCTTAATTCAGACAAATTTATATTGAAGAAATCAGATTATTGGAATAAACGATAAATTAAACGATGTTAATGACCGTTCGTCTTCCGCAAATATCCTAAGTAGCATGCAATCTGCAGTAATGAAAAATACATGGGTAAATAAACCAACATTCAAGAAAATAAAGAAAATAACCTTCTCAATTTGATGACAAACCACTAATAAATAAGTGTGTAATAAGAACATGATATAAGAATAGATAACATGGTGCAAAAGTTATATTATGTCAACTAAGAAAGTAAGATTGCAGGTTATGCATGGCGCACCATACACATATTATATTATGATACATCCTCCAATTCCCAGAAGGTGCAAAGATATTCCAACCTTAGTATGGATATTCATAGCATGAAACAAGAATGTATCACTAATAAAAGATCAAAGCAAGCTGAATGTGAAGTTAATATGATCAACAAATAACTTTCCATAGTGTTGGATGAAATTATAATATTAAACTAAACTTATTTATTTCATTATAATGCTCCAAAAAAGATGCAGTTTTTGTTACTTCAATTGTAGTTGTTTATTTAAAATTTCTCAAACTAAAATTATTAACTTGGTTGCTAGTCATATATTTTGGTGCATAACTCTAAAATTCATCCAAAATTTATATAAAATTTGTATAAATATAGATTGTTAATAGCATGAAACAAGAATGTATCACTAATAAAAGATCAAAGCAAGCTAAATGTGAAGTTAATATGATCAACAAATAAATTTCCATAGTGTTGGATGAAATTATAATATTAAACTAAACTTATTTATTTCATTATAATGCTCCAAATAAGATACAGTTTTTGTTACTTCAATTGTAGTTGTTTATTTAATTATTAACTTAGTTGCTAGTCATATATTTTGGTGCATAACTCTAAAATTTATTAAAGCAACTCGTTTTGGTATACACAGGAAAATAATATAATTGCTTGGACTCACTTTAGAGCCACATTCATAATTATATAAATCCTTAAATTTTTAAAATAATAAACAAATAATTGATCTGAGTTTAATTAAATTTAACAATTATTAATCCAAATAAATTTTAGAATATAGTCACACAAAACTTATTAAAATTTATTGCAATTCTACTTTGATCCAAACAATTTATTACCTGATGGAGAATATAATTTTTCAAAGCCAACGAATTGAAAACATATAGTTTGCAATATAATGGTTACTTTCCACTACAAACTTGACATCCTAGGATTCCTTATGTCTAATGTCCCACAATTTTAAGGAACCATGAGAGTAAACTTGACCAAGTTTAAGGTGAGTAGTGTCATTATTATTGTAAGAAAGGATAGCCTAAAAGACCTTCATACACTTAACTTAGAAGACACTTAACTCTATTATGATACAACTCACAAGCTAAATTCATTACAATTACCCAGTATAAAGTGTATGAACGCGAAGTGTAGGACCAAATATCCGAAAACAAAGTTTAATGGAATACGGAGTTTCACCTCAAAAGGAACTTGGCCTTCTACAAATGAACTCGCCTCAAATAGGTGACTGCGATCTAAGAACTCATTCATTCAAGGGATAATACATATGAAGAGAGCAATCCAAGTGTTGTTAGGGTAGACATTCATAATTCTAATTAATTTAAATTGTTAGCAGGCATTAAAAAACTTTTAATGCTACTCATTTTGGTAAACACAACATAAAAAATCATTGTTTGGAGTCACTTTAGATCCACATTCATAATTATATAAATCCTTAAATTTTGTAAAACAAGTCAAATAATTTATTTGAGTTTAATTAAATTCAACAATAATTACTACAAATAATTTTCAGAATATAATCACACATTACTTATTAAATTTTATTGCAATTATACTTAGATACAAACAATTTATTAATGGATGGAGAAAATAATTTTTCTAAGGCAAGGAACTGAAGACAGATAGTTTGCAATATATTGGTTACCTTCAACTAAAATTAATTTTAGCAACATACAACTCACTTAGGACGTGGTAATAATACTAATAATATAAATGTTTCGGTACAATGAGTATTGGGGAAACAGAGGGAAAGAAGGCAATTATCCATTCTCATCGGAAGAAAAAAGTCGTTCTCTGTTTCAGCTTAGAAAAGCCAAACTGGAGAGCTTATCGGTCGAGCTGACTGGTGGGTTGATGCTTTTGGCGAGAGACAAATCGATATAGTAGTTGCATTCCTTAAACATACTCAATAGCTTAGATCTCTTAATTCCCTGGCCTCTTTCTCATGCAACCCCTCTTTATTCTCTCCATTGAACTTGCAATTATCAGGCTCTCACCTCCCGTGCAGTCTCCTTTCACAAGTTATATATAGTTACTTGTGATCCTTTTCTCCTTCCTCTCCTTGCCCATCCCTCTTATTCCTTCCCTTTATCATTTGCAAGTCATGCCAGAAATCATCGTCACTTTATTTCTAACTAATCATCATCAAATTTAATATCAGATTCAGGTTTTGTGAGATCCCCTCTAACCATTTAGACCTCGAAATCTGATGTTTTATTCATCAATCAAAAGACTGGCAACTTTTTTTTGTTTTTTGAGGTTCATTTCACTTTCTGTGCATTATCACAATCTTCCGAGATGAAAACATCATGACTGAAAAATCAATAGCATCTTTAGAAAATATATCATTCTTTTAAAGAATATCAAAAGCAAAAAAAAAAAATCAATCTACTTCCTGATTGCAAGGGTTCTTGTCTCTTGAAAATTTTCTGTTATACGCTATAAATTTCTGAGTCATTCACTGAAAATTTTTCAGAGTTCCTAATGTTCCCTTCTGGGACAACCTCAACAATCACACTTACTCTTTCCACCTCCGACATCTCGGTCAAATTCACATCAGCTTTCACCTTTCTTCGGGTCAAATCCTTAGTTCAAAAGGTGGCTCCTTGTTAACCATAGTAGACTCGATGTCGCAACAACACCTTTCAGACAATAAATCTACTTAGGTGCAGGGTTATAAGGTTTCACGGATCAAGAAATATGTCTGTCGAGAACCAGAGGCAACAGAGCCCTATCGATCACATTTGCAGGCATTAATCTTCAAGTACTAACTGGATTTAAGTTCTTTGTCACTTGAAAGTCTACTAATTTATGTAATCCTTTCCTAGAAAAGTTGTACAAATAGACATTCTAAAATAGAAAAGCTCTAGATGGATTCCTGCTACTACAAAAGCATTTGACCAAACCATAGGTAAGATGATTGATTCTCAATGCTTAAACTCCCTGATTTTACAAAAAAAAATTTGAATTATTCTATGGCATTTTTGGAATAGAAATTGGCAGGACGTTGAGTAAAGAATACAATTCTATAAAATACTTGACGCTAAGGATAGTCCACCCATGCTGAGGAATATTATGATGTAGTGCAATATTTGCATGATCAAGACTTTCGGTTGTATTATCACCACAAACTCTAAAATATTTGCAACCCAAAAAAAAAACAAATGCCCAACATAAATTTTTTTGTAGCATTTATGCATCCGGATGTGCACATGTAAGTCTACCCAAAGAAGAAAGCTTGAAATTGGTGTTCAAGCCAACAAGTTGTGTTAGTTATGTAGTACCTACTTGAAATCTTTGTCCACTGAAAAGCAACATTGGTTTCGCTTATAAGGTAAGTAGAAAACTTATTTGTAATGACAATTCTATGTCGAGCTCAAACAATAGCAGCAAATGATTGTGGCAAAAGCTTATGGAGAACAAATTTCTTTCTGCAGAATAAGACTTATAGAACAATTTATGCAAATTATAAGAAAATGAACTAAACAATAGAATTTAATTTATACAGATTATAAAAATAAGCAATAAAGCTTTCTCCAGGCAATAAGAGTGATGGAGAGGTAGAGTGAGAGAACACTGTAAGCAGATGAAAATAGCCTACATCCTAACCAAATCCACATTAAAGATGCTAAAATTGGACACTTCGGTGTTCTTAGTACTTCTTTCCCGAAAAACATGGAAGATTAAAGACATTAACTCAAGCAGAAATTGCTACAGCATAAAGAAAAAATAAGGATCATAGAAACACAATAAAAGCTTAAAGGAGAACAACGATTAGAAGAAAACGTACATCTGGTTTAGAAATGCCGATCAGTCGGAGGTGGTAACCAGAATCAAAACAGAAAATTCGTTCTCTGTTTCAGCTTAGAAAAGCCAAACTGGAGAGCTTATCGGTCGAGCTGACTGGTGGGTTGATGCTTTTGGCGAGAGACAAAATCGATATAGTAGTTGCGTTTGGCGAGTGGGAGATGAGAGAGCAGAAAGCGAAAGATGTGAAAAGAAGTGCTTGGGCTTTAAATCGGGGACCGTTCGGCCAGGCGACTGGTTCGTGCGGCAGCGGCAGCCATGGTAGCCGTTGAATTGAAACGCCCAGGTATGGTAGCCGACGAAAGGTCGGATGGTGGAGTAACGGAGAAGTTTTTCTCTTCATTACACTACAGGAACTTGAGGTATCCGAGATTGAAACGGCGAGGGGCTGCTTTCCGAAGTGGAACGGCCGGACGATGCAGCAATTGAAACGCTCAAGACGCACCTTTTTTAGAAGCGGAGCAATCAGCCGGATGTGATAGAGAAAATTTAGGGTTGGAATCCGACAGCAGAAGCGGCAAAAGTAGAACTGAAACGATCGTTAAAAAAAATAACCCTTAATAAAACATTTATTCCTCTGTAGTATAGATTTAAAGAATAGACAAACGAAATAAAAAACGTTATTCCTTCTAAAAGATTTTAAAGAATCGCCAAACGCCAAAAATTTAATAAATATAGTGATAAACACAAGCAAGATATTAACGTAGCCAATTTAAAAAGGCAGATACTAACGTGTCATATTAAATTGAAATTTAAAGATGAACGTTTAGGATTAAAAATTTAATAAATATAATGATAAATAAGAATTTGAAGAGGCAGATATAAACGTGTCAGATTAATTTGAAATTTAAAGATGAACGGTTAGGATTTGCTAAGAGTGGAATCCCAAGCCACTTTTATATAGTAGTATAGATATAGATATATATATATATATATATATATATATACTATTAGTGGCCTAACATCACTGTGCTTAAACCAGTGCCGCAATGCTGCATGTTGAATCAATTATTACTATAAAATAGAGATGCCGATGACACATCAATAGTTTATGGCACCTCTATGCTTCAGAGCATAGCGCCGCTACGCTCTAGTTTAAATGGAAATTTATTTTTTTAACACAATTTATTTTGTCGGGTTCCCAAACGTCACCCCACGATGAAGGTCTATGGTCCCTCATACCTTTGTCGTCTGCCGACTACGATTCCTCTAACCTCTGTTGCCCGATAATTGTCCCCTCCACTTCAATCACATGTCTTCGACCTCTTAGACCTCCATCAGCCGACTAAATGAACAGGCCAATATTCTTTTTAAGAACATCATAATGTATTCTACATGAAGTATGGATGCTTACCTACCCATGGTATCTCCATATGTAACTTATGTGTGCTTTAGGGTTCAATATAAGGAATCTCACTTTCATATGCTCTTTAAATGCCTTTTCTTTAGGGTTTAATATAAGGAATCTCACTCTCATATGCTCTTTAAATGCCTTTTCTTGCAAAATTTACTTAGAATTTGCACTCCTTTACAATTTTATTAAATAATAGTTTTTATTAAAACATAATCAATTAATTAATATAGAAAAACTTGTTAAATATTAAATTAAAATTAATGATATATTAAATAAAAAATTAATGATATATTAAATTAAAAATTAGGTAAATTAAGTGATTCAATTTTATGAAATTAATATAACCGAAGGAAAAGTTTAAGTATACCTTATTGAATGTAACCTTTTTTTTTTTCTTTTGTTTCATTAAATATTATGAAATAATTGAATGTAACCTTTATGAATATAAATATTCATATACTTTAATTTGCAACTATAATTAAACTGATATAGCAGTTACTATTACGTTAATTTAATTAATATTGATGCTAAGATAATACAACTGTATACCCGTCCACCAACAATTGCATCGTTCACATTTCATGAAATAAATATTTCAGTTTCGTCTTCACTATTTTTTTTTTTTTTAGAAAATTTGGGGTCTAAGCCCAATTCATTAATAATTGAAGAAACAACAAAATAAGGATCTGCAATCACCACAAGCCGGTGGCAGACCTCAAAACCATATCAGCACTAAAAAAGAGCTGCTTAATAAAGGAAAACTAAAGCAAAGAGGAAAAATGATAAAATTGGAAGGACTCAGAATTGCAAATCTCGAATCGATCTTCTACGCGTCAAAATTCATCCAAAAGGATGTGTTGGTCCCCTGGTTGCCAAAAGACCTTCCAAGGGGATGTTTAAAGGATTGCGTACATCATCGTCCTTCAAAATAAAAAAATCTGGTTGCCCAAAAGGACCTTCCAGAATTTGCCCGAGAAGTAGCAGGGTCAGGAGCCAATCCAGCTTCCACCGAAACAGAAAGGTGGACAATGCAGATAACCAAAGTAGAGTTATGTCCATTTGACAGTTTTTTGAAGAACTGCCCTTTTGATCTTGTCAGAAATGGTAGATAGACATTCGAAAGAATTGCCAAACAGCCTGTCATTCCGGGCTTTCCACAGAAAATAAACAGCAGCACAAAGCAACATGAAGCAACGGTTTTTACTGCTCTTGTCTAAGCCCCAATCATCAATACAGTGAAAAACTTGAGGAAGATTCGGCCTTAATAGCATACAACTCATGTAGGGAAAAAGTTTAAGAAGCAAATTGAATGGAAAATCACATTCAAAAAACAGATGCGAATGGTTCTCCTCAGAATTGTTGCAAAAAGTGCAAATGGGATTAACAGTAAGCCCCCTTAGAATCAAATTATCAGCCGTTTTAAGCCCATTTTTAAAAACCGTCCAGGTGCTAAGGGAAAAACGTAAAGCATAGTGCTTATGCCATACCAATTTATGCCAAGGAACAGCCTGAATGTCTGAAAAGAAGCAGTTATGGAAGGTTTTAAAACCAGGTTTGGTTTTATTGGTCCAGTGGCAGTCCCCCGCAATACCAGAGATAGGCACCTTTTTAATAATTTCCACTATGTGTGACGGTAATGTTTGAGGGAGAAGCCAAATCCCATTCTTCAAAACAGAATTCATTGCTAAATTATGGGGATAGATCAGATGATCCAAATTTTCCAATTTAAGTCTGTCAGCAATCGAGGAACCAAAACACCAGGGTTCGCAAAAAAAGGTAAGAGAACAATTATCATTGAGGCTAAAATGAAAGGAATCCGGCAAATTAGTAGCCACCCCACAAAGGAAATTCCAGAAAATTCCCTTCTTTTTAATTCCAGAATTCCAAAAGGATATATACTTAGCCTTCCACCACTTAAAAAGATAGCTTTTAGAATTGTAAAACCTCCAAATTAGAGAACAACCAAAACCGTAGTAAAGTGATTCAATGGTAGGAAGGCCTAAACCACCACAATGTTTAGGCAAGCAAGTATTCTTCCAAGATATGACATGTAGTTTCTTTTTATGAATGTCCCCATGATATAAAAATTTAGAGCACATGCTGTTAATCACCTTACTACAACCTTTAGGGATGATTGTGCTTCTAATCCAATACGCCAAAATGTTAAAAATAGTATGCTTAAGGTATTGAAATCTACCAGCCAAGGATAAATTTCTAGCTTTCCATCCTTCTAGAGAGACTTGAATTTTCTGAATAAGGGGCTGAAAGTCAGATTTTTTAAGTCTCTTACTGAAGATGGGAATGCCCAGATATTTGAAGGCAGAGTGGACTAAAGGGATGTTCAAAGTTTCAGAAATAGCCTCTTCATTGTGCACGTTGTTAGACATTAGAAGAGTGCTCTTGGAGGGATTGACATGAAGACCAGAGATAGCAGCAAAGTCCTCAAGAATGTTATTAAGAGAGAGGGCATTATGGATAGAAGCCCTGCCAAAGACAAGCAAATCGTCGGCGTAAAGTAGATGAGAAATGGAGACATTACCAGAATTAATACCATGGAAAGAATGATTAGAAGAAGCCTCCTCAAACAAATCCGAGAGGCTATCCATGGCAAGGCAGAAGAGGTAAGGAGACAATGGACAGCCTTATCTCAAACCAGAAGTAGAGTTGAAGAACCCTTCAAGAGCACCATTGATAGCAACCGAGAAATGGATATCGTAAATACAACCCTTGATCCAAGAAATAAAGAGGGGATGAAAGCCCTTAGCAATCATTCGATTAATGATAAAATCCCTTGAGATAGTGTCAAATGCTTTGTGTATGTCATACTTAGCACAAAACATTTTCTGTTTATCCTTAACATTGAAATCCAAGAGAATGTCTGAAGCAAGCAAGACATTATCCGATATAATCCTTTCATGAATAAAACCAGCTTGGCTAGGATGGATGATGTAAGGTATAACCTCTCTCAATCTGTTGGCAAGAATTTTGGCTATTATCTTGTAAAACGTGTTACAAAGGGAAATAGGCCTATAGTCCGAAATGTTGTTGGCATGAGGCTTCTTAGGAATTAGCACAATGGCCGTAGCCTTGGCTTGATTAGGAAGAGTTCCCGTATTAAAGAAGGACCAAATAGCTTCACACAGTTGCCTGCCAATGATATTCCAAGAAGACTTATAAAATTCAAAAGTATAACCATCTGGGCCCGGAGTAGAATGATTGGGAGAGGAAAATATGACATTCTTGATTTCATCCACATAAATGGGGCCAACCAGTTGCGATACAAGGGTAGTGGGGAGTTTATTAAGAGTTGGAGCATTGCGTCCAATGTTAGAGGTAGGTGAAGGGGTGTTAAAAAGCTTTTGAAAATGCTGGATGATAGCAAGAGAAATGTCATTGTGATTGTTGAGAATACCATTATCCATGGAAATGGCTTTAATAAGGTTGAAGTTATGCCTCACATTGATTTTGGAATAGAGAAATTTGAGATCATCTTCCCCACATGTCATCCATTTAGCTTTATCCCGTTGGATAGTCCAATCGGCCCACTCCGCATTTCTATCAGCAAGTTTTTGGTTTATAAGCTTTAAAGCCAAATTGAGTTCAGGATCCAGGGGAGAGACTTGAAGCTTGGTAAAAATGGTGTTTTGTTTTTGGTTTAGCTCATTGATATCTCTATTTAATGTCGTGGATGAGGCCCAACTCTTAGATTTGATCTTAATCTTCAAGGTCTTGAGCTTATGATAGAAAGAGTGGATAGGGCTGCTGTGAAACTTCTGAGAAAAAATGGAGATGAGCTCATCCCAAAATTCCGGTTTGGACACCCAATAGTTTTTGAACTGAAAACGATGTTTCAGATTAGTTTTAACGCCCTGTTGCACCACAATAGGTGAGTGGTCCGAAATATAAGGATCATCCACAATATAAAAAGAGTTAGGGTATCTATCCAGCCAGGCATCATTAACCAACATCCTATCAAGCTTGATATGGATGGGGTTATCAGTTCTCTGATTAAACCAAGTAAAAAACTGTCCCACAGAAGAAAGCTCATGGGCCCCAATGTCATAAATAAGATTTTGAAAATCTAAGAGCTTATTGTCCAGGAGAACCGATCCTCCAGCTTTTTCATGATTAAATCTACAGCAGTTAAAGTCGCCGAGGATGATCCAAGGTAAAGAAATTGAGCTGGTAATTTCAGTTAGATCATTCCAGAGAGTTCTCCTATCCTCCAGTATGTTAGAGGCATAAACCACAAAAATGAAAAATTGTTCTTTACTGTTCGTAGTCACCAAACCATGCACCAGCTAACTAGAAGTAAAAATATGCTTAAAACTAACAGTGTTAGTATTCCATTTAAGCCAAATTCTGCCCGGAGAAGCATAGACAAAGTTATCATAGGAACCCTCCAAGGGGAAGATGCGGTGGTTAGAAAGGAACCAACTGTTAGAGATGTTGGTAGGAGAGATTCTGGTTTCCAGAATGAACAACATGTCAAGGTTGAATTTATTGACTAATTGTTTGCAACACAAGGTTTTGTCTGGGCTATTGAACCCACGGGTATTCCAGGTAGCCATAGAAGGGAGACTGGTCATTGGGATTTTGAGGTTGAGGAGGTAGCCTTTTTTGCTGTTTTGGATCTTGTTGTTTTTGTGTTAACAGAGATGGCCGTGTTTTGCTTTTCTTTCCCCATACTGGAGCTGCCAGCCGAACCTCCGCCCGCATCAATCGGGTGGTCTTAAGCAGGGGAAGGGAAGGTATCACGATTGAGGGTCAGGGTAGAGTTGTGATCATTTTGATAAGACAAAATGGCTTATGGGGAAAATCATCTAAAATAGATGCAGGATTAAGTTTGGAAATTGGGGATATAGGAGGAGATTCAGTTGTTGGGTTGTTGAGGTTAGGTACCAGAGCTTGGGAAGAAGAAGTTGAAGTAGAAGGCAAGGCAGTAGGGGCCACAGGTTGTTCAATAGGGTTGGGTAAAGGGTTTGCAGGAGGTTTGGGAATATTAAGTCTAGGAGCTGGGTTAGGGTTACGTGGTTTGCGGCTTGAGCTTCTACCACGAGTTTTTGGAGGTTTGGCCTGAGGTGGTTGGGGATTAGGGTTTTTTGGACATGCATTGGAGGCATGCATAATAGAATTGCAGAAAGAGCAGTGGGCTCGCTGGTAGATGGCTGAAGCATAAGAGCGTGTAGAGAGGAATTGGGCGGGTTTTTTGGACATGCATTGGAGGCATGCACAACAGTTTTATATAGTTTTAAGTGAAGTCTAGATGGTAGATGGCTGAAGCATAAGAGTGTGTAGAGAGGAATTGGGCGGGTTCGAATCCCGCCAAAGGCAGATCACGCGTGGGCCTGTTCGGGCCGGCTGGTCTGTCCACGTGTGCGCGCTTGGGCTCGCTGGCCTTGTGTGGGTCAGGTTGGGTTGCTTGTGTTGAGCAGAATTTGTGTTTAATTTTTTTTTTAATTTTCCTTGAACTTCCGGCGCAAAAAAAATCCGCCGGAAATATTTTTCCTACGGAAAATCCGCCGGTAATACGCCGGAAATGTTTTCGGCGAATTATTTTGCGCCGGAAGACCTTTTTCAACGCGCGTCAAACCGGCGGAAATATTTCCGACGGATTTTGGCCAATTTTCCGGCGAAAATGTCTGCCGGAAAATAACGTTTTTCCTGTAGTCTCCTGCGGTGGTCCGGCGGCTGTCGAGGAGGAGCTTCTTCCTTCTCTTCTTCCTTCTCTTCTCTTCTTCCTTCTCTTCTCTTCTTCTCTCTCTTGCTTGGATCCCCTCTTGTAAAGAATGAGGGCTCTATTTATAAATTTTCTGGAGTTGCATGGCCCATAAATAGGTATGAGATCAAGGGCGAATAGGGAGTGGTTTGAATGAACGGCTGATATTGAACCCTTTGATCGTGCACCGTTCGTTGGACATTTGGAGGCCTTAAGGATGTCGGAATTCGGCAATCTTAGGTTCGTTGGATTCGTCTCGTCGAGCCGCTCGATTCGAGTATAAGCTCATCAAAATCGGAGACCCTTTGGTAATTCAAATTGCGGTTTGAACCTTCCAATAGCACTTTGAACCCATGATTTGGACTCATTTGGGCTCGAATTGGGTTGATTTTGGTGTCGTCGGGTTCGTATTTCCTAGACGCTCAGTTTGACTATAAGCTCGCTGAAATCGGAGTTCGGACGCTCCTGGAATTAAATTTTGAAGTTTCCAACTAGCTTTTCACCTCGAGATTCGTGCCCGATCAAGATAATTTTTGCATGGCGTATCAGTTGCCCCCCTATTTTTGGACGTCGAAGCTCCAGTAGTCCGAAAATATTTGTTCCAAAATTTTACACTGGTCGAATCGCAAAAAATTGCTTTCCAAAAGTTAACAATTTGCTCGATCTTGATCATAGAGGCTCTATTGGTCCTCGAAAGTATCAAATTTGAGTCCGGAACGTCGAAAAACGTGTCTGGGGACCTCAAAATCGTCGAATTTGGACTTTTCGGGACGAAAATTGGGCCCGGAATGGGTTGGGTAGCCGGACCGGCCGGCCGGCCGCCGCCGGCGGTGTGGCACCGGAATGCGTGGCCCGCGTTCCAGACGGGCCGCCTAACCCGCGCAAGCGGGTCCGCTTGACCCGCGCAGTCCGCAGAGTGGGCTGCCTGACTCGCGCAAGCAGGTCCGCCTGACCCGCACAGCGGGCCGCCTAACCCTCGCTAGCGGGTCTGCCTGACCCGTGCGGTTTGGCTGGCCGGGCCGCACCTGGTCCGCCTATGGCCTGCGTCGCATGGAGGTGGTGTTTCAAATGGCGGTGGGAGTGAGACGGTTCGGCCCACCGCCTCAAGTGGGCCCCACCCCATTTTTAAAAATGATTTTTTCTTGTTTTTTGGCCCGAAAAAATTCCAAAAAATTCTTAAAAAATTCTGAAAAATTCCGAAAATTTTTAGAAAAATTCAGAAAATCAGAAACTCTAGAAACTTCCTTTGTCTCTCCTAAAAAACTATAAATAGGCCATTGAAGCCTTTAGAAAATCATTCCTCTTCTCTTCTTCTTCTGTTTTCTTCTCTTCTTCCTCTATCCTTACTATTGAGGCCTTCCCTCGATTTTCCGAGGCCCCTCTCTTGGCGAGGAAGTCCGGAGATTTCCACTTCTTCTCTTCTCCCTCTATCCTTACTATTGAGGCCTTCCCTCAATTTTCCGAGGCCCCTCTCTTGGCAAGGAAGTCCGGAGATTTTCTCTTCTCCTCCAACACTCTTTAGGAGAAATGTCAGGTGATCGCCTCCCACTGAGAGATCCTGCGATCCGGGGAGACCCCATCGCACCGTATGATGGAGAGCGGAGGCCAAATAAGGAAACGAGGGTGGATGAGACAGTGTCGACTGTTACAAATGACTTCCTATTCCTTTTTCGTAAGAATTATCACTTCCCGAATGATGTGAAGACGATGGTGCCTAGGAGGTCTGATCGATCTAATTTCCTCCTCCCGGGTACGTGACCGTTTCAGAGGCCCACTTTTGGGCTTGTTTACGCTTTCCGCCTCCTACCGAGTTGATTGAAGTCTTACAAAGGTGCGGTGTGAACATAGCCCAACTTTCATTTAGAGCAATGTCGGTGACGGACCGTAGTAGGCGACAGAGGTCGGGGGGACCATAGTCGGCAGACAACGGTTTTTCTGACCCCGGTCTCATGTCGACTACGGTCCTTTCGACCTCCGTCGCCTACTACGGTCACTCCGACCTCCATCACCAGACAACGGTCTTTCAGACCCCGGTTTCCTACCGATTACGGTCCTCCCGACCTCCGTCGCCTACTATGGTCACTCCGACCTCCATCAACAGACAATGGTCTTTCTGATCCCGGTCTCCTGCCGACTACGGTCCTTCCGACCAAACAAACATGTATATGTAACTCCTACCATGTAATGCTCTATATGATGTATATTTGCTACATCAATACAAGGCCTTCTCCAAAAGAAGGGCCTCATTTGTAATTGACTGCAAATACTAGTGGATTCATTCAAACTGGGCCAGGCCCCGTGGTTTTTCCCCCATTTCAGAGGTTTTCCACGTAAAAACTCTGGTGTCTCTTATGAAAGTTTCACCCCCTCTCTTATCTGCTTGTGTGCTGGATCTTCGTATAATGCTAAGACGTTAAACCATATAATTCTCTACCACCGCGAATATTCCAGGACGCAACAAAATCGTATGCCAAATCATCTAAAATAAATTTAATTGGAAGCGTATTTGATTCCATGGAAAAATTTGGGATCTATTATTGTTCGCATCTATAAGGGTATTCTCAATAGAGAGACTTTGTTTTACTCATTTGAGATATGAGTAAAATGAGAATCAACACCTTAGATTGAGGACCACGATCCCTATTTATACTTTAAATTTATTTTATTTTATTTTTAATCCATCATTAATAATAAAATAAAATACCTAATCTCTATGCATAACAACTCCATACAAATTATGAAATAATAAAAGAAATAATATTCCTTTAAAGCCAAAAAATATTTAATCCTTATTTGATCACAAATTATTAGGCTTAATATTAAGATATTATAAAATGCATAATTAGGATAAATATATGAGACCATATAAGAAAATTCCCAACCCCGAACCTCTATTGCTTAGAATTTACTCTTATAGGAGCTACTTTCTAATTTATTGGTTGGAATTTTGACTGGATTCATATTTAGAATTTGTTTGAGATAATTTTTTTTCTACTTTGTTTTTTAGACAGTAATCATATTTTCATTTTGTTACACATTTTTTTGTTGCTTTTTCATTATTTTTTAAAATTTTATATAGTTAAAAATTATTTTTTCATAAAAGTTAAAAATTTTTCTCTATAATAATTTTACCTTCAATTTTATAAAAAGTCACGGTTGTCACAAACAAATCTTTTTTTTTATTATTTATTTATTTATTTATTATTATTTTTTTCACAACAATAAATTTTATTAAACACTAAAAAGTAGAAGATACAACAGTGGAGAAGGGAAAAACAGAAATAAAAGAACACCAGTAAAAAGATACAGACACAAAAAAACTAGGAAAATAAAAACCCAAAAGAGGGCTCAGGAGTCGGCCGAGACTCCCAGCATCCTCGAAAGCTCAAGGACCATCCAGAAAGGGTGAGAAACACCAACGGTTGCCACAAGGTAGCCAATGAGGACACGAGCCCTAGCCACATCATCGCCCCGCAAATTCCAATCCAAACGAAGAGCAATCCGCAAAACCGCAAAAAATAACCAAAGTTGAAAGCGAATTATCTTCTTCTACCTCCTCTATTCCAGAATTTCCCACGAGAAACTACCTTAAGAGGTAAATCACGACCCACTTGGAACTCATTACCAGTATCTGAATATGACTCAGAATTAGAATCACATTCAGACGAATTATCCAACCAATCACCATTGGACTTAACCTCCACACCACCACCCAACTGATGATTTAAATTTTGGGAAGCCATTAGGATTACTGGAACATTAACCAAGTTTTGAAAAGTGTCCAAAATTCCTTGCACATCCGAATTTACTACCTGACCACACACATTTGACACCACAACATCCAAAACAGGTGAACCGCCAACAGGAAAAGTCGCAGCATTATCCGGAGCAGTCACCAACTCCGGCACCATAACAACAGCCAGAGAGTCCACATTCACATCCGTATGACCAAAACCGTCCACCAAACACCCAGGAATAAAAGGAATGGCATTAGGAGACAACAACGTATCGGAAGCGATTTCAACCACAGCCGGGCTATTACCATTAAGTACTTCCATAAGAGGCACAAAATGCTCCGAAGGAGCACCAACCACATCCATCACATCCATAACAGGAGTAACTAACGCATCAGACGAGCTAACCAGACCATCAACAGCGGACAAGACCTCAACCTCCCCAGCCATAGATGGCACGGCAACAACCAACTGAGCATTAACATTAAATTCACAATCTAAAACTCCTTGGTCCAAAGCTAAAACATCATTCCCGCCAATATTATCACAAACAGGCATAATATTCGGGACAGAGGAAATAACAGGAATACCCGAGTTCGCACAGGGAATCGCCAGGGGGACAGAGGTATCAACCGAAGACAATTTGGAAACAAGCTTAGGACAATTCAATTTCTTATGACCCAAAGTTTTGCACAGATGACAAAAATTAGGCATACCCTCAAAAACAACTTTCTGCACATACCCCAACTTCTCCGGACCCAACCAAACAGAATCGGGGTAAGGTTTCGTAACATCAATTTCAACAAGAACACGAGCAACAGAGGGACGGGATCCAGAAGCCGTGGCATTATCAGTTTGAATCGGGCGTCCAAAAATCGAACCCAACCCAAAAAGGATCCGGGAAGAGAAAAGGTGAGGACGTAAATCCGGAAATGAAAGCCAAACAGGGATGATCGGAGATTCCTCCGACAAATCCAGAACAGGGGACCATTTTATGACTTTCATAAAACATCCAAAAACAAAGTATGAACGGTGAGCAAAAACCCTAGCATAGTCCAGATCATTGGAAAGCTTGATTAACACATTAGCTTGATCCAACAGAGTAACAGAAAAATCCCAAGCTAATTTCAAATTGAAAAAAAACCTACGGATAGAATCTAACGCCGGTCGTTTAAGGGGAAATTTCCCCACTAGAGCAAACTCAAATGGCTTAGCAAGATACATAAACTCGTCTTCAGAAAACCACAGTGCCGGCATACCACGAATCGAAGAAATACGAAAATCCGGAAATCACTTCGACTCATCGGAACTAGATAAAACGTCTTTGAAGGATTTAGAACGCTTACCCGCTAGAAAACCAGGATCTAACAATTTTTTTGCCATAGAAAACGTACCGCCGGTGAAGAAACGGAGGCGGCTAGGGCAAAAGCCCTAAAAGGGCGAAAACTCTAGCATACGAAAGAACGGGGGTGAGGGCATCATTTTTCACAAACAAATCCTTTGTTGGCTTGCTAAATATTATCTGCTATCATTATTTATGGCTTTTTCTTTTTAATAATCTTTTGTAACTCCTTATTGATGCATTATTTTTTTATTAATGAAATTGATTGGACGAAACCCCCTCATTATTTAAGAGAAAAGTTATATTTTGACAATATATATATATATATATATATAATAATAACCGAGTTGAGATAATTTTTTATTACTTAATAAAATAATTTTTTAATAAAAATTTTTTAGTTTTTTTTTATTTATTTTTTAAAAAAATAAAAAATTATCTCAACTGAAAATAAAGTCTTAATTAGCCACTTTCAGAAGTTATTTCTGACTTTCTTTGTCAACTTATAACAGTTGAAGTTTCCGCTTCCCACTTTTTCAATGTAAACAAAACAAAAAAAATTCCACTGCCAGGTACGAAAGGTTCATTTTCTCATAAGTGCAGCAGAAGACGGTTACATGGAGAAAAATATTGGCTTTCTAGAACTTATCCACTTGAAGGCTACAGCTTTGTTTGGGACAACTTTCATTCTGCTTATTAAAGCAGCTTTTTAGTATAAATTTTTTTAATTTTGTTCTAAAAAGCTGTTTTAAGAAGCAGAAAGAAAGCCGTCCCAAACGAAGCCTACATTTTAGGAATAATTTGTCGAATTTGCAAATATTGTGAAAGAAATTGATTTTTTTTTTGGAAACAGGGTGTCTACCCGCTGCCACCTCCCGAAAGAGGTGCTTGGTGGCGTAACTAATTCCTTGTGAGTCTACCAGCAACCAGCCCCACAGGTGCAGGACGCACAGTTATTTTCTCCCCGGATGAGTCGTGCCGTATGAGGGGGGATTTGAACTTGAGATGGGGGATTCCCAATCAAGCTCGCCCAGCAACTCACCAAAGCCCGGTGAGGTGAAAGAAATTGATAGATATGTATTTTAGTAGCAGACTAAATTAGTCAAATCTAGCTGAAATTGATACCAGCTTTGTTAAAACTACAATTTCAAAATATGTGGGGGAAATTTTGTTTCTTTTGGGGGCAAGCTGAAATCTTCATAACTCAACACAAGGAATGATGCCAAATGGAGCTTTTCATGGGTTGTTGGATAAGACTTTTCGAAATTGCCATTAAAAACTGATTTATGATGTACTTTCTAAGAGCAATATTTTTTAGATAAATTTGGGGAGAAGTTATTTGATTATTTCCATCAATATAATTTGCACTTCTTATAATAATTTATTATCAACTTTCTGTTTTGGAAACAAGTTAAAACAAATAAGCGCTTAAGTATGGATTAATATTAAAAGCAAAGACACTAGGAGAAAAGGAGACAGAAAGGGGCTAATAATGCTCCCATCTCTACTTAGAATAATAATGTTCTACTATTTTGCAAACATGGAATTCCAAAAATTCTTTGAAACCTATGTGCATTTGTGCATTGTATCATATTCATAGATTCAGTCTTGTTAGCAAATCACAAGCACAACCAGCAATAGCATGGAGCGCCTCCTCTGTCATCAAATCAGCTCTACCATCTCTATCGTAGTAGACTCAGCTCCACCATTTATGTCGTAGCAGACTAGCATACGCAGCTCGCACTCCTCCTATAATGATCTATCCTTGCTCAATGCTATATATACACCCTCATGTATTAAGATGGATGTATGAAAAAATGCCACAGTAATTCACAATAAAAGAATCCTTAAACTATTGTTCTTCTTCTTCCTCTTTCTGCTCTGCTTCTCTATTATTCCTGTTTGTATACAGGTTCTTTCATGGTATCAGAGCCAGATCCTTAATCGCAACACACACTTTGTCCACTGGCCGATCAAGACTCAGATGCTTCTCTCCCACCTAACTCCAACCTCTCTGCCTCCCTAGCCAATTTAACTATATGTGCTCATATCAAATTTCTCATCTCCAATCTCAAGAACCTTGTTCCCACCTAGCTGACTAATGAAAACTATGTCATTTAGCGCTTCCAACTTTATCAACATTTATCTTCTAATGGCTTTGACAAATACCTCATCGGAGCTAAATCCCGTCCACCCGAGACCTCCACTAATGATCACCAACTATGACACCTTATCGACCGAAACTTAATCTCTGGTCTCTTCTCCACCATATCACCCTCTGTTCTTCCCTATGTTCTCACTCATTCCACTACTTGTGAAGTCTGGATTACCCTAGAAAGAAGACTACAACCCACGAATAGGTCTCATGTCATTCAGCTAAAAAATTAGCTTCGCCAAATCCAAATGAGAGATCGCTCCATCACACAGTACCTTGCTCAAATCAAGTCTCTAGTGGATAATATTGTTGTTGTTGGATCCCACATCGACTCCAAGGACATTATACTATACATCTTGAATGGCCTTTCCTCCAACTACAACCCCTTCAAAACTTTCATTCACACATCCCTCAGCCCAATCATTTTAGACACTCTCTGCTCCTTGTTGTGCAGTGAGGAAATAGGTCTTTAGAATGAACAGCTCAAAGACACTACCCAGCATTCCGAAAATACATCTTTGTATTCCAATCACACCTCCTCTACTAGTGACCGATTCACTACGCCTAGCTGAGAGCATGAGACAATGACTTCCATAAAAAACTAATAGTGTGGTATGAATTTTCCTAACTATCAAAAACAACCTTTATCATCTTCTTACGAGCATCCAAAGACATTATGTAAGATATAGTTTTTGCGAGCTAGAATATTTGTGGAGGTAGAGTGAATAAATTTTTAGTCTTAGAGATGCACATATATCCAGCACACAAAAAGAGAGAGAGAGAAGTAAAACATCCAATCTTTGTTTACATGGAAAGCCCGAAGAGGAAAAAACCATGGGGCCTCACCCAAGTGAAACGATTCCACTAAATTTGAGTGAATTACAAAGGTTGATCCGTCCCTTGACTTAGAGGTGGTCAAATTGCAATAGTTTGGAGAGTTAGACAAATGTATGGTGACAATCGAACGGAAGTCCGAAGGCATCCGGGTAGAAGTTCAGCTGACTAGTGTTGCAAACCATATTCAAATACTATATTTTTTATGATAACAAATATTATTATTTATATTACTACTTTCTCTTATTTTTGTGATATTTTGTTTTGTCTTTGTGCATACTAACATTTTAGGAAATCAATTCACCATTCACTTACAATTCTAATCAGCTCAAAATTGAGTAGACTAGAGTTATAGTCGATTTTCATTTTATTTTATATTTTCTCTTTTTCTTGAGTTATATCATGTAATTGGATGAATAACTTTACTGAGTAACCTAGCACACACATAAGGGGAGAGATGAAAATATTTTTGAGAGAGTTTTTTTTTTTTTTTTGATAATTTATAGTATATGAACTATTGTGCTCTGCAAAACACTAGTAGCCAAAGGTTAAGGAAGATATTAATTATGTACTGATTGTATGGTATGATTTGGATCGTATTGTACACCCTAATTAAAATTTTTCTTAATTAATCCTGTTATATTAGGAAATTAAATCATTGATGATTATTGTGATTGATCGTACTATACAAAATAGTTCGTACTATAATTACCCATGTATGAAATTAGTCGTCATTTAGATCGTATCAAACAAAATTTATAATTTTTATACTGATTGTATTGTACGATGTCCACAGTGCTGGACAATTACTCATGTACAAAGTAGGCCATCCCAAGGATCGTCCCAAACGAATAGAAGGAATTTCTATAGATTATACCATACGATGTTTTATCGTATTGTACAATATTTTATAAAAGTTGAGTAGTTCGTCTGAACAATCTTGCTGGATGAGTTTGAATTGAATTGATCGTATCGTATGATACGTTTATCGTTATATACGAACATAAGTCAGATGGCTTGAAATATAGGATTTTTTTAAGCCCACTATTTAAGGGTTTCAAATATTCTTTGGAGAGATCTTTGGTTGTTTAGTCTTCTTCAGAGAGAGCTTAAGGGAGAGAAGAAGGAGAACTTGGTAAGAGAAGAGAGGGGGATTTTGTGAGGAAGAAGTTGTGAGGGGATTTGTAAGGTTGCTCTAAATAAGAATCTTGTTTAGTACCTACAAGCATCTTCTTGGAATCTCTGTGGATCCAGAGAAGAAATTCTACAGTAAAGATCATGGTTCTCTAACCGTCGCATGGAGGATAAAAATAGAGTTGTGATTCTCTGACCATCACAAGGAGGGTGAAAATAGAGTTAAGGTTCTCTGCCTATAAAAGAGTCACGGTTCTCTACCGCACCGGAGAGGTGAAACAATGTCTGTACAGACTTCTCCTCCTTGGTGTGGGAGCAAAATGAGAGTCACTTCTATTTAGTGCAATACTTGAATATGGTGTCTCCAAGGAGTGAATGTTGGACAAGTTAACCAAACCACTATAAATTTTATTGTGTTCTTTCTACTTACTTTTTTCTGCATTTTTATTACTGCATTTTTTGTGATATGATATGTGTTTGAAATCTCTAATTTTATTATTATAAAATTAGTTATACTTCCACATCAAGGGGTTTTAACTTTTTATTTGTTAAAAAATTTTAAAATAACTAATTCACCCCCCCCCCCCCTCTTGGTTAATTTCGTGACTAGATCTTTATGGTTTAACAATCCTCATGAACGTTCAACGGGGAATGATCCAACGAAGGTCGGGCTAAATTCCAACGATGGGATGGAAGTCTGGCAGTGATCAGAGGCCTGGCAATGGTCCGACAAACGTCGGGCTGAAGTTCGGTGATTGTCAGCAGCCAGGAGGAAGTTTGGCGGCGGTCAGTAGATGGGTGGTGATCCAACGACAGTCAGGCTAAAGTCTGACACTGGTCATCAGCAGGGTGAAAGTCCGATGGTGATGGACGAATGGGTGGTGGTCAACGACCAGGTAGTAGTCTCGCAGCGGTCGGCGATAGAGTGGTGGTCAGACGACGGTTGGGCTGAAATTTGATGGCAGTCGATGTTTGTATGGAAGTCCAGAGATGTTAAGTGGTCGGCTGCCGGGTGGTGGTTTGATGAAGGTCGGGCTAAAGTCTAGTGATGATTGGGTGTAAATCTGGCAGCAGTTAATGGCCAGACGGTGGTCCAACGATGGTTAGGCTGAAGTCTGGTGGCGGTCGGCGATCGGGTGTAAGTCTGACGATGATTGGAGGCAAGGCGGTGGTCCGATGAAGGTCGGCGTGAATTCCGACGATGGTCAGTAGCCACGTAGAAGTTCGACGGCAGTCGATGTGGGTTTGCCAGCGGTGGTGTAGAAGCTCTTGAAGCCTCAGAGCTCTCTCTAATCTCTAGCAAAAGGTTCCCTTTATGTAGAGAGTGTGGGTCTATTTATATATTTATATGAGTGAAACACCCCATAAATATAGAGAAGATCCGGGGCAGGTTTGGAGTGCTCCATCTGATGGCTCGTATTGCTTCCCCCTATGTTAGAGAGTTTTTCAACTGTTTAAGTGCCTTAACGATGTCAGAATTCAGCGATCTTAAGCTTGTTGGATTTGTCTCGCCAAGCCGCTCAATTTGATTACAAACATGTCATATTTGGAAATCATTTTGTCATCCAAATATGGCTTTGATTCTTCTAAATGTGGTTCGGGACCTCCATTTGGACCCATATGGGCTGGGGTTGGATCGATTTTCACGTTGATAGGTTTGTCTCTTTGAGATTTCAGTTTGACTATAAGTTTGCTGAATTAGAATTCAGATAATCCTAAATTTAATTTAGAAATTTTCAACTTGAATACACATTGAGATTCATGCTCGATCAAAGTAATTTTTGGTGACTTATCAGTTGCTCCCCCCCCCCCTGCTTATTTTTGGACATCGAATTTTATGGTGTTAAAAAATATATTTGTGATTTTAGCCTTCTGCTAAGTCAAAGCTTTAATCAGAGCAAACAATGTCAAAAAATTTTGCTCTGAAAATTTTCAAATAGCTCAAAACTTATCATAAAAGCTTTTTTGAGCTGCAAAAGAGTCAAAAAATGAGTCCGTAACATTGGAAAATGGTTCCGTAGATTTAAAAAATGTTCAAATCGAACTTCTCAGAAAATATATATATATATATATATACATATCTAATTAATTACTTATAGAACTAACTAATTAATTAATATTAATTATAAATGTGAAATATGTGTTATAATTTATTTATATATACATCATTATTATAACGATTCTTTTTTTTATAATTTTGATATATAAAAGAAGACATATAATGAAGGCGGCTAAAGTAGCCACCTCTTTTGTGGCAGAATTTATTTTTGATAAATTAATTCAATTAATTAAATACTTAATAGTAAAATACTATTTTTAACTCAAAAAATTTTGAAAATATTTTAAAATATCTTAGAAAAAATCTTTTTTTTTTCTCGAAAGGAAACAATTAATTTCTTGCATTTTTATTTTATTTTTAAATAAAATTGGTCCTAATTTATTTTTTATTTCATTTTTTTAATAATAGGAAATTATTTAATTTTTGGAATTAAAAAATTCTGAAAATTACTTAAAAATTCTAAAAATTCCCCGCCCCCCGCAACTTTCATTGAAAAACTATAAATACCCCTCTTAAGAGCAAGGAGAAGGCACTACTTCTCTTAGCTAGTCCAAAAATTTCTTATACAATTTTATGAGAGGTCAAATAGCAAAAATTTAAAAATTTGTTACAGTGGCGATCAAGACCTGGTACTGTTATGCAGGCTCCAGTTAACTCCCAGCGGGAAAAAAATTTTTCGGCAAGAGTTTAAATACTGGAAGCGACGATCATGATCTTATACTCTTATGCAGAGTTCACTCCCATTAGGGAAAAAACTGTCCAACAAGAGTTTAAATACCAGTGGCGATGTTCAAATCCCGGTACTCTTACGTCAGCTCTATTTCACTCATTATGGAGGGTAAATTATGCGGCAAGAGTCTAGATACTGGCGACGGATGTGATTAGGACCCGGTACTCTTACGTATACTCCAATTTACTCCTAATGGAGGAAAAACTATCCAGCAAGAATTTAAATATCAGATATGACAATTAAGGTTCGATACTCTTACGTAAGCTCTAATTCACTTCTATTGAGATAAAAATTATCCAACAAGAGTTTAAATATTAGTGGCGGTGATAAGAGCTCGGTACTCTTACACTAGCTCCAGTTCACTCCTATTAGGAGAAAAACTGTCCGACAAGAGTTTAAATGTCAGCTGTGAAGGCAATCAAGACTCGATACTCCCACGCAAACTCTAGTTCACTCCCATTAGGGAAAAATTGTTTGGCAATAGTCAAAATATTAATGGCGGAGTCGACTAATACTCTATACTCTTACCCAGGCTCAAGACCCAGTGGCTGCAGTTTTCCCCTGTTGGGAGGCGAATGTCTTCAGCTAGAAGCGATGGTGCCTTGAATAATACCCAAAAAGGTTATTCTGGTTCATCTGACATGAGGCGAGTTTCAAAGAACCAATAGGATCTTCTAGGTATATTCTTTCTTCGTTCTTCTCTCTTTTATCCTTCCCACATTAATCTTCAAGCATTGTTCATTCATTTATGTAAGCCCCTCCAAGTGGTAGGCCACTAAATAAGCTAGAAGTTATTCCTTCTACGGTTCTACCCATAAAATGCTTGAGCTTGTATGAGCTTTTAAGATTATGGAGGTCGATGAGAGTAGGAGATTGACATTGATTGATGGCATTAACCTACATAGAATAAGCTAAGAAAATCTACCAAGTAAGTATGACTTATCCGAGATTATCTTTCAGAGCGTTGCTTGATGATGTTAACCTGTATAGAAGAAGATAAGAGAATCCACCAAAGATATATGACCTATTCAAGTTTGTTTGTCAGAGTGTTGATTGATGAGGGTAACATATAGAAAAGAGGTCGAGAGAATCTACCAAGAATGTGTGACCTATTCGAGGTTATTTCTTATAACATTGCTTGATGATATTAACATGTGTGGAAGAGGTGGAGAGAATCCATCAAGGATGTATGACTTATCCAAGATTTTTTGTCTGAGCATTTCTCGATGATGTTAACATGTATGAAAGAGGTCGAGAAAATCTACCAAGAATGTATTACCTATCCGAGGTTATTTGTTAAAGCGTTTCTCGATGATGTTAACCTGTGTGGAAGTGGTCGATAATATCCACCATGGATGCTTGATGAATCTGAGGTTGTTTGTTAGAGCGTTGATTGATGATATTAATCTGTATGAAAGTGGTTGAGAGAATTCACCAAGGATGTATAACCTTTCGAGGTTATATGTCAAAGCACTGCTCGATAGTATTAACATGATGGAAGAGGTTGAATCGAATCCCCCTGGAATTAATTTTGCCTTGATTGGGAGGGGCAAAGGCCACGTGCATCCCAAATCAAAGGTAAAGAATTATTTATCTTTAGATAGTTACTATCTTTTTTATGTTAAGATTAAGATCTTGCCCAATGAGTAGAAGTCTAATTAGGGACTGTATAAAACTCGAAATTTAATGGAAGCATCATTACACTTGTTAAAAGTTTTATAATCATAAGATGTCATTTTGTATATTGGAAGAATTGGAGAAATAATCTTAACCAGGACTATAGTCAAGGTTGACCCCTAGTCTTATCACTATAGTCGGTGGCAGGGTTGAAGTCTAGTGGTAATCGATGGCGGGGCGGTGGTTCGACGAAGGCCAGGCTGAAGTATGGTGACATTTGACGGTCAGGTGGAAGTCTGGCGGTAGTCAATGTGGGTTCACTAACGGTGGCGCAGGAGCTCTTGAAGCCTCAGAGCTCTCTCTAACCTCTAGCAAAAGGTCCCATTCATGTAGAGAGTGAGGGTTTATTTATAGATTTTCATGAGTGGCACACCCCATAAATATAGAGAAGATCAGGGGCAGGTTCGGAGTGTTGCATCGGATAGCTCATATTGATTCATCGATCATAAAGAGTTTTCAACTGTTTAAGTGCCTTAACGATGTCAGAATTCAGCGATCTTGGGCTCGTTGGATTCGTTTGGCCGAGCAGCTCGATTTGACTATAAGCCTTTCATATTTGGATATCATTTTGTCATCCAAATAATGCTTCGATCCTTTCAAATGTGGTTTGGGCCTCCGATTTGGACCCATTTGGGCTCGGGTTAGACCGATTTCGGTGTTGTTAGGTTCGTATCTTTGAGACGTTCAGTTTGACTATAAGTTTGTTGAAATTGGAATTTAAATGATCTCGTATTTAATTTGAAAATTTCCAATTTGAGTATGCCTTGAAATTCGTGATCAATCAAAGAATTTTTGATGACATATCAATAGTAATATTGAATTTGGCTTCAATACAATCAATGATCTCTCTAAAGTTAAGGTCCACTGGTTGTCTTATTTCAGGATTTGTAAAAAAACTGATCAATTTTATGTTGCATTGTTTGTGATCAACAACAAAAATTGGGTTTGTTCATGTGACTGATACGTTACAAAATACATATTCCAAACCCCACCTAAACACTTGCTTGCACTTGCATACTACCATGCTTGATAGAAGCAGCCATGAATTGTTGCTTGCTCGTTGCAATAACTTCGAACTCAACATTATTTGTTAGAATATTCATGCAAAGTAAATTGTAAGTCATGTTTTCTGGCAAAGCACATCTTCTCAATCAAATTGTTTGTAATCAATAAATAAATTTTTAGTATTAAAATTTTTTGAATTATAGATTTTGGCAATAAAAAGTTAGAAAGCAATAAAAAAGATGTTCCAAATTATGCCTAAGAGTACATACTGAGGCTTCATTTGAGATATTTTTCTTACTATTTTTTAAGCAATTTTAATTTTTCGTTCAAATATTTCTAATTTAATTTTTTTTTTAAGCTAAAAAGTTGTTTTCAAAAACAGTAAGATAGATGTCCCAAACAAAACAAAGCCTAAATTGAACTAACCCCACAAAGCCAAGCATGGGATGTGGAAAAAATATAGGATTCAATTTGCCCAAAAATCATTCATGAGAATCAAGAAGTCGTATCAAGGCTATCCTAAGTTGCCATTGAAATAGGCCAAGGTTGTCCAGGAGGGAGTAGCAAGTCTGCCCATTTAACGGGCAACTAGCTTTGATGTCTGCTTAGCCTTTAAGCACAGTGATGAAACACGTGGAGGCCATATCAGATGCCAGCCGCTCGTGACTTGCTCGATTTAATTTTTTTTAATAATTAATTCATTAGATTAATTTTAAGTCGTGTCTGAAAAAAAAAAGAGAGAGAGAGCAAGCATCAATCCAACCATAATTCTAATGGCACCGAATTCATACTCTCATCAAGTCACATTCTTTCAACTCTAAGATTATATCTTTATAAGAAAAAAACAAAGTCAAATATGTCAAATCATCGCCCTTTCGAACATTATAGAACTATAAACAGCATCTTCAAAATGTCAACCTCAAGAAATAGCCACTCAGCCGGCAATTCTGTATGACTTTCACACACACGAACATCAAAGTCAAACTTCAGCGGCCCCGACGTGGACCGCCACCACTCTCCACGTGTCTAGTTCGATGCCTTTTTGTTCTCGCGTAATATCCGTCGTGTGATCCGATGGTCGATACCAGACCACGGCGACTCATCGAACGGCCACCTAGCCACCGCATTATCTGACTGTTTAGAGCGGGTCCCGCTAATGTGGGAAGCAATTTGAGACGTGTCGCCCATTGATTGGACAGGCCCATGTGAACTCGCCGGACGCGTCCAGAAGACAAAGGACTTTTCGGGAATTTCATAAACAGTTTCTGAAATATTTTAGGATAAAATGAGTCAATATAAGACGCTTGCTTATATCTGATGGGTAGCATTAATTACGTGATTAAATTGAAATAGGGACATAATGCCTTTCATTTATCATTTATGAGCTTCCTCGTCCCTTGATTTTTTTTCTCTCGAGTTACGCCACTCACAGTTCGGAACAAGTCTTGCTTTCATTTCCAATGTTCTCTGAAAACTTATAAACTTTTTTAATAATTATTTTTCTTATTAAAATAATAATAATTGTAAAATTTTAGAAATCAAATTATATAGTTATATTTGATGCACAAATCTCGAGGCATATTCAAGTTGTAATCTTCCCAAATTTAATGCGAGACCATCTAAAGTCTGATTTCAACAAATTTATACTCAAATTGAATGCATGTCTCGGTGAGATGAATCCAACGCCACTAAAATCAATCTAATCTAAGCCCAAATGGGCTCAAATTAAGGGCTTAAACCATATTTAGAAGCTCCAATGAATTGATGGGATGATCAAATGATATCCAAATATGACATGCTTTTGATCGAATCGAGCGACTCGATGAGAAAAATACAATGAGCCCAATATCACTTAATTATGATATTATTAAGGCACTTAAATGTAAAATTAATACCCCATCATTGCAAGCATCAATATCAACCGTCCAATAGAGCTCTCTAATTTTTTTCAAGATTTTATTCATATTTATGAGGCATGCTACTCTCAAAATCTATAAATAAACTCTCTCTTACCACATCAAATGGGGCTTGGACTTCAAGGAGGCTTGGACCATGGACTAGATACTCAAGAGAGTTATGAGTCTTAAAGAAGCTTGGAGCTCTATCCGCCAAACCACCATCGATAAACCCTTGATGCCCGGCTACCACTGCCATACCTACGCTCGACCATCATTGTTGAACCTACGTTCGATCGTATATAGCTGGCTCAGCTTCCTCCGACCGCCATCGCTTGTCAATTACAGTCCATCCGACCTCCGTTGCTCGCCAACTACATCACTCAGAGTACTGTAGATTGCAGATTAGTGTCCCTCTGACCTCCGTCGCCTACCAACAACGGTCTCTCCGACCTCCGTTGCACATCAACTACGATCCCTCCTACTGTTATCACCTAACTACGGTCCTTATGACCTTCGTCACTTACCCACTATGATCACTCCAACCTCTATCACCCAAATACAATCCAGCCAACCAAATGAACGGACTAGTGCTCTCTTTACATTGTGTTCGTCCAACTCCAACCATGTAAAGTGCTCTATATGATTTATATTTGATGCATTGAGCCAACGCCTTGTCTCAAGGAAGAGCATCATTCGGTAATACCTCATATAGAGCACTATGAGATTAGTTCAATAATAAAAAGTACTAACCCACTACGATCCCTCCTGATGAAGGCAATCCCTCCTACTATTGTCACCCAATTAAAAGGAAGTCTCTTACTGACGCCTTGCATTGAAAAGGTAGTCTCTTACTAAAGCCTTGCATTGAGCCAATGCCTTACCCACTATGATCCCTCCTGATGAAGGCGAATGAAATAATAAAAATTACTAAGTGCATGAAAAGGAAGTTCTCTCCTCATTAAGGCGAATGTAGCCTGGCAGTGTTGTGTATCCAAAGGGAAATTCACATAAGCAACAACGATATTGTGATTTAGAGGAGAACAGTGGCAATCTCATTTTGTAATGGATGCATTAAAAAAAACCCATGAACAAGCAATTATAAATTAATAAATAATGTTATAAGTCTAAATGAATAAAAAATTAATAAATATAGAATTAATATATTACTACTTTACACCAATTAAATCTCTGACCTCCAGATCACCACTTGACGTCCTAAGTTCTGTCGGACCACCGTTTGTAGCCCTGAGCTCCGCCGGACCACCACCTAACACCCTAAGCTCCGTCGGACCACCGCTTGACACCTTAAGCTCCATTAGATCAACACCTGACATCCTAAGCTACAAACGGTGTAAAGGCAAAGGTCCTTATTGATGAGTTTATTGTAGCACGCAGAATATTCTAAAAGATGGAATATAAACTATTATGTGAGTTTCAAATACATTATAATCATACTTGTTTATTTTACTCCTAATCAAATATCTAAAAATTAAAAAACCCTTCATTTTAAACCCTAAATGCATTAAAAAAAAACCCATGAACAAGCAATTGTAAATTAATAAATAATGTTATAAGTCTAAATGAATAAAAAATTAATAATTATAGAATTAATATATTACTACTTTACACCAATTAAATCTCTGACCTCCAGATCACCACCTGACGTCCTAAGTTCTGTCGGACCACCGTTTGTAGCCCTGAGCTCCGCCGGACCACCACCTAACACCCTGAGCTCCGTCGGACCACCGCTTGACACCTTAAGCTCCATTAGACCAACACCTGACATCATAAGCTTCGTCGGACCACCGCTTGACACCATGAGCTCCGCCGGACCACCACTTGACCTCCTAAGCTCCGCCGAACCACCGCGTGATGCCTTAAGCTCCGTCAGACCATCACCTGACGTCCTAAGCTCTACCTGACCAGCGCTTGAAGCCCTAAGCTCCACCGGACCACTACTTGATGCCCTGAGCTCCACCAGACCACCCCTTGACATACTAAGCTTCACCGACCATCTCTTGACACCCTGAGCTCCGCTGGACCACCACCTGATGTCCTAAGCTCCGCCGGACCACTGCTTGATGCCCTGATATCCACCGGACCACCACCTAACATCCTAAGCTCCGTTAGATCACAGCTTGAAGCCCTAAGTTCCGTTGGACTATCACCTAATGCCCGGAGTTCTTTCGAGCCACCTACGGACACCAAGGTTTTTACTAACTGGCACTCAAACTTTCAAGTGTTGCTGGAATTCTTCCAGATCACCGGGTGACCCTAAAGTTCCACCAGACCATCAAGTGACTTCGAACTTTCATTTACCCTTGAGTTCAACCATAATATTGATATTTGTAATCCGATTGCCTTCGGGGGGCAAGTCATCCACCTATAATCTATTCAAATTCATGTGGAATCTTTTTCAAATGGGTCAGGCTCCGTGATTTTTCCCATTTCCAAGGTTTTCCACTTAAAAATCTTGTGTTCTCGTTGTGTGAGCTGGATATCCAAGCAATGCTAAGACATAGGATCATAACTCTATCGTCGCGTACATTCTAACCCGCAACAATAAAGTTATAATATTAGGAATAGTTCAATGTGCTATATCCCTAAACTAATAATGCACATTCATTTAGGATCATCAACAAAGTGATTCAATTCTCCTATATCATAAATAAACTCATACGATAACTCTAAACTTTATATATACATAAGCCACGTATATCTTAGATGTTTAATTATAGCTCAAAGCTTGTAAAAGAATATTAAATATAAAAAAAATGATTAGAAGAGTTTAAAATTCTCTAAAGTAGGATAATTATTTGTTATATTTGTTATTTATATTAAAATTTTAATATTTTTATCCCTGCCTAATTTTACCTTAATTTTAAAACACAAAAAACTATTTTATGAATTTAATATTGCTCACTCCTTATTAAGAAGTTTTAAATTCGAGTCTCACATATATGTTGTGTTTATTTGAGCTCCGCCCCTATTTTTTAAAAATATTATATAAAATTCCAAAAGCCAATTTTTGTTATTTTCTGGAAAAGATTTTCAAAAATATTGGAAAAACGAGAAACTGATTGAAAAATTCTCACTAAAAAAACAAATCATAACTGATCCAAAATATTGTAAATGGGCACCTCAACATCACAGTGTGAAGCTATGACCACAGCTGGCTATCATAAAGACCAAAAGTATATTTTTGTCTTCATTCTTCAATGGGAAGCAAAGTCATATGATATGTCTACGGCTCTCGGGTCCACCTCTCGTTCACAACACTACACCAACCTGGACCCGCCACTCATTGACCAGCCACGCATTGACTCCTTTGCTCTCCAGGCAAAAAAAAAAAAAAAAAACCCTATTATTTTATGGCTTAGTTTGGCACGATTTTATTGTTATCTTTTAAAATAATATTTTTATATAAAAATTTAAATTAAAAAATTATTTTTAAACTAAGTTAAAAAAATAATAAATAATTATCCCAAATAAAATCTAAATCAAATATTAACATTTTCTTTGATATGTTTTATTACATTTAAAAAAAAAAAGAAAAGAAATGGAAAGGTATGACTATAAGATTAGATGAGGCCGCAAAATCTATGATAGATACAATTTTGTATTTTTATTTATTGCATTCAAACACATAATGAATAAATTATAAAGTTGACATTACTAACAATATCAATCATTGCATGCATAATATGTTATTTTATTTATCTAAATCAATTCATATTATCATATATTATGAAGAAAATATTCAGTACTACATAATAAAAAAACGTATAGAAGCTTCCATTGAAAGAAAGCTTGGACTTTGAATGGTGCTCATTTATTTTGCAAGAGCTTTTTTTTTTTTTTTAATCAAAACATATATTTGTATCTGTTTTACCAATAATGATTTTTGTTTTTTAAATTATAGCATAGTTATTATTGCGTGCCGGATGGAGGAAGCCCGTCGGTCAATGAAAGTTCCGACGATGACGATTGGTTGGCAAATGTTTGATGATGGCGATCATGTGATAAGAGTTCGCTGATAGTGGTGCTTCGGTAGAGCTCCGTGATTATTCAAGTTCCAAAGCTCTCTTGAATATCTAGCCTAAGGTTCAAGCGTCTCTCACGAAAAGATTGAGAGTCTATTTATACATTTTTTAGAGCAACATACATTATAAATATGGAGAAATTTGGGACCAAATTCAGAGTGCTCTATTAGATAACCCATATTGATCACCTTGATCATTGAGGGTTCATTCATCATTTGATGGTCTTAATTATATCAGCATTAAGCGATCTTGAGCCCATTAAATTCTTCTAATCCAATTAATGTCTTGAGAATTTCATATATGCTTCAAATCCTCAATTTGGGCTCATTTATTATTATATTTAATTTAATTATATTGATGAATAACATGCGACAAATAAAATGAAAAATATGCCTAGTAAATTAGCCATATTATCAAGAAATTATACGACTTTTTCTTAATGTGCTTTCACTACTGCCCCGTCTATAAAATCCCCTGCTGATGCTGTATTTCCCAAACAGACGGAGCCCATAGGCGATAAGATAGTCAAATCCCTGATTCCCAATTAGAAAAGCGCTCCGCCATTCAACTCCTCTGAATCCCTTACCCTCGAGGCTAATCCTTGAAGAAAGCTGTGGGCTTCAAGTATAAGACATCTCCCCCTCGCCGGAAAACATGGAAAGCCCAACTCCCTTCACCTCTCCCGGCGAAATCAACTCCACTTTATCGAGCATCCTTCTCTCCGGCACCAACGCCATCGACTCCATCTTCTCCCACCTTCCGCCGCCGACCACTCTCTCCCCTACAGCAGAGCCTCTCGGCTCCTCCGTCTACCTCCGCCAGACCGAGCTCCTCCTCCGCTTCGGTTACCAGAACCGTGTTGCGGCGGCTGCAGCGGAAGAAGCAGCAATGAAGAAGAAGAAGATGTACAGAGGAGTAAGGCAACGTAATTGGGGCAAATGGGTCGCCGAGATCCGGCTGCCGCAGAACAGGATGCGGCTGTGGCTCGGTACCTACGACTCGGCTGAGTCTGCCGCATACGCTTACGATCGAGCTGCGTACAAGCTTCGCGGCGAGTACGCGCGGCTTAACTTCCCGGAGCTCCGGGACGCCGGCGGTGACTGCTCTGATAAACTTCGCGCGCTTCGCTTAGCTGTGGATTCAAAGATTCAAGCTGTTTGTCAGCGGCTCTCAAAGCAGAGGAGGCTTAAAAGAAGCGGCGGCGGTGGCGAGAGAGTGGAGAAGAAGGGGGAGGAGAGGAAGACGACGTCAGAGTCGCCGTTCTCTGTCTCTGTAAATCAGAGCTTAATTATGGCTGAAGTTGGAGGGGAGATGGACGGCGGGGAGTGCTCGTTGGCGAGGATGCCTTCTTTTGATGTCGAGCTAATCTGGGAAGTACTCGCTAATTAGCCAAAAAGAATAGCAATTTTGTAAAAGATCTGCGCTTTAGAGCAACAAGCTTTGTTCTTAAAATTATAAATTTGAATCAGAATTTTTTTTTTTTTACATTATTTTGAAGAAAAATATTAAAAATATAAATGTCTATTTGACTAATGTTAATTACATAGCTCATCTTAATATGTTGGCTGAGAGTTTTAGCTATCAATCAAGAAATTTTATGTTTGAGTCTTATCTATATGATATATGTGTGAATTTATCTTAATTAACATAAATATAATAACAAAAATAACATCAAGCATTTTTCCTACTACACGGGCTTGGCTACAAGAATCTTTTTCTCTATTATGTAAGATTAAGAGTCAAATTCTTATTTATATCTAATTAAAAAAAAGTCATTTCTAATATTTTCTAACCAAGTATTTTTAGGTTTACTTCTAACTTTCTTAACATAGGTTAATCTAATACTTCTACTCTCCTAATCGGGTCACCGGAAGACAGCCATTTTATGTGACCAAACCATCTAAGGCGACTCTATCTAATCTTATTGGCCACTGGAGCTACTCCAACATTTTCGCGTATATGCTCATTTTGTATTCTGTCTCTAAGAGTATAGCCACTTATATACCTTTTTAGTCTTAATTGACCTAAATATAAAAAAAAAAAAAAATCATTGCTTATTTAATGATGAGGAGAAGAAATAGTATCATTTATATACATATTAATTTTATTGCACATGAATAAAAATTTATATTAAAAATATTTTAATTATATTATCGACTGAAAGTCAATTTCTTCAAAATTTTCGAAAGGAACTATCATTTATCCAAGTCTAAGAGAAGATTTTCACATTCCCTAGTTTAAGAGTGATGCAAGCTATAATAGAGGTTCCAATATATTTTAATGCCTTCACAAAATGTGAATTGTATATTACCATGATTCCAAATAAAAATATGAACAGTTGTCTAGCTTAATTTTCCTCAGCAAAAAAAATAAAAAAATTCACTCGCGTGCCCTAGTTGACGCCGGTCTCAAGCTCCGCCTCCAGCTGTTGTTTGTCTGGTTCGCCTCCAGCAGTTTCGCCACATTGTGCAACTCCGCCTTGTCCAGTCACCCCGCCACGTCCAGCTACTCCACCGGAGTATTCAAATGTGCTCCTCGTTCCTGGCGTTCTTTGTGTTGGGCTAGGGCTTTGCCCCTAGCCGCTCTCTGTCGGTGGTGCTTGGTTTCTTCCTCCGCGTGCCGAGGGAAGTTCTTTTTCCCTTTCGTTTTCTTTGTTATTTTGCCAGAATGGCGGTTTGTTGTTCTTCTGATCCTGATTTTTTAGATGGATCGACTAGGTCCCGCTCATTTTTGGAAGCTTTAGTGCATGGGTTCTTCTCCAGGTAGATTTTTTGATCTTATACGCTCTTCTTTCTGTGGTGTTCCTGCTCTTTTGGTTTTGAAAGAGGAATTTTTTGCTCTTGCCGAACCATTTAAGTTTTCACATGTTGGTTTCTTCCCTTCGCGCGGCCTCCACTTGCATCGATTCTATTTTTTTTTTCAAACTTCGTTTAAATGGCGCTTTCTCTATGACCGTGTTGGATTCATCTCATGTTCTCATTAAGCTGGAGAATGATCTTAACTATAGTCGAGTTTTTTGTCATAGGTCTTATCTAGTTTTCAATTGCTTCATGAAGGTGTCTAAATGGTCTCCTTCCGGTGACATTGGGGATAAGTCCCCCATTATCTCGATCTGGATCGCATTCCCTAATTTGCGTCCTTATTTTTTCTCTCCTCATATCTTGCATGGATTGGGACTTCTCTTTGATAACCCGCTGAAGGTGGATAATGCCACTGCGGTGGGGTCTCGCCCATCTGTTGCTCGTGTGCTGGTGGAAATTGATATTACGAAGAAATTTTCGGATAAGATTTGGATACGGCCCAAGAAACTTGGGCAGCAAGTTACAATGGAGGATTTTCCTTTCTTTTGTCCCAAATGTAAGCGTCTTAGTCATTCTTTTGGTGTTTGCCGACCTACTCTTGATGCTAGCTTTCCTGCTGCTCCTTTGTCTAAACCGGATTTTCAGGTTTCTAATGATAATGACATTCATATTAGTAATGGGGATGTTGGGGATTTAGGGGATACAACTCTTATCCTACATAATCCTACACTTGTTGATCCGCCTCCTATTGTTTTACCGCCTCTGTGTCAGGACAGTTCTGTGTCTGTGTCTCCCATTGTTTTGCTCATTATTAGTGATGTAGGGGTTGAGTTAATTCCATCTTGCCAATTTCAGTCTCCGGTTGTCCCTGTTTCTATTACTGGGATTTGTTCGAGTGGCTCTCCTGTTGTTTTGGGGGAGCCAGGTGCTGTGCTGGATTCCCTTATCCATGTTATTAATGGTTCTGCTATGGGTTTGCCTTCTGCCGGGCAAGTGTCTTACCCTACTCTCTCTCCTACTGCCCCTGCGCCTGCTGATGTTGTTCGTTTGATGAATAGGGTTGTTTCTCCTAATGTGGCTCCTGCCCTTGTGGCTGTATCTGATAGTAATTGTTGTATTAATCTTAGTGATAGTCCGATTGTTGGTGTTGGCGCGGAATTGTCTGTTGATAATTCTGTTTCTTTTGTTTATTGTGGTGAGGAAACCTTAGCTATTGTTGGGGAGGAAGGTAGTGTTATGCCTCTGATGGATGTGTCTATTTCTATCATTTCTAATGCTAATATGTTAGCCCATGTTGCTAGAGATGTTAGGTGGCAATGTGATTGGCTATATAATGATATGGCTATTGATAGTGGAGAGGACTCTATTGATAACACCCTGGGTACAGGCTCGCTCAATAATTTTGTTAGGCAACATAAACGGAATTCCAAGAAGAAATGATTATCTTCTTTTGGATGGTTTGGGTTGTACTATTTTATTCTTCCAATTTTGTCGTTCCTACTCTCAGTTTACCTTGCTACTACTTTTCTTTCTTTTAGCATTTTGTAATTCGATTGATGTGGCCCTTCTTATGGTCTTGTGCTGTATCTTTCTATCTTAATGAATTTTTTTGTTTTGGTTAAAAAAAAAATGATTCCAAATAAAAATATAATTCATATATAACAATAATTTAGCAATGAGGTCCCATACATAGAGTTCCTTAGACTTTTAATCTTGCATGTGAGGTTAAGGTGAGTAGGAGAAAAATTATCCAGCCTCTTGTACTAACTGATTTAGTGATATTACTTATAAGGCTTTTCGAAATACAAAAACAACGCAAATTGCATTTTAAGGAAAAAATGCTTGTTCTTCTATAGCATGGGTGAATTCATCAAATGAATATAAGAGATGTCAATTGAAGAATGAGATAACATAACAAAATTCTAGAAATATTTGTGCTGGATTGAGTATAAGCATAAGCCTTTGGCTGTTGATATATAATTGAAGAATGCAAGCTAAATCGTACCAATCAGACAAGAACCACTTTCTTTACTAACCTTCAATAGAAAAAAAAAAGTGAAAAAGCTTTGAATATTTAAATCACATTTTTACATTGCATTATTATTTCATGAAGTATTAGGTACCACATTTAGCTAGAGTTTTGTAATCAACATTAACTTCCAATGCATGCAACTATATACGTTGAATAAATGCACATTATAAAGCCACTTGAATAGGTTGAATAAAAGAATATAATCGAATATAATTTACCTAGAATGAGATCTTAATATAACATAGATAACATAAATAATTGTAAACACCTAAATTACTTGTATGGCACACTTATAAGCAAACAATGCAGAACTACAAGAGAGTTACACAGTTTGAAAATAGATTGGTTAACTAATGCTCTACATCTAAACTGCTAGCTTAACAAATGAGTGGAACGTGAATTGTTTATGAACATCAAACTTTATTGAAACCTCTACATAGAAGATATAAACTGAATAAAATTTATAAATAAATTTAGACACCTAGATTGCTTTGAATAAATTAAGAAGACAAATAATTAAAAAGATAAATGATTAAGACTAAGGTATTTAAATAAACAATAAAAAATAACACCATGTATCATGTATGTCTTTTCATAAAATATAAATATCATATAGTTCTAACAATTGTCATCTTATCATAACAGCATTTATATCATATTATTCTGATAAATGTTTTCACACATGCTAATCTTTCACAATTTCTAACTAATTTAATACCTCCAATAAAAATAATTTGATAGATAAGTGATAAATATTTAGAATATTAGATGAAATAATTCTAAATTTGAATTTCCTAATTAAAAAAAAAAAGAATTGAGGAGTGACTTATAATAATTGTAAAAAAATGCTCCATGAAATAGAGAAATACTTGAGGATCAGATGGTAAATAAATACAACTCTTATTTGTAATTATAAGAAAATTTTTATGTTATTATTGATTTACCATTATTTAATTTTGGATAAACCCTTTTGGCTCCTCAATTTTAAATCATAATTGTGCCTTTAAAACAAGTAAGACATTAACAAAAAAACTATGTGAATCATGAATTACGCATGATGAATTTGAATGTCAGTATTTACCTTAAAATATAAGTGGATTTTTTTAAAATAAAAAAATTTGTAGCATTTTTCTCCAATATGAACATTCGCCAAAATTGACTCGAAATATTCTAAGTTTTCTTTTTTTGTAAGAGATTAAGTGCGAATGGGTTTACATAATTATTTAAAGCAAAAAATACAAAAAATAGCAAATGAAAATCCTTGTATTAATCTCATTATATTAATCATTATATTAATGGTTTAATTAAAGTCTAATTAGTACTAATAGTGTAGGACACCTAAATAACATTGAGATATAAATAAGACAAATGATTAAGACTAAGACATTTAAATAAATAATAAAAAACAACACCATGGAGCATTTATGTCTTATGAAATATGTATATCATCTAGTTTTAAGCATTCATCTTTTTATCAATTTTTTAATTTATAAAAACCCACCAATGGATTTACACTTTAATTCATCAAAACATTGCAACTCTTTAATGGGATCAAATGTTTGCTAATGCTCAAAGAACTATAATTAAAAATCAAAAGAAACCTAAAGAACCAATAATCCCAACTACAATACATTAAAAAAAGGAAAGAGATTATCATAATAGAGATTATAATAATAAAGATTATAAAATATTTTATGATAATTTTTTTGCCTATGATAATCTTTTATAATCTCCAACTAATTAATTAATAAAAAATGCTGATTACTTACCTTTATTCAAAAGTTATGCAAACAAATAATATTAAAATTCACTATTAATAAATAATATGTGTTTGAAAGTGATTAAAACAACGTATATAATTATAATTGTAATATATATTAATGATAATCATAAAATTATTATTATAAATTAATAGCACATATTTCATTAGGTTGAAGATTTAAATTAATTACGTCAATATGAAAAAATATCATGTGAAATTTAATAAATTCTATCTCAATGATTAGTTAGAAAATATACATGCAGTCAAATAACTTTATGTATACTTGTACATAAAATAATTGTAGATTTTTTCGCCAGCTGAAAAAATATATAATAAAAATAAATTGGATTCTTTGATATTAACTAGAAAAAATGCATTAACGAATATGATCAAAGATTTTCAAATATAGATTATTTACAAATATAAATAAATTATATATATTAGAAATAAAATAAAATAGCATGATATAATTACAAATTAAATATATACTAAAAAACTATCTAAATATAAATAATATCAAGAATTTCTATAGAATTTTAATATATAATTAAGTATTGTTACATTAAAGTATCTATAAAAGATTAAAAAATTATCAATAGAGAATCAATGTGATCCAATCAACTTCAATGCATGCATATAATTATAATAAAAAACCCTTTATATTAGAAAATTTTCTAAACTTCAATAGCCACTATTTTCTTAGAATTTAATAGTTATATGTTGAAAAGCAAAATTTTGACAAATAAATGAAAATAGTTTATTTTCAATAAAAATAATTGTGTTGTTTCACCATATAATTTGAATCGTTTTAAGAAATTTATAAAGAAGATGAATACATATTTTGTAATCGTAATTTTGAATAATAAGAGTAGACATTTTTAACAAATAAGAGATGTCGATGAAAATATCTTATTTTTTAATTATATACATTTCAGTGTATTATTTCAACTTTGATACTTTTTTAAAAATATTTTTTAATTGATTTAGAGAAGTTAAAGAATTCTGATAGAATATAACATCATGCATATAATTTTGCATTCAAATATGATTTGTTTTCTTCTTTTCCATGATTTTTTAAGATAAAAAAATGCAGAATTTGATTACGAAATCTTTTATATTATAAACTTTTTATAATAAGAAAGACAACTACTATTGTGTGTTAAAAAAGAACATAAGTTGTATTAATGTTTAATACAATTATATGCACATATTAAATATAAAATCAGACCAATTTGATTACTTCATAACAGATGAGTTAACCTCATATGCATACCTGAAAAATGGAAGAGCAATGAAAGGTGTTGACTACTTAACTATCATTAGTGCCAAATATAAACTCTGATCACCACGCTAGGGAAGCTTTTCTTCCTCCATTGCTACATGTTAGAGAATAATACAAAACAAGAACAAGAACAGCTGCAGACATCATATATACGATTAAAAGATAGTCTGGAAAGTACGGCTTGTACGAACCAAAATGGTGTAATGTAGAATACATTGTATAAATAGATGACATTGGTTAAGAAATAAAGGGGAGAAACCATTTGCTCTGTTTTCTGATTTATGTCTGTGAGTTCCATGTTTTCTTTAGTTTACATGGTATCAGAGCACAGTTGATCTTGATCTTCGAATTTTTTTTTTCCGAGATCCCTCTTCTTAGTATCTCCTCATGGCTGGATCTACCTCCTCCCCACCGTCTATTAATAGCATTTCGTCTATCAACTCAGTGCAAATTCCTTCGCAACAGAAATTCTTGATTAGCAATATCAAGAATCTTGTGTTGTCGTTAACTTCTAAAAACTTTCCGATATGGCGATCTCAAGTTGAAAAGATATTCGTAGTGAATGGATTCAAGGGATTTCTTGATGGATCAAGTCCCTGTCTGGCACAGCAAGCTTCTACCTCCAATGGCACTCACTCGTCGCATGCTACCTTGGTTCTGATTGACCAGAATCTTGTTGCGACATTGTTGTCTGTCATTTCTAGTTCCATCTTGCCGTATGTACTATCGTTAGAGCATTGTGTGGACATTTGGACCACTCTGAATCATCATCTTCAAGCGTCAATGAGATCGCGCATCATGTAGTTGAAAAATGAACTTCACTGTATCACAAAAGGAGATCAAACTATGACTCAATACCTACTTCATGTAAAATCTTAATTTGACGCGATTACGGCTACGGGCTGTCAAATTGACTCAGAAGATGTGATATTGTACACATTAAATGGGATACAAGCAAACTATCAAGTTTTCAAAATAGTTATTCGCACAAGCCGTGAACCGTTAAGCATTGATGAACTCTATACATTGCTATGTAGTGAAGAATTAACTCTAGCTCAAGAAGCAACCCGGGATCTGCAATCTTTACAAATTTCAGATAAAACAAGGGCATTAGCTGCACCTAGAGGGCGAGGTCGAGGTCGATACAGTCGCGGACAATCTTCGAACAACATCAATCCTCGAAATCCTATGGGATGAGGAGACAAATCATCAAACTGCAATATAGTTTGTCAAATCTGTGTAAAGCAGGAACATTTTGCTATAAAATGCTAGTACATACATGATACCACATATCAAGAATCGTCATCCAAATCTTCTCTCTTTAGTCCAATAGAAGAAAATTGATCAAATGACTGGTACTTGGACAGTGGTGCGTCCACACATCTCTCAGCAGATTCTTCACATTTCAGCTCATCTAAACCATATACAAGAAACTCTCAAGTTATGCTAGGCAATGGCCAGCAACTATCCATTCAAAATACTAGTAAAGGTCTGCTTCCTATGCCCACAGGTACTCTCAAATTAAATCACATTCTTTATGTTCCAAATCTATCATTCAATTTATTCTCTGTTCATCAACTAACCCGAGACAATGATTGCACTATCTCATTTTCTTCATATGGCTATCAAATCAAGGACTTGCGGACTCAAGGTCTTTTGCTTTAGGGACCTAGTCATAATGGTCTTTATTCCATAAATCCCTATCACACCACTTCTTCGTTAGCTCTATTTTCAGCTCAGACTATTCCCGATTTATGGCACAGTCGCCTTGGTCATCCTCATTCTCGCAAACTCAAAACACTAGCTAAAATTCATCCTACCATATATACTACCTTACCCACTCAACATTGTAATACATGTAGTCTCGCCAAAAGTAGGCGATTACCACTTACTGTTTCGGTTTCAAGCACCACTTCTACATTTGAACTCATACACTCCGATGTATGGGGTCCTTCCAATTCTACTTCAATTCATGGATACCGGTACTATGTATCATTCATTGATGACTACACTAGATTTTGTTGGGTGTTTCCTTTATATCAAAAACCTGAGGTTGTTCATAAATTCATTGAATTTCATAAATGGATTAATTGTCAATTCAACAAAGGTATCAAAATCATTCGTACCGATCGAGGTGGTGAATACATCAATCATCATTTTCAACATATATGCAAATCATGGGGAATTACACACCAATACACTTGTTCGTATACTCCGACTCAAAATGGTGTAGCCGAACGCAAGAATAGGCATATATTGGAAACAACTCGATGTCTTATCATTCATGCTCATCCGAATTATGGGTGGAAGCTCTTCAAATTGCTATTTATCTCATTAACATTCTTCCAATTCCTAAACTTCACAATAAAACTCCATATGAAGCTCTATACAGCAAATTACCAGCCTATGATCATTTAAAAATATTTGGATGCTTATGCTATCCATGGCTTAAACCCTACATCAAATCCAAGTTAGCATCTCTATCCACACCTTGTGTATTTGTTGGATATGCAAGCTCTCAAAAGAGATACTACTGTCTTGATCCTATCAATCATAAAATTTACACATCAAGACATGTTATTTTCAATGAAAAAGAATTTCCCTATTGCAAGAAAAACATTCCAGCAAATGGATCAATCACCAAAGCCAACTTACCTCCACTATTATTGGTTCCATTTTCTTCTATACATGTATCTGTTTCTCCAAAGCCATACTCTATTCCTACAACTCCACAAAATTCTCATCAACCCAGATCACATACCACCATATCACATTCTTCTTCAGCTAGCCAAACTGATGTTCCTCCAAACACATCATAGATAGATCCTATCCTCCTCAAATCTCAACCAAAATCCACACATCATATGGAAACCAGATACCAAACCGGCCATCTCAAGCCCAAACAAATCATGAATCTTACTCATCAAATAGTCACTCAAGGTCCTACTTCATACACTGAAGCTTCCAAACATAAGCATTGGCATCGTTCTATGTCACAAGAGTTTCAAGCTCTTCAGTCACAAGGTACGTGGGATCTTGTCCCACATTGCTCAAGTCAAAATCTACTTGGATACAAGTGGATGTTTCACACCAAATACAATTTCGATGGATCTATTGTAAGATACAAGGCTTGTATAATAGCACTAGGCTACAAACAGGAGTTTGGGTTAGATTACAACGAGACATTTAGTCCGGTGGAAAAAATACCAACAATTCGGGTGCTCATTGTCCTTGCACTTCATTACAAATGGCCAATACATCAATTAGGTGTATCAAATGCATTTTTGCATGGTAAACTAACAGATCATGTATATATGAAACAACCACCGGGATTTATTGATACCATTCATCCGAATTATGTGTACAAACTCAAGAAAGCTTTATACAGGTTAAAGCAATCTCCTCGCAAATGGTTTGACAAGTTATCAGGATTTCTCCACGCACTTGAATTTCATACAAGTAATTCCGATCCATCACTTATGATTTACCATCAACATAATGTTCAAATGTATTTTTTGATTCATGTTGATGATATTATGCTGATCTGGAATAGCATTAAAGCAATTCGGACACTATTGGCTCAACTACACAGGAAATTTAACATGAAAAACCTGGGATAATTGTCTCAATTTCTTGGCATAAACACTATATATACATCGTCTAGAGTTCTATTAACTCAAAGCAGGTATGCTATCACAATTCTGGACCAGGCTGGAATGAAGAATTATAAATCAGTAACTACTCCAGTTCACATAAAAACAACATCAAATAATGCTGATTATGTACCTTATGCAAATCCATTGCTTTACCGACAATTAGTGGGAGTTCTTTAATACCTGACTTTAACAAGGCCGGATATATCATATGCAATGAATAAAGTGTGCCAATACATGCACAATCCCATGGAAAGTCATTTTGAATCCTTAAAATGAATTCTACAGTTTATCAAGGGTACTATACACTATGGACTTCCTATACATGGTGACTCACTCTAACTACAGTCCTATGTGGACTATGATTGGGCAGGTGATCAATATGATCGTAAGTCTACAACATGTTACTGCAATTTCTTAGGGAAGTCACTTATCTCTTGGAGTGTAAAGAAGCAATCAACCATAGCTCGATCCTCAACTGAGGCCGAATATAGGGCCTTAGCATCAGCATCGACAGATATTATCTGGCTACAACAACTTCTTCAAGAAATTGGTTGTTCATAAACTACTTCCACACCTTTATATTGTGATAATACATCAGCTATATCACTAGCTAACAATCCAGTTTATCATGCTCGTACGAAGCATATTGAAGTTGATTGCCATTTCATACGTAATTGTATCAAGAATCAAACAATTCAAGTTCATCATATTGCAAGAAAGGATCAAATCGCTGACATATTTACAAAGTCATTATCTTGGGTTGTCCTACAAATTCTTTTGGGTTTCCTTGGATACCTCCAAAAGAATGAATTGGTCTTCTTGGCAGGCTTGTTCGGGTCCATTAAAAGAAGGTGGCCTTGGTTGTAAATCAATTCATGACTCAATCAAATGTTTGTCAATCAAACTTTAGCGGAAATTCAGAAAAAATGAGTCTTTGTGGGTTAATTATAGGCATGAAAACTATTGTCAAGATATGCATATATCCAACTCTTTCTTGCTTTAAGCAAGGCGGCCAATCTTAGAGATCGAAAAAACTTTGCAACATTAAATGGCTTGCGGAGTCTACTATACAATGGAGAATCCATAATGGGTCTTCTTATTTTTGGTAGGATGACCAATTGAGTATTGGTTATATTGACTCCTACTTCAACTCACATTCTGCTTCTTCTTTGAAAGTGTCTAATTTCATCACTTATGGTAAGTGGTCCACTAGTTTTCTTATGGATGTCATTCCTCCCAACTTGATTAATATCATTTATAACATTTCCTTAATTTGTGATTGTAAAAACCAAATTTTGTTTAAGCTTTCTCATGATGGTGAATTTAAGAATACAAAGTGTGGAACCACTTCAGGAACAAAAAGCAGTCGGTTTGTATTTTTAGTAAAATTTGGAAATCCTATATTCCTATGGATTACTCTTTAATTGCTTGGAGAATCTTGAAAGGCTTTCTTCCTATTGATATGAGGCTCCAAAAGAAATGTATTTATTTGACATCTATATGCCGATGTTGTTGTAGTATTGAAACAATTAACCATATTTTTTTTCATGGTCCTGTGGCCCTCAAGGTTTGGATTGGAATTCAAAATGGTTTAAATACTTTCATTGATCTTCATGCCTTCAATATTATGTCCTTTTTAAATGCCTTGCTTATGAATAACAACTTTTCTCAAAGTATGTTGGTTATCCCGTTAACTATATTTTGGTTATTATGGCAAGAAAGAAATAATAGTAAACATTTGGGCATCAAGATGTGTCACACAAAAAATTCTTCTTTCTCCGAACTTCAAGATTCAACAACTTTTTCTATATTGTGTTCTTCTTCCTAAGCATTTTGATTACAATAGAAATTGTTTGGTTTTTTTCAATATTTATTCAGTTAATGCTAATTTCATAATCAACCCAAGTGCATTGTGTCGGAAAAACCTAGGTTAGGGGAATTGAAACTTAACATTCATGTTACTATTGTCGATGCTTGGTGCAGCTTTGAGGGTTTCATTAGAAATTTGGAAAGGAAACTTCTTTTGGGTTTGGCTGGTTCTCTATGGACCACCGATGTTTTAGAGACTTATCTTTATGCTATTTTCAAGGGCTTGGAGGAATGTTTCACCTAAAACTTTCAATCTATCTAGATTGAGGTGGATGCAAATGTTACGATTGATGTTATCCACCAAGGGAAGGGGGTTAATGCTCAGGAATTTTATATTATGTAGAAGATTTTGTTTTTATTGCATAATGTTCAGTATAGAATATCTCTTATTGATAAAATTGGTAATGGATATGCTAGTTGTGTGGCTAATATGGAGAAGTCGAATAACGATTTGGTGATATTTAGGTATCGTGATGCTCCTAAATTCATTTAAGGTAAGATCCTATTGGAAGTGGCTGAGCTTCCTTATGTTCAATAGATTTGCTTATTGGTTCTCTTTCTTTTTAGCTTAGAGTTGCTCCCTCTTTCATTGATGCTTCGAGTGTTTGCCCTTATGTCCTCGTTTATTATGTCCTGGTCTCTATTTCGGGTGTGGTTGTTACCTGGTCATTGAGCTTCTACTCTCTTGATAGTGGTTCTTGCTTTTTTATGTATTGGTTTGCTTTATTTCTTGGCTTTATGTAGTTGATATATCGACTATTCATGGGTGGTCTATGCCAGGTTGGGTCTTTCTTGTCTTTTACTATTAACTTTTGTCTTTGGTTGGTTGTTTTTATACTTTCTTTTATTTTGCAAGTTTTTTTCTTTCTTTTTTTGTAGGGTTCACAATTCTATCGTATATCTCTTGCGATAATTTTTTAGGTGATGGCTCTTGGCATCCATAGTTTTATTTTTATATGTTTTCTTTGATTGTAGTAGGTGGGGTCTTTGGCTCCTAGGTTTTGTTTTCTTTTGATTGTATGTTCTTTTGAATGGTTGTGAGCATTAGATCCCTTAAGGACTTGTAATATTTCTTTACTCAACATGTAAGCCCATGAGTGGGTTAAAAAAAAAAAAAAAGCCTGTGCGTGTATCCCCCCCCCCCCCCCCCCCCCCCCCCAAGAAAAATAAAATAAAAATAAAAATAAAAAAGGTTATAATGCAACGAAGGCTTAATATAATTGTAGAAAAATAAAACGGATGGCAAATATTTGATGTGAAAGGAAATTCAAGCGTCTTTTATAATAGTACTATAGATATATTTTTAGAATTTAATCATCATTAGTTAAAAATTAATAATTAATGTGCCAAAGTTTATAATTTGTCTTCAAGCTTCAAACTTCAGTCATGTTGCCTGATTCTATTGGGGACACATTTATTATTTGTGATGTAGATATAGAGCTGTCGTGACAAAATTAATTTTGAAAAAAAATATAAATGTTAAATTCTTTTCTTTATTTTTAAAAAGTCAGATCATCATATTTATATAGTTATTACATTCTAGCAAATCTAGTTGATAATAAATTATTCATCATCTTAAATATTTTTCAAATAAAATAAAATAATAACTAAACAATAATGTGTCAGGAATTTAAAATGTAACAGAATGAAAAAGCTGATCCAGACGGACCTTTAATGAATATAAAAAGGAGAGAAATATGCTAATTTTTATATTTTTTTAACTTCAAAAATTTATTTAATAGTATCCTAATTAATTTTTAGTTAGAACGAGCCTCAAAACCATTGATTATGGCTATAAATCAAGAATATATAGAAACATCTCGACAAAATTTACATCAGGATATCATGTCACTTTTTTTTTTTAATAAAAGTAATTGGGCATGATAGTTTGTGATTGAAGGAAAAGGAGGAAAAAAAAATGGTGTTAGGATATCTTGATATAAATATATATTTGGATGATCTTAAATTTATGTTGAGATTAATGCATTTTAAGATATTATATACAATATTAATGCAAGCGCAAATCAAATGACTTTGAGGTCCATCATGACTAATTTTTCATCAAAATATTCAAATACAATTTATTTTCAAAAGATATTGGAGCATCTGCCATAACATTTGAAGTTTGAAATTTGAGCTATAACATAAGTGATCATAATGACTTTATTTCATCATATCAATGACCTTTATTTCATTAGTCAGTGTATGTAGTCTCTAATGAGTGCAGTTTACTACCTTATGTCTCTGGTATCCACAACGAAAACATCGCTCCGTTAACAAGTAACACTGACCCGTATGTCATTAATCACAATGAATACACTCGTCATATCTACCACAAGATGCTACTAATGCAAATCCCCTCGAATCACTATACCTGCTTTTCTTGTCACTATATCTCTCCCTCAAAGGTTAATCCCTATTCCTCTTTTTGTTGACATCATATCTTGAGCCAACCTCATATCTGAATGTTGGTGCTACCAAATTAATCTATATTAGTTAAGCCCGCTGCACCAACTCAGAAAACTCCCGATTCTATAGAGGTACTAGCGAATTTCTAAGCTCCTTATTCATCACTTACAAAAACTTGTTGCACTTTTCTTCAATAGTGGGGATCAAATGAGGAATATACCTAGCAAGAGCAGTAAACTCGGTTTCATACTTCATCATTATCTTGCTTCCTTACTCTAGCTTAATAATTGCTTCTTGGTTCTGTTATCACACTGACGAAAGTATAAATCATATTCTGAATACTATAGTGAACTCATCTCAAGTAATCTTAGCTAGGGGTATAAATAAGTCAAGTCGAGCTCGAGCTAGAGGTAGTTCAATCCAGTCTCGCTAATTGTGCAAGTGGCTCAAACTCGAGCTTGAACTTTACTTGTGTGTTCGAATCCTACGCTCAAATTTAGCTCATTAGCTCGAGCTTAAAAAGTGTGCTAGAGCTTGACTCAAGAATAAGCTCAAATTGAATCATTTTTAGGTGATTTTTACCATCAAAATGATGCTTTTTATGAAATTTTCACCATAAAAACACATTATTGATAAGTTACTCAAAAAATCATGATCACATATAAATAATATCTAATATAAACTAATTGAAAATAACCATGGTGCTTCAAAAAGCAATTATTAATAAGCCAATTAGAAATCATATTAATAAATACAATTCATGTTAACCAAATATTCATACAATTAAATAAGACAGAATACAAATTTTTATCAATAGTTATAAAACTATTATTCATAAAATTGTTAATCATTGTTGTATAAACTACAACAAAATATCATAGGAATACAATTATAAATAGGCCACACAAAGTTCAAATTACATACATGAAATTAGAACATTATGAAGTTAACAGAAAAAAATAACTTCTCCGTACTTTCTTCATCTTTTTCAACTTACAATTAATAACAAGAGCACTAGAAAGCTTGCAAAAATTTGAAGATAGTTAAAAATATATTAATAAAATAATCAATAAGATATATTATAGAAATTCATATCTTTAAGCCTTTAAGATCTTCTTATAAATGTTGGTGCCAATCTACATTGTTTTTAAAAAAATTGCAACTCATTAAATCAATTGACATTCATTAAGATTATATCAAATTTTAAATAAAAAGTAATTTATCATTAAATTAATAAAATTTCATTATGATTATATAAAATTTTAAATAAAAAGTAATTTACCATGAAAATTATCTTTAAGTACATGGTATTAATATATCAATTTCATTATTATCCTCCTCTTCTTATGAAGTATGTTACTGATAAAAAACCATTCAACAAATTACAAAAACATTAAAAATGAATAGCTTCATCATGCCCTTTAAACCATAGTGAGCGTGAACCCAATTCGACCCACATATCAAAGACTGAACTATTTCAATACCCAATTTAGAATTATATGTATCTACAACTCACTCCACTATTGAGATTGTAGATTCTGATGTAACTGTGCTAATAGTAATTGATAATATCTCTACTACCAATTATGATAATATACGCTATTTTGCTTGGTTACTCTTGCACCACCCAATAACGTCAAATATCATACCAGCTATACAAATCTCTAACATATCTTCCAGATAATTATCAAAATCTGATTTTGTTGGTTTCATACTAGTTTCTTCAAATACATATGCTGTAAAATCAAACCATCCACTATATTTATTTGATCCACCTTCCTAAATCGTTCTTTAACCACTATTTTCACCTTGTGAAGCATCTTTTCTTAATCTAAATATATCACATGCTCCTTTCGCTTCCTCCTTAAAATATGTTACATACTCTTTGAATAATTTATATAGCAGTGCATAAATATTTGAGATATTTTGCCCACTTTGCTCTCCATATATCATTGAATATGCAAACTCAATCACTAAAAATATTATTCTATGATCCATGATTGCTCCAAATTCCATGAGAAGGTTATATTCTCTCCAATATTTATTAAATTTATCTTTTATTTTCTTTGTCAAATCCCTAACAAATTTATCAAAAGTAATTGAGCTATCATCTAACACCTTGATGGTACAAATTTGTGACAAAAATAAATTTGAAGTAGGATATTATGTGTCTGAAATTAAATTTATTGCTTCATTAAAGATAACCAAGCATATCACAAACCTCCTTTATATTACTCCATTCATCTTTGTGGGATAGTTTTGATAAGTTACATCCCTTTCACTATATGAAGTGAATGTTTCCCTCAACTTAAGAGCTACATTAAGCATATTGTAGGTTGAGTTTCACCTCAGTGGACAATCCATTATTAATTTTCTAGTTGTCAAATGCAATTGTTGTTCAATATTAACAAATCTAAGTAATCTACCTTCATATGTATTCATAAAACTAAATGTATCTTAAAATTTTTCCATAACAAATTCAATTCTCTTAATATCATCTTTATGTTGGCATAACAACGAACATGAAATTTCCTTCCACCAAAAAATAATTTCTTCCTCACATGAAAATTATCGTTAATTAGTTTAATAACAACTTCATTATTTGACGCATTATCAACTGAAACTATGAATACTTTATTCTCCAAACCACATTCTTTGGGTGACTTGTATAAAGTGTCAATAATTTCTGTAGCTGCGTGAGGAGGAGATAAGTGAAGGAAACTTAATGCATGCTTCTGTAATTTCCAATTTAAGTCCACATAATGACCTGTGACTACCATATAAGATATTCGTTGGTTCTTTGACTACCAAATGTCTATTGTAAAACTGATTTTATTAATGCTTTTTAAGGCATTCTCGAGTTTTTTTCTCCTTCTCATAAACTAACAAAACATCATTGTGAGCTATTGTTCTTGAGTATTTTAAAAAAATAGGGAGAATTTGACTTTAAAACAATATTAAAACCAAACTTCCACAATAGAAAATGGTTTTTCATTTATCAAAATGTAATGTCCTATACTCTTTCTAACTTTAGAATTGTCATAAGAAAATGTTGTCAAACTACCACTTTCTTGTGAGTTGTCAGCAAAAGAATCAAGCTCCTTAGGTTGAAAATGAAGTGCTTTTTAGTTTCTTATAAAATGAATCCTAACTGCACAACGATATAGATGATGTCTAAATTTTGTTGTCGACCCAGTACTTTGTATGGAAAGGGCCCTACTATAATGAATGCATTCTCATTTCTTCTAACCATTAGTAAGTGTCACTTTTTTAAACTCATCCCAAACAGATGACGTCTTTTTTTTTTGTTACAATAGGATTTGCATCTTCATCATGCTTATATGTACCTATAGCATTTTCTTCTACACCATTATTTTCGTCAACCACAACATCATTTTTAATCAACACAACATTTGATTCTACGCTATTAGATGGTACTTCATCAACTATTTCCAAAATGATTTACTCACTGATGTTATCTTGAATAATTGGTTCATGCAACATTTAGATGGCTAACTTATGAATGACACGCAAAAAATAAATAAAGAATTAAGAATGAAAACAAAAAACCCATGGTAGCATGGATAGAAGTTCTTCAAAAATATTTTCAAAGAATAAATTTAACACCACAAGATGATAAATTTCTACAAACAAATATGATGATGATAAATTGTTGCTAAGCAAAATGTTTTTATTCAGCATACAATCCAATATAAAAAGAACTACAATTGTTCTAAACCTAGATTTTAGTTTATCAGAAAAAATATTCATAAATAAATTGTTGCTAACAAAATTGTATATGATAACTGCTTCACTCTCATAAAATAGGGTAGGAAAATGTTTAAATTGTCCAAACAAACCCAATTAGTTGAAAGGAAAATTTTTAGCCAAAAAACTGAAGTATAGATTATATAAAGGATAAATTTTCTTACAGTATACCTATCAAGTGGAGTGGATTTAAGGAAAGAAATTGATGCTCGACCATAGGAAGAAACCCTATAAATGCCAACTCGCCAAGTCCTCTCTTGCAGTCTTGCTCTAGCACAGGAAGTTCTTTAGCAAAAAAATAAAAAATAAAAAAATAAAAAATAAAAAAATAAAGAGAAATTGAAAGAACTCATAACATACATTAACGGAGCAGGTAGCAGCTTGAGCACCAGTAGAACGAAGGTAAGAAGCGATTCCCTAGTTCACAAACGGACGTCGCACTATACCTTACGAACGAATAAACAAAAGATGTGAACCACCTCTTCACTTCATCAAATATAAATGTTTATTTTCTTTCCTTATATTAATTTTTGCACTCAGTCCAGCTTTCCCACTCACTATGTAGTCTGCACTACATTTATTAATTTGTTTGCCTTTTAATTGATCCAACTCAATAGCACTCGAGCAAGACAAGGCATGCATCAAACTCAAGCTCGATAATACACCTAGCTCAAAATTTTGCTCGAACTCAAGCTCGATACTCGATAAGATTGACTCACGAGCTCGTTAATAAGTTGAACTCGAGTTAGCTCGCAAGTTGACTTGACTCAATTACACCCTTAATCTCAGCATTAGTCTTCCCTTAAAATTTCTCTCTCTATTACCTAACCTATCATCTCTCCTTAAAATAGGAATAAAACTAATGGTACCTTTTGGCCTTTCAAACACTGCATGTTGTCGAAGATCATTTATATCCTTAGTAATTAGTATTATAGAGTCAAAGGTCCTATAGATCCTTTAAACAACAGAGGGTTCAGCTTATGAAATATTTGTAAGTGTTTGTTTCCTTCTTCTTCTTTACTTCTAGTTTATTTATTTTATGTATCCTTCATTACCTGTGCTATAATAGTAGCTAACTATATCAGACTATTTGATGGGACTGGAGCTGCACTGTGTTGCTAATTTGATATATTTGACTATGGATAATTCATTCAACTTTTCATATGCATAATTTAGTATGATCTAAATAATACACACATGCAATTATGAATGTAAAATAATATACCTTTAACAACCCATTCTACCCAACTCTCAATCAAATCCTATAGCTCTAATAGCAATTAATTCTTCCAATAACTATGCTTTGATACTAATTGTGATGCCCTAGCTTTTAATTTGGAAGAATTATTCATTTATCTTTTAATAAATAATAATTAGATCTAATATCATTTATCACTAATAAATAATAAATATAGATTCTATAATTCAAAATATTAATGCACATATTTATATTCATTACCAAAACTTATATACAATACAAAAAATAAGTAAAATAAAAAGAATATGAATAAGAAGGAATCCTAATTAGCCTCAAACTCTTGCTCCAGCACTCTAACCTGAAATCATGTAACCCCATATAACGAGCTGAAGATCTCAGTAGGTCACCAAAATCTATAAATAATTCAAAATATGACAAAGGAATAATATGCATGCCAAAAGTCATATCTTTTTCAGATAATCATTAAATAGAGCAGAAATAGTAAACTTCATATACACAACTACTTTATCCTGAGTACAAAAAATAAGTAAAATAAAAAGAATATGAATATGAAGGAATCCTAATTAGCCTCAAACTCTTGCTCCAGCACTCTAACCTGAAATCATGTAACCCCATATAACGAGCTGAAGATCTCAGTAGGTCACCAAAATCTATAAATAATTCAAAATATGACAAAGGAATAATATGCATGTCAAAAGTCATATCTTTTTCAGATAAACATTAAATAGAGCAGAAATAGTAAACTTCATATACAGTAATAGTAGAATCTATAAATAGTAGAACACTAGTATGAAAGTTAGTAAGGCAGTAAACCAGATGAGTGTCAAATTAATAAAATAATTGGCGTATCCATAATACCAATTAGTATAAAAATCATATATAATATCAAATCAAAATCAGTAAAAACAATTAAAATCAAATCAATGTAATAAAATTATTTCAAAACACTACGGGAAAACACGCGATTACCGTTGGATTTTCCAGCGGAAAATCCCGCACCGGTTAGCACGGCGCAGGTAACGGCGTATTGTTGCGACGGAAAATCTACGGCTGATTTTGCGGCTCAAAATAAGCCGGAAACTTTTCGGCGTCAGTTGCGCCGGTATCGGCGTTGGCATAAACCAACATTTCACCATTTCCGTCGCATGTTACGGCGAAAAATCACTGGCGCACATTCCGGCGGATATGACGCCAGGGTATTTAAACTCAAAGAAATATAACCGGCACAGGTTCCGGCGGATATGACGCCGGAAAATCCGCCGGCGAAAGCCCTATTTTTCGAGATCGAGTCCCTCTGGCCCGTCACTTCTTTTCTTCCGTTCTCTCACCTCGCCTGTTTCGCTCGTCGCCCTCCGTCGCTCGCCGTAGATCGCAGTTGCCGACGGTCACCGGACTTTGCCGACGGTCACCGGATTTTGCCGAGGCATCCTAGCTTCCGTGGTCGCGTTCATCTTCGCCGACGCTCGAGATCTCGACTGAACGAAAGGTTTTTTTTTTTGTTTCTTTGGACGAATTTTTTTCCTATTTCAGTTGGATTACATAAATGATTAGCTTATCTTTTTTTGCTTTAAACTTACATTGAATGTAATGGAGCCTAGATTTTGAAAGAGAAATTATGATAGTACCAAAAAATCAATTAGTTTAGGATTTAGGGTTTAGGAGTAGAGACTGATGAGATCATGTGCGAAAAGGAGATTGTGGTAGGAAGGATGTGTCTTGGTTTCACTTTGATACCATTGATGATGTAAAAAAGAAACAAAAAAATAGAGATGGGAAAAAAGATTAGTAGTATTAGAGGAAAAATATGCTTTGTATCAAAGGTTTACAATAAGCACATTTTTTTATGTATTAGTTTTGGAGGTGATTACAAAGCATATTCAAGTTGTTTGGTTAAAGTGGAGGCAATGTTTAAAATTGCGTATTCGGGTATTGAAGCGTTTTTCATTCGTGAGGCGAGGCGTAAGTCTCAAGGCGTTTTGAGGCGTAAGCCAACATGAAATATAGTTCAACTCAATATTCTATCTTTCCCAAATCCCAGTATTTTTTTCATTAACATAAAATTTCAATTTCCAAAAATAAATAGCAATGACATATCACATATCAAATGTCGGGCATTTACTTCAAGATTTATATAAGTTTTAATATATAAAGCGAGAGGCATAAGCCTCATGCTAGTGAGGCGAGGCGGGCCTCAACCAAGTTGAGGCGCACTCAAACATAAAAAGAAGTTGGATGTATAACCGATTATCTCATATATAGAAAAGTACCACTCAAACTTAAAAAACAAGTTCATAAAATGGTGGTGAGACCTGCAATACTTTATGTCACATAATGTTGGCCATTAAAAGATAAATAAAAAATTAAGTTGGGTATTGTAGAGATCGATCGATGAGGATGCTCAAGTGACTGAGTGTCTTTAATCTTAGAGACATTAATGCTAAATGGAGACAATGCTTAAGGCCTATTGTGTGATTGATAGAAAAGTATTGTAGAGATGAGGATGCTCATGTACGTGAATGATTGCCTTTATTCTTAGAGACAATGCTAAATGATCATAATTTTCTACAAGCACCCTATCTTTTTGCAGCAGGTGAGGGCTCTTCTGGCGGGTCTGTTGAGTTTTCTGAGTATCGCATCTGATCGCAGGCCGTCGGAGGAATGCAGCATGGGAGAGTTTATGGTTTAGGTGCGCAAGCTCAGGCATACGAGGGGATGACCTCCTCTACTGCATCCAGCTTCACATCCAGTTCTCATGACTCCTTGCAAGCTCAACAAATAAGTGCCCTACAAGCTGAGCTAGAACAAGTAAGGAAATCACAAGCTGATTGGCAAGCTCAGTTGCAAGCACAGGTTCAAATGCAGATGCAGGAGCAACACAATCAGTTGTTGGATGAAATGCACAAAATGAGAGAGCAGATGAGTGGAAAAGAGGTAGCTCCAGCTGAGGAGGAGTCCACGGATTCAGAGTAGTTTAGTTTATTTTATGAACTTGTTTATTTTCTTTGAATCTATAATATTGAACAATATGTGATGTTTTAAGTTGGTTGTTACTATTGAACAGTTCCTTTTAATGAGTATTTATGTTCTTGTGCATCTGTTGAATTGTTATAAACTGTTATGGATAGATATTTGTATAGGTTTGCAGGTGTGGAAATTTGATTGTTGGCTGGGAAGATAATTTTTTTTTGTCAATGCTACAGGTTTCCAGCGGAATTTGCGCCGGACATTCGTCGGAAATGATGATACAACGAATCTGATCGATCATACCGGCGTCTCTTCGTACGCCGGAACTTCCCGGCGACTTTTCCGGCGTCGTATCCGCCGGAGTTGTCCGACGCATATTTTGTGCCATAAACATTCCCGCAGGTTATTTACGGCGTACCAACAACGTTCTTTCCGCTGGTACATACCAGCGGACTCATACGACGCAAATTACCGGCGCCTATGTCGCCGGAATTATCGGTCGAAAGGTCACCGGATGCCATCATTTTTTTCGCCGGTAATGTGTCGGAAAGTGCGCCGGAACTGTTTCCTGCGCTTTATATGCGCCGCAAAAAAATTATCGACGCGTGCCAAACCGGCGCATGGAATTCCGTCAGAAAGGACGCCAGAAACCCATGGTTTCGACGAATATTTTATAGTAACGGCAGATTTTATCCGCCGGTATTAACGGGTTTTCCCGTAGTGAAACATATACAAGATATCTAGTTGTTTTACATCACATGCTCAATATATTACATGCTTAGTATTAGTATCTAAAGCAGTAATAATAATAATATAGTGGCAAGAGCAGTGGAATAATATGATAATAATAAATACATTCAATAAAAATAAATTCATATAATGATAAGAAAAATACCTTAAATATATGCATTTTAAAAGTCACACTAAATAAGTAAAAAGTCTTGGCTATTATGACATTTTTTAGTATTGTGTTAATATCAGTAAATCATTAGCTCAGAAAATAAAGTTATCACTCTTTGCCCGTTAACACTATAATCATCTACTTATAACTCCCAATCAGTGTATCTCATGAATTAGTAGAGGATAATATCAAACCACAATATTAAAAGAAAAGCCCATCAACCCATCATTCTATACATGTCAATCAGTCTCCAACTAATGGGTCAAGCAGTCTTTACTTCTCTTCTACATACAAATTATTTATTATCATAAAACTATAACAGTAATAATGACCATATATTACTCAATCCAATCACATATCTACATTTATTTTCAATTTATTATAGTAAATAAAGCACAATTGAGCTTAACTCAGAAAATATTAAAATGTCATAACAGTAGACAATTAAAATCATACTGAGCAAAAATTTACTTTTTTAGAATTTAATCAAACTACTAGATATCACATAAAATAACATTCTGAAGCTTTATTAGAACTAAATAACTATTTTTAAATGTTAAAATAAAATTTTGATTAGGCAAAAATTATTATATTTTCAAAATCACCCGACAAAAAATTTTAAATAAATACTCAAAACATTCATAATCTTAATCCACTACAGAAAAATTATATTTTACCGACGACCAAAATCTATCAAAAGTTAGTATTTTTGGTGGATTTTTAATGATTTTTTTATAGTAAAACACACTTCAGAAAAGTTATCCCAGCACAAAATAGCCCGCTGGAAATATTTCTAACGGATTTCTTACAGAATTATTTCACAGAAACAATTTTTGGCAGGCTATTTTATGTCAAAAATAAAAAAGAAAAAAATATTAAAAAAAAGAAAAACCCGCCCAAGCGCACTTCCCAGCATACCCAGCACCAACACGATGCACCCATGCGCATGCCAGCTTAGCTCTCCTGTCTGCCAGACCCGCGCGAGCCTGCTCATGGTCTCGTAGACCTGCACAACTGCCCACCTACGGCGGGATTCAAACCATCGCCTTCTAGCCATCAAGCCCCTAATCACTGTGCCACAAAGGCAAACATATTTCTTTTATTTTTTTATTCAATTTAGATTGGAAAATAATATAAATTTAATCAATTTAATTAATTTGATAAATTTGTTTTAATAATGATTTATTAGTTTAATTTAATAATTAATTATAAATTTAATTAATTTAATTTAATAATATTTAATTTTAATTAACTTAATAATGAGTTTTTAATTATTATTTAATAAATTTAATTTAAAAATATCTAATTTAAAGAATTTTATTTGATAATAAGTTATTAAATTATTCAACTTAATTTAATAAAATAATTAATTATAAATATTTATTATAGTCATTTAAAAAAAAATTATTTTTTGTCAGAAATTCCTTCAAAAATAAATTCACCTAAAAGCCGATAAATTTTTTTTGTCAAAACTCCATTGAAAAATCCATCGAAAATGTTCCTTCGGTAATCCATTGAAAAAGTCAAAATTTGTGATGAATTTATTTCTACTGGAAATTCCACTGGAAATGAATTGTTTTTTGTAGTGATCTCTAAATTATTATCATTTTTTAATAACAGAAATAAAAATTTGATCAAAAATACCAAAAATAAATAACTTTAAAATTAGAAATAAGATAATGATTATTTATAGTGAAACGAGTAAATCTCCCAACAAGCTTAATTGATAAAAATGACTCAATAGCCTCCCAATCTAAGTTTTCTTTTTCTCTCTACTTACATTTCCTCATTTTTATGTAATTCATTTCTTTGTTAGGCGAATACTTAAGGAGAAAAGGGATTTAATAAATTTGATATAGATATTTAAGAATAAAATAATAAAATAATATAAATATATAATTAATCAATTTTCAATAAAAATTTATATAAATATATTTGGGACTTTACAAATTATAAAAAAAAATTTATAAAATAAATCATTTTATTTATAAAATATTGGTGAAATTGGTTTATAAAATGGATATCTGACGATATCAAAATTCTCACTTGTACTGACATATGTTAATTTCTTAAGGATTTTCACGGATGCTAAAAATTATGAAAAAATTTGTATAAGCAAAATATTATAATAAAAATGCTATGATGAAGATGATTTGTAATTTGGAGTTACATTGACTCCAGAAAAAATTATTTATCTATATCAAAATATGGGTTATTACACGACCTCTATCGTTCGTCGACTACAGTCCCTCCTACTACCATCGCTCATCGAGTGCAACCCCTTTTATCACCGTCATCCATCGACTATGATCCTGTGACCTTCTTCAGCCATCGATTACAGCCCTTGAAATCTCCATCAACTACCAACTATAATCCCTCCAATAACTATTGCCTACTAATTACGATCTCTCAGATCGACCACCATCGCCCCCAATTGTGGTCCCTCCAACCTCTGTTGCATGCTGACTACGGTCCATTTGACCTCTGTCACCAATAGATTATAATCCCTCAGACATCCAATGCCCTCTGACTATAGTCCCTTTGACCTCCCTAGCTTGTCGACTATGGCCCCTCCGATCTCCGTCGCTCGCCTACTATGTTCGGTGGGTCTCCAAAATGATTCTACTCATAGGGAACATAATGCAAAGGGTATAACCGCACTATCCCATAAGGCAAAATGGTTGTAGACCTTTACACTCTACACAAGCAAGCCAATAAAAGAATATATGAGATTATATATACAATTAATCATGAATGATAGTAGCTTTTGCCTATACACCTCGATGGGTAATAATATATATAACATAATTAAAGTCAAAAAATTTTCCATATTCGATACATCAGCTTGAATGAGATTTATTTGATGTGGGGATCAGCTTCTCACGGGCGCAAACCTCTATGATTAATTACATCTTAGAGCTTGACCTAAGAAAATTCTTGATTAAGGATATTACATTATTCTCTCATATGGGTTTGGCGCATAGGAGAATTTTTATACTTTCCTAATCAAAGGGGAAAGATAGGCTCAATTTGATTTAATTAATATACGTGGCTCAATATCATCACCCAGCCAGTTTGAAGAAGAGAAATGAGAAAAAGACATTGCACCTCAAGCATGCATGAGATAAAGATGGAGGTGGGAACATCCATGTGATACAGATGGGTGGGGTTTATAGCCTCTAAAGAATAGAAAGTTTACCACCGATAAGGGGTAGAACAGTACACTCGTACCACTAGCCTTTGATCCGAAATCTATAAGGGATATAGTATTGTATATGCAATGCTAACATTCACGACCTAACTAATGCAATATGGACTTATATCTTGCCTGAAAAGAAAGTTAGTTAAAACCACCTAGTCGTATAAAATCTATGTTATAAAGTCCATATGAAAGATGGGTGGGTGGATAAGTTTTTGGAACTTGAGGCTGACATCTAGCGAAGTTTCTAAGTGGCCTCACACTTATGAATGATGTTATACTCCTAAAACTAATGTAATCAAATTTTAATTTTAGTTAGTTGCTAATGCAATATATGCTAATTAATTAAAGTATCCAAATCAAAAGATGCATAAAATTTTAAAAAGGCTTATAAAAATAATTTTTTAGAAAGACTAAGCTTCCCTAGGCCCGGCACTTCATCCTTATAGATTATATTATCTGGACTCTATCCGCAAGCGAGAAAGTGTCTAAACAAGGAAGAGAGGACACATTGATATGCATGCGGCTCCAGAAGATTTTAACTATTTTATATATCATTATGTTTCTATGTTATTTAATTCTTTAAATTTTAATTTTAATTACAATTAGAAAAATTTTAATCCTAAGGAGCCTAGCATAACTTAGGCATATGCGCATGAAAGAAAAAAAACCTATGAAAAATATGTCAGTTCTACTACACAAGTAAAGTAAACAGCATCACATCAAAATCATAGAAAAGAGTGTCCAAAGTTCATGATAAGTGCCACATAATATATAATACAAAGTACAAAAAAATAGTGGTGGCTGGGCTCCACGGATAACAAACAAAGATTCTACTCCTAGGTAATGACACAAATCTTAAAATGAAGCATTTTTATCTTGATCTTCATGTTCATTTTTTTGATTCTTCTATGGATCATATTCCTTCCTTCAGATTTCTCATAGTGTGTCCTCCAAAAAGATATCCAAATGAAAAGAAATTTCCTATAAGGGAATTTCTTTTCTCTTTGGACCTCTTTATATTTAAAAATGTCTCATTTTATAGATTTTTATAACTCTTGACATTAAATACATTACGTCAAAATTACAAAAAGAAAAATCTAGACTCTCCTACAGGGTTATCCTAAGCAATTATAATCAAACATCTCAAACAGTTATATATATGAAAATAAAATGCTCAAACCAATCACACTTGGACATGCTCTTATTTATTTGGGGACTAAGTAGCTAAAGCACCTGTAGCAATTATTTTTTTAATTTATTTTTTAGCCCCTTTTAGTACTGTGTGAGCACGACCACCTGTAGAAAATATCGTAAGTATCAAAATCGCTCTTAATCTATGAGTATTATATCACTCACAATATAGTACAGAAAGAAACTAGTAATTATCATAAAAAATATCACAGAAAGCTTAAATAAACAACAAAATAAATAGCTCATATTTTATATGTAAAGTGCTACATCACAGAAATAGAAAGAAAAAAAACACCAGCCTAACTTGGAGCTAGAAGTCATGGCCTAACAAATAAGTCTATGTGTGTGTAATAAGCTGTATGATTTTGGATATGTCTTATATAGGATGAATTAGTTAAAGTTATTTGTAATTTGACTTGTTAAAGGTTAAAGAGAAATTTAATTTTAAGTTTAAGTATTAGTATTTTAAGATTTATTTTAATAATGTTTATTTTAATATTTAATTGATTACTACATTCGTTGCACACCAAAACTGTGAGATTTATTTTATCCTCCTTGGGTCTAACTTAATAGCCTTATAGGCCTGGGTTACTTAGTAGTAACCAATTTTATTGAATTAATTTAGTTGGTTGTAAATTAAAAAAAAAAGGCAAATTAAATATTTATTATTAATTAAGGGTTTATTGATTGATTTTTAAAAGATTGATTAGGAGTTTGATTAAATTTTAGGTGAGTTAATAGGTTTTGAGTTATAATTGAATTTCTAAATAAATTTCTTATGTGGTTTACTTAGTTGGTTAGGTTTTAATTCACTTGATTTAACATTGAAGGTGTTTTAAATTAGGTGTAGAGTTAATTATAAGAGGGTTTAATTAAAGTTTGGGTTTTAAAAATCTTTTATTTTAGCAAGTTTTAGTTTAGATTTGCTTTCCTAATTTAGTCCAAATCTTTTAAATTTTAGATTTGGTAGAGATTGATTAATGGGTTAGTTAGATTTAATTCAAGTTTATGTTTAAGTGTGCATTTTTAGTGGTTTTACATATTAATTATGGTTTGATTAAAAGTTAAGTGTTTTAATATATTTTGAGTTGGATTATGATCAATTTTATTGGTTAGTTATTAATAGATTAAGACACACTAATCCTAGGAAAATATGTCACTAAATTTTTTATATTTTGATATCTCTATCCTAAAAGGAGCATGCATCCTAAGTATATGTTATTTAAAACTCGGTCCTTAATTTTTGTCATTAGATGTCACTAGTGTTATAAGTGACGAACGGAAGTTTATTATAACCCTATAGACATTCGTACGTGTATCAATGGGTTTGAGGATCTATAAATAAAATTAGACAATAAAATAATCTAATAATTGAAGTTTTTACAGGGTCCTAAGGTTGAGAAGAGTCCAACCATCAGGGCTCCTAAAGGCTTTCTAAATTTTAAGAAGACTTACAACACCGGGGGCTATTACCTGGTGGTTCTATCCGTAGCACCCCCATTGAAATGAATGGGGGCGACTGATTTGTTTATGTAGGCTACTTCGTCATAGCAACTCCATATATCCCTTCTCATTTTGTTTCCCAAATGGTGCCTTGCAAAACATAAAAGAAGAAAAGAAGGGTTGTATTAGAGCAAGCTAACATTAATTATGCAAAATAATAATAAACAAATGCAACTAAAATACTAACGCACCTTTTTTTTTCTTTTGAGCTTGTATATCAGTTGAGTCACTTGCCATTTGAATCTTTCCACTTTGTAAGTACTTCACCACATTTCATTTAAAAACACAAGTAATAAAAGAAGTAGTAGAAAGAGAAAGAGGGGTAGTGAGAGGAAGAGATGTATTTTATGCTTTCCACATTTCTGCTTTCCAACCACAACTCACTTTACCAAAACTCAAAAGATGCACTTCAAATAACTACTCTTCTATTCATGCAAGAAGATAATGCAACTTCCCTCTCAAACAATCATGTAAAACACTACAAATTACCTTATATTTACTTTCACAATAATGATTATAACTATATAGGAAAGAATCTTGCAAAAGATCTTAAAATTTCACCTAATCAACCCATAATTGATGAAGCACAGAAAAGTTGTATTTGAAACTTGCAAGTAGAGCTATTAATCATGTGCCAAATCAACTTTCATATTCCCACCAAAAGCTATAACAATAAAACCATAACCATTTGGGAATGAAAGAAACTACAATTTCAAACCAAGTCACCCACCTAATATTGAAATTCAACAATGCCACCAAGACACAAAACATGGCTCCAATTTTTTTATTTCTTCAATCATCACATGGGGCCAAACGAGAAAGATGAAACATAACTTCATATAAATCCCAACCTAACAATCCAAGAAGTCCTTCAAAACTTAGCACAAAAAATTGAAATGAAAGCCCGCCAATAAAACCATAAATCCTTGCGTTAAATATCACAAAAAAGCCATCATATGAGATATATAAGGAAACTTGTCAAATCTACCATTTACACTACTAGAACATAGGCAAGCATTTAGACTCTTTAGAGTAGTGGTATAATCAAGTACACAACCTTCTCCAAAATTCACATTCCTCTTTCAAACTTTAACTTCCTTTCTTCAACTATCACATGAGATTATTCATATCAACTTGCATGCTTTAAATATAAATGCTCATATAATGCTTGATTCCAACCTAAATGCTTATGGAAGAATGAATGAAACAAAATAGATGCAAGTCACTTATCTCCAAAAACTTATGAGGTTTTCCAACAATTCTCAGAACCCTATTGCACTAAACCCATATGTATACTCATATTATACATATGAAACATAAATCAAATAAGTACTTTCCAACACAAAACAACTTGCAAGGCCTTTTCAACACAGAATCACTCATAAGACTTTCCAACATAAAGCATGCAACCTCTCCAAAATTCACAGGGAACCACTTATTTAATCACCCAACCATTTTTTTTACCATATATGAGTGGACAATGGTAAAATTCAAAAGTGCAAGACTTTTTCAAACTCCACACTTATATTGAATGTATTTATAAAAGAGAAATGAATTCATATGTCATTGTTTTGCTTCCAAACTCAAGAAAAAATGGCATGCCATCATCAAAATGTCACATTGGTTCAAGACATAAAACACAAGATTGTTTTTCAATATGCTTCCAACTTTCACAACATAGGCTACCAAATATTCAAAGAGATCTTTCAATCAAACTTTATGACGTGAATGCATCGCAATTCTAACCAACGTTCATGTAAGAAGAACAAACATTGATATCTTCATGAAAACATTTATACTTCAAAGAGGGGAAAGTCCCCACAAAACATATAAGCCGGGAATTATGTTGACCAAAAGAAAGGCTAGAAGCGTGACATTAATAAGAGAACTTTCATGTAAAGAACGTGAAATAGAACCATGTGTGTCAACTTCCACCCATTATATTCCAATGCAACTTCAATCACAAATCATCAATAAGAAATGTACTTGCCCATAATGATTCATTAAGATGAAGAGAAAAACTTTCATAATGTTAAGTATATGTACTTGCTATGATGCTTCATGTTTTAAATCGCATCTATCCTACTATTATGAACAATAAGTCATGGAGATTTCACTAATCACAAAACAAGGATTACTTGGCATTCTCATATGCGAGATGAAATCAATAGAAATATTCAACCCCTAGCATAAGTTCTCATATAAATCACATGTTCTTATGCAAAAGGAAAGAAGGTCACCCATGGAGATGGGTATTAGAGAGTATATCAATTGTATGACATAGACTATGAAAAGAGAACAAGCCAACTATTATTCATTATCAACACACACTACGGAAAAACACGCGAATACCGTCAGACTTTTCGGCGGAATATTTTGCGTTGGTAAATACGGCGTTTGTACCGGCGCATAGTGCGAAGGAATTATGACGACATTTTTTCCGGCGCATCATGCGACGGAAAATTTCTGACGTCCAATGCGCCGGTCGTAACGTCGGAATATACCAGCATTTCATTGGTACCGGTGCACTTTATAGAGGAAAATGTCCGGCGCAGTTACCAGCGGATAATACGACGGCTGTTTTAAACTCAACGACTTGTAACCGGAGCAAAATGCGCCGGAATGGGTTCCGCCATCTAGGACGCCAGAAAATTCGCCAGTGAAAGCCCTATTTTCGAACCCGAGCCCGTCTGGCTGCTCATTTCATTCGTTCATTTATCTCGCATCTCTGGTGTCTCCCTCGTCGCCTAGCGTCGCTCACCGTAGATCGACGTCGTCGAGCTGTGTTGACGTTCACCGGACGTCGCCGACGATCACCGCCTTCGTCGTCGGTGAAAGCTCTATTTCCAACCGTGAGTTTCTGCCTCCCGTCGATTGTAAGTCGCCTCCCTCTCGTCGATTGTAAGTTTTTTTTGTTCATGTAATTTCTTTTTAGACATTTGATATAGGATGCATATTGTAGATGTTTTTATGTTGAAAAATTTTTTAAAATCAATTTGGATTCATGCCGGGTAGGTCTATTATGGAAGCCATACATTTTTTGAGAGGTTTAATGGACAAATATAGAGAGAGTAAGGAGGATCTACATATGATTTTTGTTTATTTAGAGAAACCATATGATAAAGTTTCAAGAGGAGAGCTATTGAGAGTTCTTGCAAAAAAAAAGTTAATAACGCTTATATTCAATATTTTTTTTGTTTCTAAACTTTTTAAAATCAATTTGGATTCATGCCGGGTAGGTCTACTATGGAAGTTATACATTTATTGAGAGGTTTGATGGAGAAATATAAAGAGAATAAGAAGGATCTGCATTTGATATTTATTGATTTAGAGAAAGCATATGATAAAGTTCCAAGAGAAGTGCTATGGAGAGTTCTTGAAAAAAAGGAGTTAAAATTGTTTGTATTCAAAATATTAAAGATATATATGCTTGAGCTATTACTTGTGTTCAAACACAAGGTGGTTTGACCAAGTATTTTCCTATTTTGTCTGGATTACATCAAAGATCTGCCTTAAGTCCATATCTTTTTGCTTTAGTCATGGACATTCTCAATAGGCATTTGCAAGAGGATGTACCTTTATGTATTCTTTTTGATGATGATATTCTTCTTGTTGATAAGACTAGAGAGGGAGTTTAAGGTAAACTTGAATTATGGATGTCAACTTTAGATTCTAAAGGTTTTCGCTCGAGTAGATCTAAAACTAAATATATAGAGTATAATTTTAGTAGCAATAGACCTAAAGATGAGATTGTAACTTTTGGCGATCAAGTCAATAATAAGAGTAGACATTTTAGATATCTTGGATCTATTGTTCAGAGTGATGGTGAAATTGAAGGGGATATTATCAGCTGAATTCAAGTTTGATGGTTGAAGTTGAGGAATGCATCGGGCTTATTGTGTGATAGAAAAGTCCCCCTCAAACATAAGTGAAAATTCTATAAGATGGTGGTGAGACTTGCAATGCTTTATGGTGCCGAAAAGAGAAGCATAATACTAAGTTAAGTGTTGCAGAGATGAGATGCTTAGGTGGATGAGTGGCTTGACCCTTTGAGATAGGATACAAATTGATCATAATTTTCTACAATCACCTTAATGACTTCCTTGCATTGCTCTTATATGTACATTATGGAAATTAGAAATCAAAGAAGTTGGATGTATGACCGATTATCTCAAGGAGGAAAGACATTAACAGATGAATTCATTAATGAGATGAACATTTTCATTCAGCAAGCGAAACAACTATCCAGCTTCATATCAGAAGGAAAGTTTCGATGTCCATGTTCTAAACATTAAAATCTAGTGCACCTAACACCAGATGATGTAACTGTTGATCTGTATCGCAGATGATTCATGTCACGGTATTGGTATTGGATTCTCATGGTGAGTAAAAAAGAATTTTAAATGTTTTTTTAAATTTTTCTTTAATACAAATATTAATAGAATTCTCTTAATTCTAACAGAAAGAGATGCTGGGTAGAGAACCAACTCCTGTGGAATTGCAAAGTCACACTCATAAGCGATAGGAGGATCAACAATGGATTGATGAGAGAGCAAGAAAAGCACATGTAAGTATATATGTTTAATAATTTCTATTTTTAGTTTAATTATATATATTTATATTCTACTTTCACAAGAGGAATATACACGGCTTCGAGAGAGTCATGCTGCATCAGGTGAGGGCTCTTCTGGTGGCTATGTGGAGTTTTTTGAGTACTACATCTGGTCGCAGGCCGTTGGAAGAATGCAACATGACATAGTTTATGGTTTAGGTTTGCAAGCTCAGGCATACGAGGGGATGACCTCCTCTACTGCATCCAGCTTCGCATCAATTTCACATGAGTCTTTACATGCTCAACAAATAACTGCCGTTCAAGAAGAGCTAGAACAAGTAAGGAAATCACAAGCTGATTGGCAAGTTCAGTTGCAAGCACAAGTTCAAAATGCAGATGCAGGAGCAACACAATCAGTTGTTTGATGAAATGCGCAAAATGAGGGAGCAGTTGAGAGGAAAAGAGGTAGTTCCAGCTGAGGAGGAGTCCACGGATTCAGAGTAGTTTAGTTTAGTCATATGAACTTGTTTATTTCTTTGAATCTGTGTTATTGAACAATATGTGATGCTTTTAGTTGGTTGATGCTATTGAACAATTTGTTTTAATGGATATTTATGTTTTTGAGTATATGTTAAAGTTCTTGACATCTGTGACGTGTATATCTATATTGTGGATATGTATTTATATATGTTTGCAGGTGTGGAAATACAATTGTTGGCTGGGAAGACAATTTTTTTTGTTATTGCTACAGGTTTCCAGCGGATTTGGCGTCGGAAATACGACGGAAATGAAGATACAATGAATCGGTGCAATCATGCTGGCATTTTTTTGTCCGCCGGAAAGGGCCGACGGAAAAAGCGTCGGAAACTATCCGTAGCTTTAGTTCCGGTCGGAGCAGCTTACGGCGTCTTATCCGCCGGCGTTTTCCGGCGCCATTTATGCGTCGGAAACAAGCCGTAGCTTATTTACGGCGAACCTACGGCGTTTTATCCACCAGTATTTTTCGTCGGATAGGTACGTCGTAAACTTCCGACGCATATATCGTCGGAATAATATGTTAAAAAATGACGTTTTGGCTAACATATTTTGCGCCGGTAATGCGCCAGAGAGTGCGCCAGAAATATTTCCGGCGTCATATAAATGTCGGAAGACATTTTTTTACGCGCACCAAACCGGCGTACAAAAATCCGACGGAAATGCGCCGGAAACCAAAGCCTTCCGTCGAATTTTACATGTTACCGGCGGATATGTTCCGCTGGTAATAGCGTGTTTTCCTGTAGTAACAAACGTTCACTCTTAGTCTTACATTCTCAAGAAATACAAAAAAAAAAGATGATGTGGAATTCTTGCATCTAAACCTATTCTCAAAACATTCGATTAAGAAGGCAACTGTCCAAACATCACAATATTTCTCAATGGCATTTTGTCAAACACTTGCTATGCAATGTTTGCAAGATCATATAAAATAAGCTGATATTAAAGTTTGATTTACACACCTACTTGATTGAAATCTTCTAAATAATCTATAAAAGACCTTTCATGATCAGTGCAACAATCATTTCAACAAGAAGATAAAGAAGACACATATGCATACACAGATAATGGAATCTCATTCTTCGGATTTTGAAAGGATTCAAACACCATTATTCTTTTCATTCACTAACATGAAGAAAATGGAAGCAAGTAGAGGAAGGAGAGGGAAAGAAGAAGAAGGAGAAGAAGAAGAGGAGGAGGAAGAAGGAGAAGAAGAGGAAGAGGAGGAAGAAGGAGAAGAAGAAGAAGAGGCGAAAGAAGGGGGAGAAGAAGGAGAAGAAGATGGTGGGCTTTCAGTTCGGTCCTGGAATTAACAAGTAGCAAAGACGAAGGGAGAAGGGGTGAGCTTCGGCCTCCGGGATTGGTCCAAACATAGGAGAGGCGAAAGGATTTGGCCTTTTCCTGGGCTTCACAGACAAGAAACTGAGAGAGGGAGAGGTGGAGATGCTTCTGCAAACAGGAGAAGAGCGAGAGGGAGCGGAGGTCCGAATGCTTGAAGACCGAATGGGGGGTTTTGTTAAAGCAGAGAAAAAAATTGAAGCCGTCCAAGGCCTTGGGTAAAAACCAAGGCTTTTAAAACCGGACCGGACCTACCGGTTGAACCGCGAACCGGCGGCCCTGCCGGTTACGGTTCGCCTGAGAACCGTTTTCGCGTCGAACCGGTCTCGGACCGCTGGTTCGACCGTTGAACCGAAAACCGGCTCCGGTAACCGTTTTCACTTCGACGGCGGCTGTGCAGCATCTTCGCCGGATTCGGTGGAGGTAGGGCCATGCAGCATGGGGGCACGTGCCCCCACTAACTTCATTTGTAATTTTTAATTAAGTATATTTATGAGTATTTAACTATCTGTTAAATCAAAATAGTTTTACTATATAATAATATATACATTTATTACTAGCCCTATAATCACTACCGGCCAGAGCATACAACAAAGCTTCTTACCATTTCAAGGTGTCTTATTATATAAAGCAAAATTTTTTTGTCTTTCACGGTGTGGGACAAAAGTTTTTTATTTCTTATGAGTGGAAGGCTTAGGACCCGGCGGCGGGACAATGTATTTTTTTTTTTCAGGCTTAATCACTTTTTATTTTTCTTCTAAGTTAATAATTCTAATTAATTAGTTATATTACTAAAAATATAAGTTAGAGATATGTCTAATGTACACCATTAAAATTAAAAATATTAAATTAGTAAAAAAATTACTAAATTAGTAGATTTAATTGTATTTATTTTTAAAACTCTAATTGATCCTATATGATTTTCTTTTAGATTTAAATATTTGAATTTATTTGGCTAACATTTCACTATTATATAAGTAAAAGTATTATAATTTTTTTTCAATTTTTGTTATATATTTATAAATAATTGTGTCATTATTAATATTTAAATATAATAAATATTTATTACGTCATCCGGTTCGACCCCGGTTCGACCCCGGTCGAACCATCAAACCTCTAACCCCTCCTTCTTCCGGTTCATTGACCGGTCCGGTTTTAAAAGTCCTACGCTATTCGAAGCTTCGATCTGCTCCGAAGCGTCAAAATGGAACTGCCTCGTCTGAAAACTTCGCTCAAGGCAACCAGGTATACATCAAATTGGGAAATCATCCGACTGCAAATACTGATCGAATATGGCAGAATCAAATTTCAATGCAATTAGAACTGCAGGATCTGATTTCTTGATTTAGAGAAATATTTGAATTGTGCAGAAAGTTGAATGGATTAAATTGGGATTGTATCAAGCTACTTTGGGCTAATCTTGAGTCCAAATTTAATTCAAATCGAGTCAATTTGAGTGTAACTAGGCTTGATCAAATTAATTTGGACAAAATTAAGCCCAATTAATAATTAATTTGGATCGAATCGGGCTCGGCGGGACTGAGATAAATTGATTGAGGCTAATTAAATCTTGTCGAGTCTAATTCGACTCAATTTGAGTCGACTCGAGCTTGAGTTAGACCCGATGAGGTCCAACTAGGTCGCTCATAGACGCTCGAGGGCACTCGCGATAAAATTGAGGTCAACATGTTCCCTTTGATGTTCGTTGCTCGCCAATTGCATTCCCTCCAACCATTGTCACAAGCTGATTGCGGTCCCTCCGTCCTCTATCTCCCACTGACTATGATCAATGGGACCTCCATCACCCACCAATTATTATTGTTCCGACCTCCATCACCCATGACTACGATCCCTTTGCCTATATGGTCCATTGGATATGGTCCCTTGACCTCCGCTGCTTGCCAAATACAATTGATCTGATCACCTGTCTACCATAGTCTCTTTAACCACAGACGCCTGCCGACTACAGTCCGTCCAACCTTCGTCATCCACCAACTATATTCCCTATGACTTCTTTCACCTGCCAACTACGATCCCTTTGACCTTCATTGCTCGTCGACTACAATTATTACAAGAAAATGACATATTTTCAGTGAATTTTCCGGCATTCAAAACTAAATTTTATGGCGGATCTCTGTCCGAAAAAGATTGTGACAGTAATTCGAGCATCAACAAACATTTTCGTCTTAAAAATTCTATCGAAATGTATTTTTAGTGGAATTATTTCGCCAGAAACTTTTTGAACCCTGAGTCTCTTGAAAGAATTTGGAGTCTTCCACGTTGCTGCGTAACAAAATGTGTTAAAATGTTATATATTTTATATATTAAATAACAGTAATAAAATTTAAAATAAAAAAAAAAATATTAGAAAATAAGCAATTAAATTAATTATTAAATTAAAATAAGTTATTAAATCAATATTTAATTAATTAGTAATTTAATAACTTATTATTTTTATTAAATTAAGAATAAATTAAAATAAAATATTAAAGTTATTATAAATAAGATAAATTATTAAATTAATAATTAATTAAAATAAGGTATGAAATAGAAATTAATTAAAAATTATTAATTAAAATGAGCTATAAAATTATTCATTATTTAAATTGCAAAAAAATTGTTTTTATAAATTATTAAAATCTGTCCAAAATCCGTTGAAAAATTCGTCGGGAAAGCTGCAAAAATATGTAGGAAATAATTCATTGTAATCCGTCGGAAATATGCAGTAAAATCAGCCTGAAATTAGTCCGCCGGAAAATCACCTATACGGAAATCCACCGGTAATAGGTGATTTTCCTCTAGTGATCAGTTCCTCTGACCAACGTCGCTAGCCGACTACAATCCCTCCAACCACCGTTGCCAGCTAATTAGGTTCCTTCGACCACCGTCGCCATCAACTACGGTCCCTCCAATATGATAGAATATGATATAATAAAAGTATAAGAGAGTACGTTTTAAGACAAAAATATATGATTAACGAGAATAGAACTCATTCCATGCTGGAGTACATTCACGATGATAGAGATATATAGATTTTAACATCTTGATTTATTATGAAGATCGATAAAGAGTAGAGTACAATAATTATAAGAGACGCTAGAGTTTTGATTCAGAAATAGTAATGTTGGTTGGCCCTTGTGGGTAGCTAAAATTTAGGTTAATAATACTTTTTGAAGAACATTCATAGTCTACGTACCAAACATCCGTCGGCTGACACCGTCTAAATTACCAATGGAATATTGTCTATTAAATAATATCACCAAATGCTCATTACAGACAAACGTCCAACTCCCAAATTTTTTATGATATTAGACACTCTTTCACGAGCTATTGCCCATTGTCATTTGCCAATTTCTTACTCTTACCACTAGCTATTTTCCTTCATCTTTGATAGACAGTACTCATTAATTACAGTTCGTCGTCACTTGACGTCCACAAAACAATGACCAACTCCCAATGCTAGTCATCACTTGTTCATCAACATAAAATATTTATTCTAATTAAATAATGGCTTCTATTGTCTCACGCTTTATTCCAATAAAATTAACACTCATATAATATTTTGTCTCAATCTATAAATGTAAATATAAATGTATAATAACGTTTATTATCCAACTTTTCCATCTGATTCTCTTTAGAAATGTCAAAAAATTATTCTGTGAGGCAAATTAGGTGCATCCATATCAGTGGTACCAAGTTGTGGTACCAAGCAGTACCGAGCCACAGTGCAAAACAAAGGGGTGATGTGGTGCAATTTGGTTGTCCTCCGGACGAGGCTCGGCATCCGCCTAGAATAATGTTTTGAAATTGCAAAGGGTCTCGCCCATGCGATCGCACACTTGCCGTCTATCTCCCAGTAGCCAGCTGTCTTCGTCAACGATTTTCCAAAAACGCTCACTCGACAATGCTCAAATGAATCGAGGTAATCCGGTCCAGTCGTCCACAATATTTTGGTGCAATCTGTGTGGAGAGATGATACAATTTTTTTTTCTTCCACCAGCTTAGCTTCCAGTATATATTTTTGCTTAAAGCTGCCTCTATTTCTGAAGCAATGTATAATGTATGGCTTGTGGTTTTTCTAAGCGCCAGCCGTCACTTCTTCTTCTTCTCTTATTCCATTCCTCTCTTTTGACTTTTTCTTAGGTGCTAAATAATTATTGCGTAAACCTATGATTAAGTTGTATAAGACATGGCGTCGGCCCGTCTAATTACCTTATTTGTCCTCCTAAAAAGGCCAGTATGTCGGGTGGCGGATATCACGAGAGATCAAAGCAAAGCTTGCATAATATTTTGACGCCCTGCCCTGCCCTGCACTGCTGAGTAGAGCATTTCCGTAATTTTAAGGTTAAAAGAAACCACAGGACGGTGGGCCCTTTACACACCAACCTATCATAAATTTTGTATATAAATGAACATTATTTATTAGTTTCGTTAACCTATATTTAATTTTGATTTCTTTTAAATAATAAAATTGATTTATAAGTTTCGTTAAGAAATTCTGGGCTCTGCTATAATAAATCACTGATATCAATTTATTTAGAATAATATAAATATAGTTGAAAATATATAAATACATAAATCCGTCGAAAGCATAATTTAATTTGAGTGATTAAGGGAAATCTTTGCTAATAAAAGGACAAATGGCCTGGTGTTTCCAAGACTAGATGAAACGATTTCCAACCAAATTTCTAAAATTAGAATCCCCACTCCGATTTGCGGAGCAAACAAAGAGAGGAAGGGCGAAAAGTGCAGGAATCAAATTAGAGCAACGGGGCCGCCATGAGCTCCGCCACCTTGGGGATGGCAGTCGCCTCGCCAGCGGCATCGAGGGATGCCGATCTTGGAAGCGGACTTGGGATGCGTCGGTCGCGGTCGGAGCCACTGCTGCGGTGCTCTTTCAGGGTCTCTCATCCGACGGCTTCGCCTCGGTTGAAGACGAGCCGATCGATTGGAGCCTTTCCGTTAGGTATCTCAGGATCAATACTCCCCAGCTCGATCCGGTCGCTGATCTTCGAGCCTGAGGTTGCCTGCCTTTCGGACGCAGAGGAGAGCGAGGAGGAAATGGGTGTTGCTGCTTCTACTGGTGGTTTCCAGGAAGAGAATATCTCGAAGAAGAGGGCTAATTGGGTGCAGAGAATATGCGAGATTCGGAGTCGATGGAAGAGTCTCCAGGCCAAGGATGGGAGCGATGAGACCGATCAATCCGTAAAATGGGAGGAAGAAGATAATGCATGCGGAGTGAGCTATGAATCGGAGGAGAAAGTGGAATGGAGTCGGGAGGAGTTCGCGAGTTTGTTGAACAGGGTATCGTGGAAGGAGACTAAGCTCTTCAGCCAGCTGGCTTTCCTATGCAGCATCGCTTACGACATTCCAGAGATCAAGGTATGCAATCCCTAGCTTTCATTCAACAATCCATGCACTTAATTTGTTGTATTTGAATAAAAAATGTCCTCTTTTGATATTATGTTATATCTCTTATAATCAATTAAATAATTTACAAATTCATCTTCATCAAAATTTGATAGAATTTTTTTTTTCTTTTCTCGTTCCGATCGAATGGTGGGATTTACCGATCATCTGGTTCATGCCAGTGGCGTGGGCGATTTGTTGATTGCCTATTTGTTCGGTCTAAGTTAGGAATCGGCTTATTATTTTTTATTTCTAATTTCTCTCTTAAGAATTTCATCAGAACTGTTTTGTTATTTGAATAAGTTCTTGAAGACCAAAATCTATATATTTGCATGTAAACTTTCGTGTACGTTGGGGTTAGCTTGTTAGAGTGTTAGGTCGATTTCTACCAATTTATGTTAGAATATATAGGACCAATTTAATTTTTTAAAATTCAAATTACACGTTTCAAATGTTAATGTTTTTTTTTTAACAAAATCATCAATGATTAAATGCTGATTGAAATTAAAATTAGAAAAAAAAATCATGTGAATATATTTTTATACAAATTATATCGAATTTGAAAACTATTTGATTTCTTTCTAGACTAAGATTAGCATTAATTTCAAAATAAATTCAATAAATTTTTAATTCATTTTAATATACGTTATATGATAAATAATTTTATTAGTATAATATTAACTTTTTATATAAATTTAATAATACCACATGATCTATACATTTATAATTCTGATGTATGTATTGAAATTAATAAAGAAAAACAAAGAGAAAATATAATAATCTGTTTTGTTTTATCACTGTAATTAATTATTTTTTTCGTTTAATTTATGAAATCTTGTTCTTGAAATCGCTAGAAATTTATTTTTAACAGCATTGGCGTTTGTTTTGTCAAATCAATTTATTTTCTTAGTGCTTCACCAAAAAAAGAAATCATGACATGTGAGTTGGTAGCATTAGTTACTATTGTCTTTAATAGTTCAGTGTTCAACATAAAAAGCTTTTACCACACGCAGGCCGATGAATTGAGGAGTTGCTACGGATTCTGGCTAGTGACGTCTTCGCTGGATAAGAAGCAGGAGGCTGCTATCAAGGCGAGGCAAGATACTGACTCCACCCGCGCGGCCCGGCCGGAGCGCGTGGCAGCATCACCAAGCCAGTCAGCCCGCTCGCCCTCCGTCGCATACGAGATCGCCGCAACCGCTGCTTCCTACATCCATGACAAAGCCAAGAGTCTCCTCTACCTCGGAGCACAAGTCACCGATGGGACTGATCAGGATGCAATTAATTATGATGAAGGTCGTAAAGGCAGGACATACAAGTCTAAAGTGGCGACCTACGTGGCGGCGTCGTCGGTGACGGCGGTGGTGGCTGCTGAGGAGATGGCCAGGCTGGAGGCAGCCAGGGAACTTCAATCTCTACATTCTTCCCCTTGCGAGTGGTTCGTGTGCGACGAGCCGAGCACACGCACTCGCTGCTTCGTCATTCAGGTTAATTTTCAACTTATTTTCTAAGATACAAAATTATGTCCTATATTTAATATTTATATATACATAAAATTACTCACTTCATAATATCTCCACCAAACAGCCCAGCCTTCAAGCATTTCTCAGCTCAAAGTACACTCTCAAGCGCGTGCCAACTAAATAGCATTACATTCAATAAAACAAAATCTAAAAGTAGGCTCCACACAACTAATCAATGAGAATTGACGCATCCTTCCAACGTCTCTTTAATTCATATCCCTAATTTTGTTTGTTTGACTGTGCAAAGTGCAAGAGAGCAGTACGGTCCAATTTAAGAAAGAATATGATTTTTTTTTTTTAAATTAAGGGGTATCGCCATTTTCATGAACAAAAATTAGTTACAAGTGAAAAGAAACTTGGTGTTCAAGTTAAGAGTCAGAATTGATGTCAATATTGTGCATAGATTTTATTTGTGATGACGTGTATTGACATTATTGATGATAATATGCGACAAAATCAATGAGTTTTCATATAATCATGCAATAATGGTCAGAGAATTGTATCTAAGTAATGGTATTTTGAGAACCATAGGAATGTGATAATGGTCGAAGGATTATAATTGAGTGATATTTGTAGGAAGATCGTAGTTAGGTGACAATGATTGGAGGGTCACAGTCAAGTGACCGTAGTTTGATGGCCTTTGTTTGCAACGATGATCTAAAAATTATCATTGGGTGATGATAGTTATAACTTTGCAATCAGGAGATAATGGTCAAAGGATTGATGTCGAGCAATGAGGGTTAAAGGACTATTGACAATCGATGGTGGTTTGATGAACTTTGTCGAGCATTGATCTGATGACGACGATTTGTTGGTGATTCGATGGTGGTAGTTGGGTGGTGTTCCAATGGTAGTAGTGGGGCAATAACCCAAATTGTACATTGATGGTGGCAATCAAGAGGTATTTTGAGGGCAACGATTGGTAAATGTTCTAATAGTGGTGATTAAATAGTTGTCTAATGAAAATGATTAGGAAACGATTTGATGGTGGCCTGTCATTAATGCTTGGGTAGAGCTCTGAGATTTTTAGTGCATTTGAGTTCCCTTGAATCTCAAGCCATTGTCCTCCCCCTTAATGTAGAAAGTGAAGGATTATTTATAATTTTTTTAGAGAGACATATCTTTTGAATGTTGATTATTTATCATTATTTTCACATGTAGATACCTCAATAATCTTGGAATTAAATGATCATAAGCTCGTTGTATTCATCTTAATGTGACGCTCGATTTAATTATAAGCATAACATATTTTGAAATTATTTGGTCATCCAATTAATTTTCTACTGTGTTTCAGATGCTTGATCTAGGTCATTTGAACTATGATTGGATGACTTTACAGGTTGACATGAACCTCTTGTCAAGAAGTTTAGCTTAACTATAAGTTTCTCAAAATTAGAGTTTGGATGTCCCAAATTTAATTCGAGACATTTCTTATTTAAATATGTATCGATATTCATATCCAAAAAAGATTAGATGGCATATAATTTTAATAGCTCCTTTAGATTTTTAAAATATCAAAATTGATGTTAGGTGATCAAGTATGTTTGCATCGATGTAATGATGTAGGTTAGAGTATTGTAGTCAAGGGATGAAATATGATGGCTAGTATTATGGTGATTGTGGTGTCCCAGAATCTAATTGGGAATAATTATTAAATGAATAATTCTTTCAAATTAGATTCTAGGACATCACAGTGATGATAGTCAAAGGTCGTAGTCCGACAATGGGGTTCAGAAGACCGTAGTTGAATGAAGATGATTAGAGGATCATAGTTAGATGATCGTATTGGATGATAATATTAGGAAGATTATACTTGGACGACGGTGATCGGAGGACTGTAATTTAGTAAGGGTAGTCATACTATTTTAATTTGGCAGTGATGATAAAGGATCTTAATGTGGAACTTTTATTTGGTCCGGTGCAAGGACCTAGAGGAAGGTTCGGTTTTGCCTAAAAAAGTGCAAATACCGAGTTTTTTGAAAAAATACCGAGTTTTTCAAAAAACTCGGTATTTGCACTTTTTGACCTATTTTTGCCTAAAACCGAACCTTCCTCTACATCCAGTGAAAGGACCTAATAATTGCTCCTTAATGTGACGCTCGATTTTTATTCTTTATAATTTATTTATTTTCACATATTCTTGAAAATAATGTCCATTCAAGACTGAGTATTAATATTTGGATCTAAAGTGTTTGCTGAAATGTTATCAGGGCTCCGATTCTCTGGCATCCTGGCAAGCTAATCTCTTCTTCGAGCCAACAAAATTCGAAGTAAGTCCCCCACAAATCGTACGTTGTAGAAGAACAGCATGTAAACAAAAGCTAACAATTGGACTCATACATACAGTCACTAATTAACCCTAGTGGATGCCATTGCCATTCATAAACCAGGGAACCGAGGCTCTAGTCCACCGAGGCATATACGAAGCAGCCAAGGGCATATACCACCAATTCATGCCAGAGATCCACTCCCACATCGTTGCCCACGGCGTAGCCGCTCGATTCCGTTTCATCGGCCACTCCCTCGGAGGAAGCCTCTCGCTTCTCATCAGCCTCATGCTCCTCTCACGCAAAGCCATCCCGCTTTCGTCACTTCTCCCCGTGGTTACCTTCGGCTCCCCCGCCGTCTTCTGCGCAGGACACCGCGTGCTCGAAGCCCTCTCCCTCGACGAAACCTACATCCGCGCCGTCATGATGCACCGCGACATCGTACCCCGCGCCTTCTCCTGTGATTATCCCAACCACGTCGCCAAACTTCTGAAGCGCCTCAACGGCTCCTTCCGTTCGCACACTTGCCTCAACACCGAGCATCTGCTCTATTTCCCGCTTGGAAAGCAATACATCCTCCAGCCCGAAGAGAAGACCTCGACGCCTCACCCTTTGCTTCCATCCGGCGCCGCACTGTACGCGTTGTTGGATGGCGATGTTGGCCGTGCCGCGCTACGCAAGTTTTTGAACACACCGCACCCGCTGGAAACGTTGAGCCGTCCGACGGCGTATGGGTCGGAGGGAGCAATTTTGCGGGACCATGACTCCAGCAATTATCTCATGGCCGTCAACGCGCTCCTACGGCAGCACACACGGGCGCTCGTAAAGCGATCGAGGCGGCGGAGGATGAACCATTGGTGGCCCCCCCTTGTTACCGCTTCGACTGAGGCGCAGCTGCCCGTTCACACATGGGCAAAACATCATATCGAAAGCGCTTCTAAGGAGGTTGCGTCCAGTGCTTGAGGCCGCCCGGCGGGCGGCCTTTGATTGGCACGCATTGATAGAGAGCAAACCACACAGGGGAACTCACTCCTATATATTGAACGCCTCTTCTGAGCAATATCATGGACAAATCTCTAGCGCGCACTCTAAGAAAAGAAAACAAAAATAAAGTCATCACTAGCTAGCTAATTGCTTCCTCTTGGCTCTTGGCTGTGATGATCTTTTTTTAGTTCGCTGCTTGGATGCATTTATCTTAACTGTATGTTTGTTTTCATCTAAGAAGAGGGAAGAACTGTAATTTCTCAAGTATTCGCAATAAATAAGCATAATGCCCTATTATATATAAATTTTGTGTGCTTCAGGTTGAAATATCATTTGGATGGCGCAAATCTGATGATCCCAATATTATTTAATTTTGAGTTCATTTTAAGCTTAACTCAAATGCATAGGTAAGAGTTTACTGATTTTTGACCATGACCAAGATATTATTCGTTTTATATCTGTTCAATTCTTTTACGCATAAATCATTTTTAGAAAAGTTTATGTAAAAATGCTTATAATGAACACAACAGTGATACAGAACATTATCGTTTTCAACTCTGCAAATTATTAACTACTTAGTACATCAGGGTGGTTACATGTAAGAATGTAAAGAAAAAGCAAAAAAATGAACCATCATTGCTCAAACCAAAACAGAGCAGATGACCAAAAAAACCAGCTCATAAAACAACAGCTGAGCCATCAAAATCTGCTAAAAAATGTGCAAAGACCTAAGCAGAGAAGAAAATAAAAACAGATTTATGCCTGGACTAAGAGCAGAAAGCATATTTAGCAACAATTTGATGTGGAGAGGAACCCCTGGTTGTCGAAAGACCATCCTGGAGAGAATTAGGACAGGATGTCATCATCGTCCAAGGCTTCAAAATGGAACCCCATCTAGAAAACAAAAGCGTATTCGATGGCTGCAAATCGAGGGCACGAAAGAAGAGAATGTTGAGTGCCCGCAAAGTAGACCAGAAGAGCAACAACCGCAGAGAAACCCATCAACATTAAACTAAGGCATATAGCAGATTTTGAAATCCACGAATACCAATTAACCAACCTTCCATCCTTATAAAATTCATGCAAAAATGAGCTGAAAGAACCACTAATAGAAGACCATTTCAAATAACCTTCACCAACAACATAGGAGATGGGCATAGAAAAAAAAAAAGAGATGGGCATAGAGCAAATAAAGGCTCTTAACGAATCATGGGTTTGAGTGGGTAGCCTCCAATCTTTCAAATCAAATAAATCGAAGAGCAAAGCTTCAGGAAGGCAATTAATTAAAGTATTATGATAAGGTAGATCAGTGAGACATTTACCCATGCACCAGTGGTCCCATTTGAGGGAGATGGGGCCATTAACAGATACATTGAAGGTGAAATTAGTTTTTGCTTTGACAGCGGTATCACGTATGCTTTTCCACTTGGAAGAGGAAGAGGTCATTGGTGTTTTTCAAGGGGAACAATACCTGATGCACAACCATGTCGATAGTGGGGAGGGTGAATTGCACATCCTGAGAATGGAAGCACATTTATAAGAAAATCTAAACCCGAAGATAACGAGGAGACCCTAACCCCCTTTGTTCTTATGTTTGCAAGAATTAGACCAAGACACCAAAGGAAGTTTCTTATCATTTTGATCTCCAAAAAATAAAAATTTTGTTGATATTTTAGTAATTTGTTTGCAACAAAATTTAGGTAAAATGTCCCCACGGATCCAATATGCTATAGTGTTCCTAATGGTGAATCGAAGAAATTGAAGCCTACATGCAAAAGAGATTTTTCTTTCCAACCAAAAAGCTTGTTAGTATTAATTATATCTAGGGGAGTAGCAAAGTCAGAGAGATGAGTTCTCTTAATGTATATATGGAAGGCCAATGTAGGGAATTTTATGAGAGACGGTTTGAATGTTTAAAACAACACAAATATCATTGGCTAAAGGGGCATTCATTTGAAGGATGATGGAGCTATTATCAAGGTTAACAACTAGCCCATAGGAGCAGGTGAAGGTGAAGAGGATGTATTTCAAAACATTATAATTATGAACAGTAGCTTTCCCAAACACTAAGAGATCATCAACATATAATATGTGTGAGAAATGAATAATTTTAATATCAATACCCACAAACCCACTCCCATTCATGTTGTTGTCCAAGAGATAGGAAAGAGCATCCATGACTTTGCAAGAGAGGTAGGGGCTTAAGGGGAAACATTGCCTAAGACCCACAGAGGAGGGAAAATACCCCTCTAAAGCCCCATCAACATAGACAAAAAAGTGAACATCTGAAATCCAAACCTTCACCCAACCAATAATAACCAGAGGGAACCCCTTTTGAATCATCCTTTGGAATAAAAAATCTCTTGAAATTGAATCAAAAGCCTTTTAATATCCAACTTGGAACACTTGAATTGACTACTTGTGCATTTTTTGAAGTACCCTAAAGTTTAGTAGACAAAATAGCATTGCTAGAAGAGATTCTCTTATGGATAAAACCAGCCTGAGGAGGGCTTATGATAATAGGCATGATATGTTTAAACATAGAAACAAAAATCTTCACTATAATTTTGTAAATAGTGTTGCACAAAGATATTGGCCTGAAATCAAAGATGGATGTAACACGACTCTTCTTAGGGATTAAGGCAATCCCAGTAGCTTTCACACTTCTAGGTAAGTAGCCTTTCTCAAAAAAAAAACAGGATTGCTTTGCAAAGACTAGTCATCAAAATTTACCAACCAGTTTTATAAAAAAATGAAGAGTAAAATAGTCTAGACCTAGGGTAGAGGTAGAGGAACCTCATAGAACAGCCACTTTAATCTCAGCCATAGTGATAGGATCCAAAACGATATGGGTTAGAAGGGAGAGAATAATTTGTTCGGAAGGGAAATATGAGGTATCGGGTAGAGGAAGGGAAGAAGGGTTGTACAGTGTCTTGAAGTGTTGGGTAATGATATTAATAGCATATGTGGCATTTCCAAGGTTCCGTTCGATGACAACAATAATAGTGGAACCATTATAGTTCTTACGCATATGAATTTTAGGATATAGAAATTTGAAGTCATCTTCTCCATTTTTTAGCCACTTAGCTTTGGCTCTTTGAGTGATCCAAGAGGCCCAAGAGTTGGTGAGATCAGTAATCTCACCATTAATACCTTAAGGGAATGATTGTGGACTTTGTTGGTTGGGTCAGCATGAAGAAGAGAAAGGCAAGCTATATATTGAGTGTGAAGGAGCTTTAACAAGTCTTCAATATATGTATAAGAGGCCCAATTTTTGTTTTTAATGAAGATTTTACGTTTTTAAGTTTGCTTCAAAAATCCATAGTAGGGTTGCCATGACAAGGATCCATAAAAACATGACTCAAAATATTCTAATACTCATCCAAATTAGTCCAATAGTTTTTGAACTGGAAACGTCTCTTCTTAGCATAGTGTATAACAACCTTTAGAAATAAAGGAGAGTGATTGGAGCAAAGAGGGTCCACAAAAAAATTAAAGAGAAGAAGGAAAAACCTCCAACCACCCATCATTAACTAAGGCCCTACCAAGTTTGATATTGATAGGATTATCAACTTGATGATTAAACAGTGTATAAAAATGCCCATATGATGCCAAGTCCTTTAAATTAGTATCAAAGATTATAAAATTAAAATCTCCCAATATATTGTAAATCAATAAACTCCCTCTAGTTTTTCCATATTGGAATATGCAACAATTGAAATCACCCATGACAAGCCAAGGCAAGGATGGGGAAGGGGCAGTGTCGCAATTTCTTGTCAGAAAGTGAGACGATCCTCTTTAGAGTTAGCAATATAAATAACTAGTAAAAAAAAGGAGGCGAATGAGCCAAAAGTAATAATCCCACTACTCATTGGGGAAGAAGTAAAGGAAGGGGAGAAATGTAATTTTAAGGCATCCCATTTAATCCATATTCTACCAAACTTAGACAGGTTGAAATTATTATGGCTAGCTTCTCAATCAAAGATAGAATGGTTAGAACAAAATCAAGAATAAGAAAGAGAGTCAACATGAATGTGATTCTCCAATAAACAAAGCATGTCCAAATTATGCTGCTTAGCTAAATCTTGCAAGTGAAAACTTTATTGGGATTGTTAAGTCCCCGAATGTTCCAAGATGTAATGGAGGAAAGAATCATTGAGATTTGGATGAGGTTTTAGGAGTCTTCCTTGAATGCTTGCCTCAGTTTGATTTTTATTGAGTAGTAGTACTTGTGGAGGGAGTAGGGTTTTCAGAGTTGGCTTTTGACTTGGTGTTGAAATTTGTCTCAGGGTTATCCATGTTGCTTGGCTTGGTATGGTGCTCCATGAGAACATCAAATTTATTTGGAGAGATGATGTTTGTGGTAGTGGCTTCAAAAATAGAGGGAATAATGGAACTTGTAATGGACTCTTCTGTAGGGGATTTGAGGTTGGGTATTGTGTAGGGTGGGGGAAGAACAGTGGGTTGGTTTACAATGATAGGTGGAATTGAAGTAGTTGGAGGATTTTTGGGGAAAATAGATGTGGATGTGCTTGGAAGATCAATTACAGGAGTGGAATTCTGAGGCTTGGGAGGTTATGATGACAGTTTATCCAAAGGTTGGGAATGCATAAGACGAACAAAAGGGGCCTTACTGTGACTAAGCTTGGGGATAGAAAAGCCCAAAGGATTGTGGCTTTTCTTTTACCTCTAGTTAGGTTTTCTTCAATAATTATGGTAGGTGGTTATGATGGGAAAGAAACAGGGGTGCGAACCAGGGATCCACATAGGTCATAAGGAGTTGGCCTCCACTCATATTGGATTTTAAGGTTGATAATTTTGTCTTCTATGGAAATAGGGATAAACTCTAGATATATCGTTTTGTTGTTCGCCTGAATACAGACACGAGCATAACTTAAACGTGTCTTTTAGGCTGTGAGAGCATTATTAGCTAAAGGGATACCAACTTTGCTAGAAATACGAGATATACCCTCAAAATTTAGACAACAGAGTAACATATCTATAATCATAAACTAGATTGGAACAAACATGAAGTTTTCCCTTTGGGGTCTAAATCTCAATGACCATTTATGCATGATAGATGGCTTACTAAAGAACAACCAAACACCACAATGCCAAACCATCTCATAATCCATGGATGATTAAAATTTAATAAGAAAAAAACCACCACTAAGGTTATATAGATGAATTTTATCTTAGAGATTTCACGTTTTGTGAATAGCCACAAGAAAAGCCTCATAATAGGGTCTTCTCCCGACAAAATAGCCTACCATAGATAGACTTCAATCCTTTGATGCGGTATCTATCTTACCTTCTTGGAAGATGATAACTTCATCCAGTGTGTGTATAAACGATATGGGGATATCATTGGAAGCAAAACTTGTGAGGTTGAAAATATTTGTCCAGTCTAACATCGAGCTCTGAGGAGTTGCTGGTGTCCTTGAGAGTGGGGGAAAATCATGAAAGAGAGTCGGGGAGCCCATATGAGAGAGGGAGAGGGTTCTCCCTGGCCTAGCTATAGGAGAAGATTGAAAGGGAGGAAGAAAGAGGAAGGTGAGAAAGGGGTGGCTAGGTCATTAACATCTTCATAATAACATAACCAAGATTTTTACCTCAATGCGTACTTGAATTCGAAACTTCTAAAATTAAATTTAAGACCTTAAAGTCTGATTTCATTAAATTTATAATCAAACTGAACATCTCAAAAGGTTGAATAAAATGACACAAAAAATGATCCAATCCAAATCTAATGAGCCCAAATCAAGAGCCTCAAGTATGTTTAAAAACTTATGGACGTTAATTGGATGATCGAATTATCTCAAAATTTGGCATGCTTATCGTCAAGTCGAGTGGCACAACAAGATAAATATTGTGATCAGAAAATCACATAATTTGACATTACTAAGATATTTAAATGCTAAACAAACACTATATAATCAAAGAAACTAATATAAGTGATGATAGAGTGTTCATGGTTTCCTCCATATTTACAGGCATATGATTCTCAAAAATCTATAAATAAGCCATCACTTTTTATATTGACAATTAGAACTTGACTTTGGCTTGAGATTTAAGAGAGCTCTACAACTCTAAGAATTTTGGATCTCCTTCTTGGGCACCTCCCCTAGGCCATCGCCTAGCTATAGCCTTCAAGCCTTCACCGAAAGACCACTGTAGTCACTATCACCTGACTATGGTCCTACTAACCACTATTGCTCACAGATTATAGTCCTCAGACCAACATCACCCAACCATGGTCACCAATCATTGTCGTCTGATTATGATAGTCAAACCACTATCATTAGACTTTAATCTTTCAACCATCATTGCCTAAATATTATCTTTTGGACTACCATCACCCAAATACGGTCCCTTAACCACCTTTGTCCAACTACAGACCATCGACTTGTGTCACCCTCTAACCAGCCGCTGACTACAATCCTTCAGCCAATATGTTATGTTGAGTATGGTCTTTAAACAATAAGCTCCTAACTACTGTCTTCCGTCATTCGCTAATTATAGTCCTCCAATCATTATAACTTGAATATGATCCTTGAACCAGCATTGCCCAACTATGATCCTTGGACCACACCACCATAATATAATCCTTTTAACCTCTGCCACTTGACTACTGTCCTTCTAACCATATCACTCGTTAGTTATGATTCTCTAACATCCATCACCCAAGTATGACCCTCATTCCACCATCATCTAACTATAGTCCTCCAACCACCATTGCATGACTAACTATCATTTTGACCTCCAACGCTTACCAACTATGATCCTCCATCATCTAACTTTTATTTATGTCCATTATGATTTTTTTATTACCATATTTTGACAATGGTCTTTTCGACCACCATCGCTCGACTACAATCATTTAATCTCCATTGCCTGCAAACTATTGCTTATAGACTATTGTCCTCCAACACCTCCATGTTGGAGGTGGAAGTAAAACTTGTAGCGAAACAAGAAAAAAATTTGTAGCATAAAAAAAGAACACTTAGATTTAACATAGAAAAACTCAAAATTGGGAAAAAACTACGGTACCACACCAAACCAAGAAATCCACTATAAAAATTTTGGGAGACAGTACAAGTCCCTCTTCTTTCGCACTCTGTGCTTGTCGTCTCTCTACTCACTTGGATCGTTCTTACACAAGAACAAAACCAAGATATATAAAGAAACTAACAAGAGATGACACCCTTAAGAAAATGAGAAAGAAAAACTACTTGGTCAGCCTCGCAATGCCATGGAGCCAATTTGGAGGGTCGCAGTGCTAAACACTCTATCTTAAATCTATCTAATAGTGTCACAGTGGTCTGGATCATCTCATTACTCCGCTTTTTAATTTTTTTGCCAAAAAATATGCAACACTAGGGCGCTCGGGTATGTGGAATCGGGCACTTAGGTGCGTAGCATTGAGGTGCTGAGGTATATAGTGCCAAAGAACTATAACCCAAATAGTTTAAAGAACCCCTGTAACCCTGCTTCAAACTTGACATACTAAATTGAGGTCCAAGACAACACTATAACCTAATTGATCCACATAATAAGAATCCACATGATTACCAATCCTTCCTTAAAAAACTTATTACAATCAATCCTTCTCCCAATCTGTAACACCAATCATAGCTCCTATGGTGTGGCTCACCCCTGCTTTCATCTTTCATAAAGATTAACTTAAGCTACATATAGCTTCAATTTATCAACCATCACCATCTTATTCAGAATATATACAAGATTCTAGGTCGTGTGTATCTTCTCCAAAGATAATTGATCATCTTCTAATGATGTGATGAAATGATATCAACGTTGGATATGTTTTTTCCTGACATAGTACTCATGTTTTCATTATGTATCTTTTTATTCATTTTCCCCTTGCCATGTTTAGCCACAAAACTTTACAGTCATATCATCTCATTGCTAGCCTCAGTGATAGTAAAATACTCAACTTTTGTGTTTGAGAAAATAAAAATATTCTTTAATTTGGAATCCCAACTCACTATAGTCTTTTCGAAAGTGAAGATATAATTTATTGTGCTTCTCCTACTATCAAGATGTCCAATAAGATCATAATCTACATAACCCTATAAATTAATCAATGCATCTCTAAAGCAAAGAGATATGTAAACTAATCCTCTCAAGTACCTTAGAATCTACTTTACCACCTCCAATTGAAATTTGTTGGGTTACTCATAAATATGTTGACTACTCCCACTATATATGTTTTATCAGGTCTCATATAAATCATATCATACATCAAACTTCCAATTGTTGAAGTATATGGAGTCCTATCCATATACTCTTTCTCTACTTCAGATTTATGCAATTGTTCCTTATTAGATGAAAATGACTATCAAAGGGAGTGCAAATTGACTTTGCCTTACACATGTTGAATATCTATAATACCTTTTCAGTATACTCAGCTTAAGATAACTTCATTATACTTGCATTTCTATTCCTACTAATTCTCTTATTAAGAATTTTCTTTATTGAACTTAGATATTTTATACCAAACTCAAATAATTGCTCCTTTAGACAATTTTTCTTCTCCATATATGACTATATAATCAACATGTCATCCATATACAAAAGCATAATGATATAGTAATTATCAAATATCTGAAGAAATAATTATATTATGTCTGGCACTTTATGCACCCATTATCTAACATAAGCATATCAAATCTCTTGTACCACTATTTTGGTGCTCGCTTAAACCCATGTAAACTTTTTTGATCATACGCACCAAATATTCTTTACCTATGACCATATATCCCTCAGGTTGCACCATATACAACTCTTCTTTAAGGCACCATGAAGAAATGTTATATTTACGTCAATTTATTATAGATATAAATCCTCTATTGTTATTATGCTTATTACAAATTATAGTCATCTTCACTCTTGGAGAGAAAATTTCATTGTAGTCTACTCATTCCCTTTGCTAAAAATTTTTAAATACAAGTCTGGCCTTGTAGCCCATGCTACCATCAAGTTTTTCTTTTAGCCTATAAACACATTTGCTCTACATTACTTTCTTATCATCTGGTAGCTATGTTAAATCCCAAGTCTAATTTAACCCAAGTGAATCCATCTCATTATCCATGACTTGCTCTCACTTCTTTGAATCAACTTGAATGGCCTCTTCATAACACTCTAATTTACCATTATATGTCATAGATAGATAGTATAGGAAAGAAGAATACCTTTGCAGTGGCTTTGAGATTGTATTGGATCTTCTAACTTCAATAGCAGGTGTCAGAGAAACCCTATGTGCTTCATCAGCTTTATTTTCTTGATTATGATCATCCTTTATTTCAACATATTTATTAGAATCTATAGGAGTCTCATTTCTATCATTGTATATTTTATTTTCATTGAATTTAACATCTATGCTCCTAATGAATATTTTATTCTGATAATTTATAGCTATATTCATTTAAGCCATATCTAATAAATGTACACGATTGATTTTCAGTCATGCTTACTCATAGATCCCACATCATTATGAACATAAGATGAAAAACCAAAAACTTTGATGTGTGATAAACTTACCTCCTTACCACTCCAAGCTTCTTCAAGTAACCTCTCCTTTAGTGGAACTAAAGGACCACTATTGACCACATATTTTTATGAAGTCATCAAAGCCCATTCTACTTCCAATCAACCTCCAAATTAAGTCCAAAGATTGTAAATGATATATCAAATTAACAAGAATAAAATCCAGAACTCAAGAAAATTAAAAGCTCCATCATTGGACTCTTAATTTGACTTTAATTTAATTTTTAGTGAAAATTTAGTATTTAATTAATTTGATTAAAAAAAAAACTTCTAAAAAAATCTCAAACACTTGAGAACACCCCCTTAGGTCATTTCTAACCTTTAGGAATGATTTAAAGAAGTTTGGAGTCAATTTTGATCAAAACCATTAAAACCCTCTTAATTAACACATTAATTAATTCAATTAGTTAGTCAAATTTCAAAACTTCATAATTAAATCTAAACAATTCCAAATTGACCAAACTCAAAACCATTAGACTCCATTTAGGGTCTAGTATTTAATAAAAATGTTAAACCACTAGAAATAAGTTACAGTTAAAAAGCTGATAATTTGGTCAATTATAATTCAAAAATAGGTCAATAATTTATAACTTAATGTATAATATTTCAAATCTAGCAAGATTAGTATCTAATTACTCATCTCAGGGTCTAATATCTAGTAAAAATATAAAAATTCTAGAATTCATTTTAATTTAAAAGTTAGATTTTGACCCCTTAATAAGATTATTCAAATAATTCAAAAAATATTGAAAATTCAATAATTATCTGTAAATTTTAGAAAAAATTAACTTAAACATTAAAACCATTAATCATCCATTCTAATTAAAAATTTTCAACCCTTAACCTTCAACATATTAAATCACTTAATTAATACTAATTACTACTGTATAACCCTGACCTACGAGACTATTAACTTAGCGAATGTGACATAAACTTCAGTGTTGTACTGTAAATAAAGGTAGAAATTGCTCAACACTTAAAATACATTTTAAAATCAAATTTAAATCATTAATGCTTAAACTCAAATTTAAAACCACTTAAGCCTTCAACAAATCGAATCACTAGGCAACTTTAACAAATTAACCGGCATATGATGTATTTAAGACACACAGCCTACTACACACACTTTGATGGTTTACTAAGACAATCAACTATAGTTTTTGGCTAGGCTAATATTTACTTTTTTGTTATTTATGTGTTGAGTTTTTCCATGATTTTCACTACATGCTGGTTGATTGATGTGTTAATTTTGCTAAGTAATTTATGAATTGATTTGATGCCAGTTAGGTTTCCCCTAGGTTAGAAATAAATTAATGCTCATACATTTTTTTGCAGGTGGTCATGCTCATGTAGGGTTAAATTTAGGGGTAAAAATCAAAGATTTAAACTGATAAAATTTTCTATAGGTGCAAAATATTAAGCCCCCGTAAAATTAGAAGAGAAAGGGCAAGCATGACTGTGATTTTATTTTGAGCAAAAATATTATAATTTCTTAGGATGTGTTTTTAACTACTCAGGATAACCATGCAGGTTCTCTACATTTTTCTTTATTTTTTAGATTTAATATAATTTAATTAAGTTAAGTATTGTGAAAGTGGACTTTGAGATAGGATATTATATCTAACTTGGAATCCAAAGAGGAGGGAACATTCCTCAGGGAAACGTTTTCTTCCATTTTGAGATTCACATTAGGATGACTTTGATATCCAAAAAGAAAAGAAAATACCCCTTCATAGAGGAGTTCCTTTACATTTGGATATTTGGACCAGACAAATCCAAGGAGCTCATAGAAGGAAAAAGAAGTGAAGATAGGGAATATCCTACTCTCAAATTACATCATTTCTAGGATTAGAATTTGAGTTATCGCAGTTGTACCCGACCACTTTTAATTTCTACAGACTCGGGATTGTAAATTAACTGGCACTTATTTATTTATTTAATTGATTTGATTTATTTATATTGATTACGCATTAAAAATTACATGCTTTTTTAGGTTTCTTTGTATATGTTGTGTTTTGATTTAGCCTGAATACGTTCGAAGAGTTGTAAGGGTATAATAAAAAACTCTTTTAATTGAAATTAAATAAAAATTTTAAGCTCACATAATAACTCTAATGAATTAAGAAGTAAGCTCTAGACCGTTGAGATTTTACATGCATTCATATTAAAAAATTTATTTCTTATTAGGCACCTCCCCACCTGTGGGTTATGGCAAACAACCTGACTTATTAGGTTATAGTTTTGTTAAAGGGATTTTGTGTAATTTCTAGGATAAAATCTATTTTTAAGTATAATTTTAAAATTACTTCATATTAATTTATGTATTCAAAGGTCAACTAGCATGTATTACATTAGAAACAAATTAGAAGAATAAAAAATTTAAACTTTTAATGCATTAATTACCCTACATGAGTTAATGGATCCACTTAGGACCTACTATAGATGTTGGCCCAAATTCCTCAAAGCTTAAATAATAATGCCCCTACTAATCTTTCATTAAAGATTGGACATATGGATTTTAAGCGCCTATGTGGTTAGCTTGCTCCTCAATCTTGGCCAGGGTAAGTCCAAATTTTGCATTGCATTAGCTAGGTTAGGGCCACAATGATTTAGAACCTAATTTAAATTTAGGATCTGGGTCATACTCAAAATTATAAGTCCCTAACCTTTGAAGAATATAATCCCAGCTTTCGAATGAATCAACAACTTAAACTAAAATTGCTCCTCAAATCAAAACTTAATGCACAACACATAGGGTAGATCGGGGCTTTTCTGAAGCATTTCAAAATATCAAAATGCCTATTACTCTTCTTCATTTGGCCTCCAAAAATAAGTGCTCAAAATTTGATCCATTTCCGATTAAAATTTTTGACATCGCTCTCTTTGATATCACTCCTTGAGAATTTCAAAAATAAAGTTTATACTATTATTTTAATAGAGAGTTTTTATAAGAAAATTAAGTTTCCTATGATATAATTAACTATGATGGACTGTGCTCGTAGCCCCTAGATCTATTTTTAAAATCAATTAATCTTTTTTAGGAAAATCAAAATCAACGTTGATCATTATCATTATATTCAAATTATATTTTCTTTCCTTAAGAGCACATATCATTTGTTATCATGACTTTGGATATCAAAGTAATGATACTTCATCTGGACTATTTCTTTTAAATACTCTATTGAACATCATTTTGACCCGTCGGGGTCATGTGTAGTTCTTCCATGAGTCTAACTATAATTATCAGGGTGAGACTTTCAATTTTGTTGTTTAAATACATTATGGAATGATATTCTCACCTCCTGAGAAGATATATCATTTATAATGATGTGTTTGATTTCAAAACTAGAAATACTAAAAATCAAAATTTTCCAAAGAAATTTAATCATGATTAGCTTTGTATCTTTCCAATGCAAAGCAAATCCCATTTTTCAAAACTCATACCAACAACCATGATTAATCAGTTAAATATTAATATTAAATACTTATAGTCAAAACTATTTGGATAGACTTGCATGCAACCTCATGCTCCTAACACGCTTAAGGATTATTTTATTCATGTGCTCTACAACACCATTTTGTTTTGGTGTTCTTATAATAGAGAATTCATGTCCAATCACATTCTTAGAACAAAACCTCCTTAAACTTATTATCATGATACTCATCATAATTATCTGATTTGAGACACTTGAGCTTTTAATCTTACTTATTCTCAACCATAGTCTTTCACTTCTTGATAATATCAAACACATCTAACTTATATTTTAACAATTATACACCCATACATTTATGGTGTGATCATCAATAAAAATGATATAATAAAGAGAACTTCCTATATAAAAAATTGGTGTAGGGTCCCCATACATTAGTATGCACTAAATCTACCTTCTTTGAATTCAATTTTGAATTAATTTTTGAGAAGCCCACTCTTTGTTGGTAATCACATATATAATATTCACAAAAGTTTAAATTTATAGATTTTAAACAATGATGCTTTCCTCTAGTAAGAAATGAATATATGCATTTCTTACTCATATGGCCAAACCTTTGATATCAAAAACCTCCATCAACATCTGAATCATCAACTCCATTGGAATCTAATTTTTTATTGATAACATATATAACTCTTTCAATACTACCATGATCTATAACCATAGCCCTTTTTATCACCTTCCACGAATCTCTTGTGAATGATATCACATGGCTTGAGTTTGTAAGCTGACTTATAGAAACTATATTCCGCTTCAGATAAGGAACATGCCTAATATCCTTTAGTTTCAAAGTTAACCCATTTGATATTTTGATATCAATATCTCTATATCCTATGATGTTATAGGGCTTATTGTCTCCCATATACACTTTGCCTTGATCACATTCTATGTACTTCCAGAACATCTCCTTATTAGGACTTACATTAAATGAAGCACTTTAATTTTATGACCCAAGAATCAAAATTATCCAGAGATAAAATTAGAGAATCTAAATGAAACTCTTATGCATATATATTTGTAAAATGAATTTTATATTGACCTCCACCACTAGCCTTCTTTGAAACAATACATTCCTTCTTTAAGTGTCCTTTTTTATAATTCCAGCATATTACTTTCACTCTACATGAAGTAGGCTTTCATTTCCTTTATTTAAATCTCTCTCAACTTGGATTTTTCTCTAAACACCTTCCTCTTTCTTCAACATTTAGAGTAAAATTTGAAGATTCATTGTTCGCCTTCCTATGAATCTCTTCATTAAGCTCTAACCCCATAATATTCTCAAAGATAAACTTTGAACTTCCTGAAGAGTTACTCACAGTTTTTCAAAAAAAGAAGAGTTATTCACAGCAGTAACATGCCCATCCTAGCTACCTGCAAATGAATACAATATCACTAATTCTCTCACCTCATCATCAAACTTGATGCCAATTGAATACAATTGACTTATCATAGTGTTTAGATTATTCAAGTGCTCTGTCATTGATGTGCTGTCCAACGTATTCATATTGAATAACTTCTTCATCAAGAATACTTTTTTTAGGTCAACGGCTTCTTATACATCTAAGTGCGATTATGAGATTGATTGTAGTCTTCATTTATAATGTTGAATGCAACATATGTGAAATGTGAAAGTCATATAAAACTTTTGGTCATGTGATCAAGAATCTGTCACTCTTCCATAGTAATTAAATCCTGCTTCTTGATTAATCCTTCCATCGATAATACTACTTTTTCTTATACAACATATCCTCAATTTGCATCTTTCACAACACAAAGTTTGAACCAATGAACTTTTCAATCTTATATATTTCTTTGTCAGCCATTACTCCCACTAGAATTAAAGAACGTGGCTCTGATACTAGTTGTTAGGGGTAAAATTAAAACTCACAATGAGACAAACAAGATATAAAAAATTATTGTAGAAAGAAAAGAACTCCAACATTTGACATGAAAAAACTTGAAATGGGAAAAAAATCATGGAGCCACACCACATCAAGAAATCCATTATAAAAATTGGGGAGAAATAGTACAAATTTCTCTTCTTTCTTACTCTCTCTTTATCTCTCTTCTTTCTTGTGTCATTCTTACATAAGAACAAAATAAAGAGATACAAAAACCAAAAGGGATGCCACCATAAAAAAAAATTTCCCAGCCAGCCTCAAAATAGAGTAGTGCTAATTTGGACCCTTACAACGCTCCTATTTGACAACACCGTAACACCATGGCCTGGAGTGTCACTACAGTTCACTCTCTATTTTTTCTCCCCAAAAAAATGTAGCACTGGGGTGTTAAGGTATGCAACGCTTGGGTGCTCGGGTCCTCGGGTGCATAGCATGTGGCCTATAAGATATGTAGTGTTGGGGCGCTAGAATCCAAAGTGTAAAGATAACACTACAGCCTAATTGTTCAACATAATCAAATTCCACACAATTAACACTCCAACCTCCATCACCCAATAATGATCCTCTAACCACCACCACCCTACTATGGTCCTTTGACCTTTGTCACCCAACTTCAATCCTCCAACATTTGTTGCCCAATTACAATCTTCCTACCATCTTTGATCGCCTATAGTTTACTAACATACAATCTTCTTATTTACATGGATACTCCAACACCTAATGACTATATTATCTATCATTATTAATAATGCTAATATATGTCATCAATTATAATATTTATGTGTGCCATCAACCTCAACTCTAACTCCCAACTATAACACTACTATTTATAATAGATTTTTTTCACAGTTGATCAATATTTTCCCTCGAGAAGAAGGCATTACTTGTAATCATTAATAAATAATATTTAAATCATTTTAATTGGGCTAGACCCCATAGTTTTTCTCTTTCCTTGGTTTTTCACATGAGAATTCTAGCTTCTCTTATAATTCTTACACTCTTATCTAATTTATGTAAGTGCTAGACCTTCATGTAATATTTGGATGTTAAACTCTTTATCTATTTATTAGTATAAATGTTTTAACATGAAACACTATTAATTAACAGAAAACCTATTAATTTTTTTACATGCTAGAAAATTTGAGTCGGTAGAGTTTACATTTCACATCTTAGTAGTGTACAAAAATTCAACATGAATAAATAAAAATGATAACCCCAGAAGAATTATTTATAAAAAAAACCCTAAATAGAAAAAATTATAGTGCTTGGCCCAGTTGTAAAATTTACTATGTAGTAAGTGATTCACATATCCTCCTTTCTTCACTGTTGAAGAAGAGAAAGAGTACAATGGTCAAATGTTTATAGATATATAATCTATACCCGTTCCGAAGAGGGATTTTAGAGAACTAATGTCCAAAGGCAAACAAATATACCCAACAGCAAGGTTAAATCTTCTGATTTTTTTGGAAAAAGTGGTGATTTTTGAAGCTGGCCGTCGAGGGTGATGGTGGTTGTTAATGACAATAGCTAGTGGTGGTCGTTAGTGGCGATGACAAAAAAATGTAAGAGAACTCTCCCTAGCTCTCTCTATTCCCTCCCCCTTTCTCATGTGAAGAATGAGGTTCTATTTATAGGTTTTTAGGAGTGGCATGCTTCGTAAATATGAAGAAAATCTTGGGTAAATTAAGAGTGCTCTATCAAATGGTCTATATTAATTTCCATGATTATAAAGCTTTTGTTAAATATTTAAGTGCATTAATGATGTTAAAATTCAGTAATCTTGGGCTTGTTGGATTAATCTCATCAAGATGCTTGATTTGACTATAAGCAAGTCATATTTAGAGATCATTTGACTACTTAATTAATGTTTTTAAACTTCTAAGTATGCATCAATCCATTGACTTGAGCCCATTTGGACTCAAATTAGACCAATTGTGATGTCATTAGTTCATTTTGTCAAGATATTTAGTTTGACTTTAAGTTTGCTATGATCAGAATTTGGTTTGTCTAAATTTTAATTTTGAAAGTTTCTAATTCGATTATGTCTTGAGATTAGTGCTTGATCAAGGTGATTTTTAGTGATGTATCACTTGCCTCCCTATTTCGGACGTCAAAGCTTATTATTTAAGAATTATATTTTAAATCATAAAAAATCCTGTAATATATATTTATATTTTATTTTTTAAAAAGAAAAGTTCTTTTTGTTTCTTCTTTTATTCAAGAGATTTTTTTTATAACTATTTTTTTGAAGTCACATAACTCTCTTCATTAAAGTCATGTAACTCTCTTTGTTAAATTCAATAACTCTCTTCATTTAAAGTTATGTAACCCTCTTTATTTAAAGTTATTTAACTCTTCTTTGCTCATTTCAAGTATAAATACCCCTACACTTCTCTTCAACAATCTTCTTTTTCTCTTCTTCTTTTTTTCCCTACTCTTATTCTTCTTATATTGGATACATTTCACTCTCTTGAATATATAATGTTCCATATCAAGCACTAGTGCCCTTTTTTTGTAGAAGAATTTGTTATTTCCCTCCTTTTTCTCTTCTCTTCTTCTTACATTTGAGGCATTCCATTATATTAGATATGCAATATTCCCTATCAAGTTTTAGTTCCCCTCTTTATGTAGAAGAATTTGCTCTTGCCCTCATTTTCTTTTTTATTTTATATTTGAGGCATTTCACTCTCTTGAATAGTTGGTATCCCTAATCAAGCTCTAGTGCCCTTGCCCCTCTTTACATAAAAAAATTATTCTTGTCACATTTTTTTAGCTTCTCTTCTTCTTCTTTTTATATTAGAGGCATTCTACTATTTTGGATAGGTGGTATCCCCTATCAAGCTCTAGTGCCCCTCTACATATAGAAGAAGTAGTTATTATCTATATTGTATTTTTATTCTCTACTTCTATCATTAGAGACATTCCATTATCTTGGATAGGTAGTATTCATTATAAAGCTCCAGTGCCCCTCTTTTTGTAGAAGGAGCAGGTCTTATCTTTCTTCTCCTTCTATCCTCTACTCCTTCATACATTAGAGATATTTAACTGCCTTGGATATACGGTATCAATTAATAAGTTCTAGTGTCATTCTTTGTATAGAAGGAGTAGGTCTTATCCTTCTTCTCCTTATATCCTCTACTTCTTCTTATATTAGAGGCATTCCATTGTATAGGATAGTTGGTATGCCTTATTAAACTATAGTGCCCCTCTTTGTGTAGAAAAAGTTATTCTTTAAGCAAAATTATAAGTGGTACACAAGATTTCTTGATGGTTGGGCATTTTATCTTTATCCTAAAAGAACGTCTATTGTCTTCATTTTGAGAGAATTTTTACCATATTTTGATGCTTCAATTCTTCTCTCGATAATAAGGTCATCATTACAAATTATTGCAATGTTGGATGTAAAAATAATGTTGATGAAAGTACTTCAATTAAGAGTTTCACTTTCAAATCCTTGCATTAGATGAAGAAGATTGTATGTTTGAGATTGAGGTAGAACTCTAATATATTGACATGATGTAAATATTGTAATATTGTATATGGATTTGAGATATTTATATGAGCTTAATATTTTTTTTTATTTGAAGTGAACATCTTTCCATTGTAGGATTGTCCCTGCAGTTGCTTTTTCCTTGAGGAAACTAAGTTTTTTATACATTTTTGAGATATGCTTTGATATATTGCCCCTAGTTAAAACAAATAAATTAAAGAAATTTCTCCTTTATGAAATTTTTATCTTTTTGAAACTTGTAGAGAATTAAAGAAATACATATCTTATGAAGTTTTTAGACTTCTGAGATTTTTATGTACTTACATCTTTTGAGGCTTTTAGCCTTTCAAGCTTTTTAGTGTACCTATGCTTTTTGAGGTTTTTAGGCCTTTTAATATCTTTTATGTACCTATGCTTTTGAGGCTTTTAGCCTTTTAAGGTTTTTGATATGTCTGTGTCTTTTGAGGCTTTTAGGCTTCTAAGATCTTTTATGTGCTTGTGCCTTTTAAGGCTTTAGCTTTCAAAATGTTTTGAATAATCCTATATCTCATGAGGCTTTTGTCTTTTGAGATTTTAAGTGTATATCAACTTTGCAAATTTTAGCATTCTAAGATTTTTGTACACGTATTCCTTTTAATGCCTTTACTTTTAAATGTTTTTGAATAATCATTAAACTTTTGTGGCTTTTACCTTCTAATATTTTTAAATGAGTAGTCACCCTGCTATCCACCTGCTCTCATAAGTCTTTCTAGTAAGGACCCTATCCACCAATAGCTTCCCTTCGAGGTTGTCGTATGGGTTGGCCTTTCTAGGGTTATGAGTGGAGGTCCTGTCTTCCACTTACCCTAATGGGGTCTTTCTAGTGCGGATCTTATCCACTACTAGCTTCCATTTGAGGCTTCTTAATAGGTGCACCTTCCTAGGGTTATTATTATATGCAATATTATTTATATAAAGTTTTATTAAGGATTCAAATAATACTTTGAAAGATACATAATTTAAAAATTCTAAAGAGTTTAGATCAATGGGGAACTTTTCAACATAAGGGTACTCTTAGTCAATAATGATAATAATTTTTTTGCCATGATTCTTTGCCAGGTCCCAAGTCCTGGATGAGAAAAGTGGAGGGTTGCGTTAGGTAGTCGACAGCCAGCGTAAAACTTGTCGAACAATAATGACATGAATCCTTTAAGAAATTGTGTTAATGCTAGGGCGTCCCATGGAAGCGACGCGCTGTATGGCCTGAATACAGTGACAAGTGTGCAAGGGCCGCTGCACCGGCGCCCGGGTGTAGTGTTAAATAGGCAAGGGTTCTCACATCAAGGATGGATGTGGGCAAAGAAGCTAGTCCATGAAACTAAAATTAGAATAGGAACTTGGAATATAGGTTCCCTTACAGAAAAATTAATGGAATTAATAGATATTATGATTCATAGGAAGTTAAATATTTTGTGCATTCAGGAAACTAAATGGGTTGGAGATAAGGCAAAGGAAATTGATAGTTTAGGATTTAAACTTTGGTATTCAAGTAGGAGTCGTACTAGAAATGGTGTAGGTGTTATTATAGATAAGAGTTTAAAGGATAATGTTATAAAAATTAATAGGATTGGAGATAGAATTATAGCTTTAAAGATTATTGTTGATGATAAGATTGTTAATATTATAAGTGCTTATGCTCCTCAAGTAGGTTTGGATATGAGTTCTAAATTAAATTTTTGGAATGACTTAGAAGAATTAATACAAAATATACCTCTTGAAGAAAGAGTTTTTATTGGAGGAGATTTAAATGGACATGTTGGTAGAGAGGTAGATGATTTTAAAAGCATTCATGGTGGCCATGGATTTGGAACGACGAATGAAGGTGGCAAGACCATGTTGGATTTTTGTTTTGCTTATGATTTTTTAATTGCTAATACCTTATTTAAGAAAAGAAATGAGCATCTCATCACTTATAAAAATGGATATAATACAACCCAGATTGACTATTTTCTTATTAGAAAATTAAATCGTTTAGATTGCAAAGATTGTAAAGTTATTCCGAGTGAAAATTTATGTACCCAACATCGATTATTAGTTTTGGACTTTAAGATAAAAGGGCATAAAATAAAAAATAAAGTAAAACAATTTTCTAGGATTAAATGGGGGCATTTAAAGAATATTAACAAAAATATTTTTGGAAATAAGATTTTAGATCTTAAGATTTTATCTGTGCATGAGGATGCTAATATTATATTGGAAAAAGTGGCTAGTGATATTAAGAATATTGCAAAAGATGTCATTGGAGTATCAAAGGGAAAACCTCCCAATAGTAAAAATAGTTGGTGGTGGAATCCTAATGTGCAAGAAAAAATTAAAAATAAGAAGCTTTGTTATAAAAATTGGTTTAATTTTAAAAATTTTGATAATTGGGAAATATATAAAGTGGCTCGTAAGGATGCTAAGAAAGCAATATGCGATGCAAAGGCATTAGCTTTTAGTGATTTATATAATAGATTAGATACTAAAGAGAGAGAAAGATATATGTATAAGTTAGCCAAACAAAGAGATAGGAGTAGTAAGGATTTAGTTCAAGTGAAGTGTATTAAAGATGAAGATCAAAAAATACTTTTCTTAGAATATTATATTCAACAAAGATGGATGAGATATTTTGCTAAACTTTTTAATGAAGATTGTGAAAATAAGATTGACTATAGTGACCTTAGCACCCTAGATGAAAATAAATATTTATGTTTTTATCGGCGTATTAGTAAAACTGAAGTTAGAGAGGCTTTAAAGAAAATGAAGGGTGGAAAAGCTGTTGGACCTGATGATATTCCAATAGAGGTGTGGAAATGCTTAGGAGATGAAGGAATTTCATGGCTTACTAAACTTTTTAATACTATTTTGAAGACTAAGAAGATGCCAGATGAGTGGAGAATGAGTGTGTTAATTCCTTATTTTAAGAATAAAGGTGATGCACAAGATTGTGCGAATTATAGAGGTATAAGTTAATGTGTCATACTTTAAAACTATGAGAGCGAGTTATGGAGCATAGGTTGCGGCGTGATACTAATGTTTCTCAAAATCAATTTGGATTCATGCCGGGTAGGTCGACTATGGAAGCCATACATTTATTAAGAGGTTTGATGGAGAAATATAGAGAAAATAAGGAGGATCTACATATGATATTTATTCATTTAGAAAAAGCATATGATAAAGTTCCAAGAGAAGTGCTATGGAGAGTTCTTGAAAAGAAAGGAGTCAATAATGCTTATATTCAAATCATTAAAGATATGTATGCAGGAGCTATTACTTGTGTTCAAACACAAGGTGGATTGACCAAGTATTTCCCTATTTCGGTTGGGTTACATCAAGGTTCAGCCTTAAGCCCATATCTTTTTGCTTTAGTCATGGATGTTCTCACTAGACATTTGCAAGAGGATGTACCTTGGTGTATGCTTTTTGCTGATGATATTCTTCTTGTTGATAAGTCTAGAGAGGGAGTTGAAAGTAAACTTGAATTATGGAGGTCAACCTTAGAGTCTAAAGGTTTTCGCTTGAGTAGATCTAAAAAGGAATATATGGAGTGTTATTTTAGTAGTAATAGACCTAGTGAGGGGATTGTGACTTTGGGCGATCAAGTCATTAATAAGAGTACACGTTTTAGATATCTTGGATCTATTGTTCAGAGTGATGGGGAAATAGATGGGGATTTTATCAGCAGAATTCAAGTTGGATGGTTGAAGTGGAGGAATGCATCAAGCTTGTTATGTGATAGAAATGTACCCCTCAAACTTAAGGGAAAATTCTATAAGATGGTAGTGAGGCCTGCAATGCTTTATGGTGCCGAATGTTGGCCTTTAAAAGAGAAGCATAATACTAAGTTAAGTGTGGCAGAGATGAGGATGCTTAGGTGGATGAGTGGCTTTACCCTTAGAGATAGGATACGAAATGAGCATATACGTGAAAAGGTTGGAGTAGCTTCAGTAGAAGATAAGATTAGAGAAAGTCACCTTAGATGGCTTGGTCGCATAAAACGGCGGCCTTGCGATGACCCGGTTAGGAGAGTAGAGGTATTAGATTTGACTTATGTTAATAAAGGTAGGGGTAGACCTAAAAAGACTTGGTTAGAAAGTATTATGAATGACCTTTCTTTATTAGATTTAAACGAGAATTTGACTTTTAATAGGACACAATGGAGAAAAAGGATTCATGTAGCCGACCCCACGTAGTGGGATAAAGGCTTGTTGTTGTTGTTGTTGTTGTTGATTCTTTTGATCTATTGTATTCATAGGTTGATGATCTGTAACTTGCTTTTATAGATAATGTCCTAAATGTCCTTGGCGAATCAAATATTCAATCTTATCCTTTAATTGAAAGCATTTTTAGTTGCATGCCCCTTTGATTGATGAAAGTTACAATATTGAGTCTGGTATTTGCGTGTTGGATTTCTTAAGGGCTTTACCATTTTGAGTTATTCAGAATTTTGAATATCCATTAGAATGTTATCTCTTGATGTATTTTGAGGAATGTAGTTAGTTGATCTTGAATGAATTTGATGAGAAACATTTTTTGACTTCTCTTGCCTTCTTTGATGTATATGTTTTTCAAATTCTTATGATTTTTTTATTTGGAGGATTGCTCAAATTTCTTTCAATGAGCATTGATGGCCTCATGTATATTTATTTGAGTTTCTACTTAATGAATCAGATCAGCATATGAGTGATTAGTTTCTTGAATCAATGATGAGTAGAATGATTGAACTCAAGATCTACTCTTATATTTTGTCAAGTTTCAGAACAAAATCTTTTAAAGTACTCCTTTAATGTTTCTCCCTCATTTTGATGAATCCCAAAAAATGCAAGGAATCTTTAATAATTTTTTAATTAATGATAAATTGGTCAACAAAAAATTGACAAGGTGGGTGATGTTGTGGATATCATTTCTCAAGAGTGAGTAGAACACAGTGGGAGCTTGACCCTTGAGAGTAGTTAGGAGGACCTGATAAAGAAGTATATCAGAAGCTTGTAAGATATGCATGATGGTCATAAAATGATCAATATGTTCATAGTGATCAGATGGTCCATCATATGGATCAATTATAGGTTGCTTAAATCCCATTGTAATATGATATCAAATAATTTTATTTATTAAGGGTGAATACTTTTGAAAGCTATGTGAATGATTAAAATGATTCCATTCCCTCAAAGGGAATTCCTCCTGAACAAGGATTAATAGTATATTTCTTATACCATCTCGAGGAGAATAAAAAAGATGATGTTGATCTAAACCCCCTATAATAAGTGGAGGATTATGAGTTTATCAAATAAAATGGGGAGGATGTGTTGAACCAATTTTATCAAAGAGATCTTGATAAGCTCGTAGATATGGTGGTGCTCCTTGATTGTTGTTGTCTCTAAATTATTGTTGTTATTATGGAGAGTAAGCTCAATCATATTGTGATGGTAATCTCCGTTATTTAGCTTCATTTAATAATTCAAGGATTTAACTTCGAAGTTCTTCCATCTTATGCATAAAATCCTCTAAAGTGAGGCCTTAAGAGACATGATCACCAACATTTTGTTATTCTTGATTAAGAGATTGATTGTTAGCCTTTGAAGAAGCATATTGAAAATGTTTTCCACGGTTGGTACCAAATTATTGCATGCTAGAAAATTTGAGTCAGTAGAGTTTATGCTTTACGTTGTAGCAGTGTACATAAATTCAGTATTAAATAAAAATGATAAGACCAGAAGAATTTTTTATGTGAAAACTCGAAAGAAAAAAAAAAAACTATGAGGCTTGACCCAGTTACAAAATATACTATGTATTAAGTGATATAAATATCCTCTTTTCTTCATTGTTGAAAAAGAAGAAGAGTACAATGATCAGATGTCCAAAGATGAATAAACTATATCCCATAATAGGACTTAATTGTCCCAAAAGGGGTTTTAAAAAACTGATATCCACAAGAAGACAAATATACCCAACATCATAGTTAAATCTTCTTAATATTTTGAAAAAAGTGGAGATTTTTGAAGATGTTCAGTGGTGGAAAAGGTTGTTATCGGTGATAATAGCTGATGGAGGTCATTAGTGGTTATGAATGGAAAATGCAAGGGAGCTCTCCATAGCTCTCTCTTCTCCCTTCTTCCAACTTCTCATGTGAAGAATAAGATATTTGTAGGTTCTTAGGAGTGGCATGCTCCATAAATATGAAAAAAGTCTAGGGAAAATTATAGAGGTTTTAGAGGTCTTAATCATAGAGGTTTCATCAAAAATTTAAGTTCCTTAATGATTTTAGAATTAAGTAATCATACACACATTAGACTTTTCTCATCGAGATGCTCAATTAGACTATAAGCATGTCATGCATTTGATTACCTAATTAATGTCTTCAATCTTCTAAGTACGCTTCAATCTATTTATTCAAACCCATTTGGACTCATATTAGACTAATGTTGATGTCATTGGATTCATCTTCTCAAGACATTTAGTTTGACTGCAAGTTTATTATGATCAGAATTTGAATGTTCCCAAATTTAATTTTGAAATATGTGTTGAGATTAGTGCATGATCAAAGTAATTTTGTGTTATGTATCAAATCTAAAGAATGATTTTAGACTACCATATCACAAAAATTGGTCATGTTAAAAAAGGAAATATATGGCCAAAATATTTATCGAATTACATTAAATTTACACTAATATTAAGAAAAAAGTACATGACTCTATAAAAATAAAATCCATAGTTCAGGTTTGAGATCACAAAACCAATAAAAATTATTTCAAAATTATTTTTTTTGTTAAAATGAAAATCGCACCATACAATTAAAATTGATATGATCAAAATATTGTCATGATCAAGCATGACTATCGAGATAAATTCAAATTAAAAACTTTTGAAATTAAATTTGGGTTAGCCGAACTCAATTCTAGCAAACTTATAGTTTAACTGAATGTCTCAAAAAGACGGGCCCAATGAGACCTAATTCAATCCAATCCAAGCCCTAATTGGTCCAAATCAACCCAAAGCGTATTTGGATGGTTTAAACCACAAATTGGATGACCAAAAGAATTTAAAGTGTGACATGATTATAGTCAAATGAAGTGGCTGGATGGGATGAATCCAACAAGCCTAAGATAATAAAATTTTGATATTATTAAGAAAATTAAATACTCGATAAATGGTCCAAGATTAAGGGAGTTAATATCAATCATCCATTAGTAACACTCTCAACATGCCCTTGATATTCACCCTATTTATTGGCTATGCCACTCCCAAAATGCTATAAATAGACCCCTCATTCTTCACTAAAAGGGGGGGGGGCGAGAGAGAGAGAGAGAGAGAGAGAGAGAGAGAGAGAGAGAGAGAGAGAGAGAGAGAGAGAGAGAGAGAAAGAGAGAGAGAGAGAGGGACAAAAGAGGAAGAATGAAGAGAAATATGAGATCTCTCTTATTATCAAGCTCCTCCTCAACCACCACTCGACTACTAATAGTCATCAAAATTTTTCCCGACCATTGTCTATCAACAGACTCTCCCCTGACCACTAGCCACTTCATGACTTCTCTCTGGACACCAACATCTCCTGTCAGCTATGATCTTTTTAATCTCTATAGCGTGACTATGGTCCTTCCGAACTCTGTCTCCCGTTGATTATGGTCCTTCCAAGAACCATCCCTAGACTACGATCTTACTAACCTCCATTTCCCGTAAACTATGGTTCTTTGGACCACTATCACTTGACTATGGTCTTTCTGACCTTCGTTGCCTGCCAACTAGGGCCCTTCCGACAACCTTCAACCAACTATTATTTTTTTGACCTTTATCATCTGACTACGGTCCTTATGGCTTTCATCATGAGACTATAATCATTTCAACCTCCATCGTCTATCGACTACAGTCCTTCTGACCTCTATCACCCAACTACTATCATTTTGTCCTCCAGCGCCCGCCAAATGTGATCCTTCCAATCACTGTTACTTAACTATAGTCGTTCTGACCTTCATTACAGACTACGGTCGTTTTGACCACCGTCACATGACTATGGTCTTTTTGACCTCTATCATCTATTGACTATGATCCTTCAGATCACAATCACCTAACTATAATCTTTCTATTCCATCAAACACTAGTTAATTCATTTAAACTAGGTAAGGCCCCATGATAGTTTCCCCTTTTCAGGGGTTTCCACATAAAAATTATGGTGTTTCTTATGAATGCTACATCCCTATCCTTTATATATATATATATATATATATATATATATATATATATATATATATATATATATATATATATATATATATATATATATATATATATATATATATATATATATATATATATATATATATATACTAGATATTTGTACAAAGCTAGGATGTTAAACTATATCTATCTACCACCAAGATTAATCCAAGATAAAGTAGTTAAACTTCATTTATGGGAAATAATTCCTGACTAGGGGGAAAGTTTTGCTCCATCCTTGAAAGGCCATTCAAGTCAACATCTCAGGTATGGTTGAAGTAACATAGTCCCTTTTCCAAAATTCATTATCATATATGAAAGAAGCCTTTCACTATTAAGGGTAACCTTATGAATTATTTTTTTGCCTCTCTAGCATCAGCCATTGCTATATCAATTTTATGGGAATCAGAAGTAGACTGGGGGCAACCTTTACTACAACCGTGGCCAAGAAAATTTCTCCAACATTTTCAACATCTAAGATAATATCTTTGAAAATAATATTTTTATAAATCTTCTGGCAAATAAAAGAAAGCTTCCAAGCTTTAGTTGGACTTCTAATCCTTTGGCAAGGTCTTAATAATGACCTAAAAAAAGGAAACAATGGTCTAAAGATAGACCATTATTCACATTTAAATTGGGATACATGCGACATTCTTCCCCTCACAATCAAGAAAAAATTGATCCCAGAGTGATTCAATTCGGCCTCTTCCACACATACTAATATCATTGAGTAATGCTCTAGCAAATAACATATGATAGGACCAACATCCTTGGTGGATTCTCTCGGCCTCTTCAACTTAGGTTAATTTCATCGAGCAATGCTCTAACAAATAATCTCATATAGGTCAAACATCTTTGGTTGATTCTCATAGCCTCTTTTACCCAGGTTAAAACCATCAAGTATTGCCTTGGCAAGCAATCTCAAATAGGTCGAATATCCTTTGTGAATTTTTCTCAACCTCTTAACGTCATCAAGAAATACACTAAAAAATAACCTCAAGAAGGCTTGTCTATAAGGTAGTCTCAAAGAGAAACTAGTAGTTAATAATGTTATAATTAGAAAGTCTCCATAAGAACAAGTTGTTAACAGGGCCATCACTTATTCAATGACCATAAAAGGCTAACAGCCTCAAAAGGCACAAGACCATTATAAACCTTATAAGGCTAAAAGTCTCAAAAGGTGTCAGCACATCAAAATCTTTAGAAGACTAAAAGATATAAAAGAAATAAATTCTTCTATTATCGTTGCTCTAATTTGGGGCAATACATAAAAGCATGGAAAATTCTTAAGAAATTTATTTTCAATCTCATACAAAAATATCTCAGATAAAGAAAAATGATAAAAAGTATCCCATAACAAAAAATTAAATAATCTCAAAAGCTTACTTGTAGATATTTTTCTCAGCTCGCTCTCAATATCATCATCACTAGAAGCAAAAGGAGAATCTTTGGATGCCTAGCTAGGAGTTATCCCATCAATGGCTGGAGACTTCTTGATATTTTCTATAACTTTCAACAATCTAACATGAATACAATCATTAATATCTGATATGGTTGTTTCCCTTTTTGAGAGGAGATCTTATAATTTCTTGTTCTCTTCCTCAAGGATTTATTTGTTAGGATGAAGGATGCTCTTCTCCATTAGAAGAACCTTCAATGCTTCCTTTGTATGATTTATGTCTATACGAGTCTTAATCAACTTATTGTAAAAGATATAATACTTATATTACAATAAAAGAACTCACTCATCCCCTCTCAAATTGTTTTGGAGCAATAATCAGTACATCATAAAACATTTAGCAAACCACCATCGGACTAAAAGGCCTTCACTTAATTAGCAACATGAGTATGTTATTTGACTATTATAATCAGCATAGTGTTCGATTCCCTCTATTAATATATCCTCCATATGTCTCTATCAACATATTATGTTCAATAAAATGAAGTACTTTTGCATCAAGGAAATATTGGAGTCCTAATAGGCCTTTGATTATATGGAACTTTTAATATATTACTAGAATACTATCATTGGTATACCATCTAATCACCTCCATTAGGATTTTCATTGTTCACCTCCCAACAACATGTTTGCATACTTCCTTCAATAAAATGAAATTCGACCACTACCATCATTGTGTTGCGGCATAGTTTTCAAATCTCTGCTTTTATATCATGTTAGTTTTTGTTGATACTAAAATATTATTGTGTTGATTATTGTTTATCCTAACACATATTGGAAAAATCTTGTTTGCATTGTTTATGTGTACTAATATTTCAGTAAAATCATACTCTAGACTATCGAAGACTTCAAGACATTAGATTAGGGTTTCTTGTAATTGAAGTATGTGCTTTTTCTCATTTTCTTGAGTCTGAGAGAGTGTGATTACAATTGAGTAATCATGCACACACACATTGGGAGAGTGGGTCAAAACTTATATTCTTAAACTAATTGTACTGTAAGATTCTTGAATCGTACTAGATGATTTATGTAGAATGTTCCTCCATAATTAAGTTAATTAAATCATGCCTTTGAATTTTTTGATTGAATTGTTCATACTGTATGAAGTTAGATTCGTATAGATGACATCTAGAGTATGAAATGGATACATACTAGTTCATCCCAATTGAACTCACCATTTTTTGAAACGATCATAATGTACAAAATTATTTTCATACAGATGATGTCAAGAGTATAAAATGGGTGCGTATCAGTGTGTCCATACGAACTGGTAAATTTTTGAACTGTTCGTACTGTACAAAATTATTTTTATACAAATGATGTCTAGAGTATGAAATGGGCTCATCCATGTATGTACCATATGTAGCATGATTTGATTCAAACAATTCATACTGTATGATATGGGGTTCATACAGTCAATAACTAGAGTATAAAATGGGGTTGTACGAAATTGTACCATACGAACTTGTTGAATATTAAATTGTTCGTATTGTATGATGTCTGTTTGTACCTATGACTTACATAGTACAAAATCAATTCATACATGAGCATATAAGAATTTTTTGAACTATTCATATGTGCAAAGTATGATCGTACTATACGACCTAAGACTGTCAATTTGAAATTTTTAGTTTTCTAGACAGTTTTTCCTATCTTTCATTTTTAAGAGTCCTAAAAACTGACTGACACAACTCCTACTACAAATTTCTTTTAAGAGAGCAGTTGGAGAATATTTGGGAGAGTGTATTGGGATTGGAGAGTGAGAGATCTCTTAAGAGGGATTTGTGAGGGGATTCACAAGGTTGCCCAATGGTGAGGATCTCTTGCTTGTTCTTCAAAGTTCTTTCCTACTTTCTTGAAGTATCTTAAAAGAATATTTTTGAAGGAGATTCGATACTCTGCCAATACTAGGAGGATATGAAAGGACACCGGTACTCTATTGACACCAGGAGGGTGGGAAAGGATTCCAGTACCCTACCAACTCCAGGAGGGTGTAAAAGGATGACGGTTCTCTATCGTCACTGGTAGAGTGAGAAAGGATAATGGTACTTTGCCACACCATGTTTGGTGGAAAAAAGATTATTGTAAGGGCTTCTCCGCCTTACTATGGGAGCAAAAGGAGAGTCACTTTGGTATAGTGAAATACCTGAAGAGGGAGTGTTCAAGGAGTGGATGTACGTCTAGTTGGATCAAACTACTATCAATTATATATTTTTCTATCTTTATTTTTACTGCATTTTTATTTTTTATAAGTTTTAATTTTGTGGTTGGAAAAATTATTTTGAGAAAATTTGTCAATGTTATTAAATCTAAATTTAGGGTATTCTTCGGGTGTGTTATGGATAGAAAAACAATTGAAGAAAAATATACATACAATAGAAAAACAATTGAAGAAAAGTATACATACGAGTATTCTAAAAGTTGAAAGGGATATTATCAAACAGTGATGGTCTAGTGATTGAATATCCTTTGGGTGTGTTGTGGTTTAATTGTTTAAATATCTTTTTCTATGCATTTAAGTCTGAAGACTATATGTGTGTATCAACTTGTAGAACTAGAAAAGTTTTGGGATAAACTTTGTATCACTTATGAAAGAACTAATGCAGTGAACCAATCCAAATTGAACATTTTATTATACAATTATGAACTTTTTTTTGCATGAAACTAAATGAATCAATCACTAACATGTATACTCATTTTATACAGATAGTGTTGACCTCATTTTTGTATGAGGTCACTAAGACCCTTCCAGATTCTAAATTTAATCCTAGACCCTAGGATCCACTCTAGATCTTAGGATCTTTCCTAGAACTAGACTTTAGAGCCTATTCTAGAGCCTAGGATCCCTTTAAATCCTAGATCTTAGAACTCTCCTAAATCTTAGGATCACTCCAACTTCAAATCAAACTCCATCTTTGATCAACCTCAATTTTAAATCAATTTCTATATTTAATCCATTTCAATTTCAATTTGATTCCTACCTATGACCAATTTGAATCCCAAACTCCATCCAATTCAAATCCAAATCATTCAAACTTAAAATCCATTCCAAATCCAGAAGTCTAAACTCAAATTCAAAGTCTTAAGGCCCTGTCCTAAACACCCTTTTCAGAGATTTTTCAAACATTTCAAAACCCAGTCAAATGGCCTTTGATTCAGGGTCTATCACTTGCAAAGTGATAAGACATGTCTCTAAAGGCTACCCTCCAATTTTGGGCTCATTCTGAGGTCTCTAACCCTAGAATCTGAATTAAAATTTAAAGGCTGTAAAACCTTCAAATATTTACAGCCTATGCCACTGAGCCTAACCCCTTTGAGATCTTGACCTTGGAACCCTTATCCAAGCCTCCAATCACTTCCAGACCCTTGATTTTAACCCATTGAGCAGTAAACTGCATTTTTCAAACCCATTTTTGACCATAGTTGACCAATAGGTCAAAATTGACCAAAACACCCCTATGAGGCTCAAATGGGGATTTCAAACCAAATGAGCTCCAAATGGGATGCGACCACCTTTAACAAATTTCAAATGCCATTTCAAATCTTTTGAACCCATTTCCAACCCTTGAGTCAACCTGGTTGACCAAGTCAACTGGTTTGACCCAAGGGGCCCTTTAAGGGACCAAACATGTGTTTTGACCCAAATGACCTCTTTAGGCCATCCAACCACCTCCATTAAACCTTAAAACATCATTTCAAACCTGTTGAGCCCAAACCCAGACCCTGGGTCAACCTGGTTGACCAAGTCAACCTAGGTTGACCAAACAAGCCCTTAAGGGCTCAAATGGTGATTTTGATCAAATCGACCCCTCCAAACCCTGGGACCACATCCAATGGACTCAGGATGACATTCTGAACTTGTTGAATCCATCTCTAGCCCTTGAACCCAACTGGTTGACTAAGTCAACCAGTTTTGGCCTAGAAGCCCATTAAGGGCCCATTAAGCCTTCTTAATCTATTTGACATACATGGCTCTTGGAACCACCCTCCAATCCACCTAATCAACTCATTTGAATCACCTAATTGAAAATTCCATAACCCTTGAGGGAGTTGACTGGTCAACCAGTCAACTCAAGGCTTAAAGAACCATTTGTGTGGTCAAACCCTTCAACCAATTGAACCCAGCCCAAGTTAAACCCATCCAGCCATTTGAAGAGGTTCCATGACCTGCTCCTGTGACACATCAGCAGCCATTGACCAGTTGACTGGTCAAAATGGTCAACACTCCCTTAAAACCCTTTTCTCATGGTCAAAGCCCTAAAAAGAACCCTTTTCCCCCCTATACCACATGCCTAAACTCCTCTTTTTGCTTTATTTCTCTGATTAACCCCTGTTTAAACTGCTCTAAGGGGTTGGTTTAGGCAATTTTAGGCAATGTCTCCTCCACTCATCCCAAGTCCATCCAATGGAAATGAGGCATGTCCAGCCCTTTCCGCAGCCTTCCAGCTTTCCCAGGGACAGGTGGCATTATCTGGAGAGCTTGTGAGTCGATCCCAGCCATCCATTTGGCTTGGGGGTGTTTGAATAGGGGAAAAAGGGCCTAATGCATGACATTCAAACCCTAACCGTCTCTCACTACTCAAGCTCTCTCAAGTCCTGCCCCCTGTTCCATTGAGATCCCCAGACATCTCTCAACACCCTCCCACCGAAATCCCTCCGGTCAAAGGGTTTTTCCGGCGAGATCCCGGCGATCCTAGCTCAAACCCGTTCCAACAGATCTAGCACTCGATCCAGGAGCTTTCGAGCCGAGAAGTCTTCTATAAACAGGAGCGTGGACAGTCTACAAGTGCAACAAACCCATAAACGGTCTAATCCGTCCAAAATCAAGGTGAAAAACTCAAACCCTAGCCCTAGGGACACTAGTTTAATTAGCTTTTTATTAAGCTTGTTTTAAGAAAAATAAATTATTCCCCATTGATTCTCTTCACTTAGGGACTCTAAGTTTAAAATTTTAATTCATTTGGTGCACGGGATCAAGAGAACGAGTCAAAAAATGGGTTCTAGGGCTCGGTTCGCTGGCTGCATGAACTGAGCCCCGTTTGGTCCGTTGATCTCTCGATCAACGGATCTGATCGCGCCGTTCCGCCCGTTGATCAACCGTGTACCCGATCCCGTGGCTCAAGCTGTGGTTCGGCTTGATCCCGGCCGTCCATCCAAAACCGCGGGACGAACTCTCTGCGGTTGGATCTTGGTCAATCGGGTCAGACGACGGGATCTGATCCCCGCCGTTGAACGATCCAGGCGTTCGATCGAACGGTCCGCAGTGCTCGCTGACGTGGTTAAGTGAAACCGCGTCCCGCGCTCTGCAGCCGACGCGTGGATGACCGCCGCCTTCCACGTGGCGTCCCGCTATCGCCGCGTTCTGGTTGGACAAACCAAAACGCGCCACGCGTCTCGCCGGCGCCGCCGTTTGATTAATAAATAGATTTAAATCCTTTTTTAATTAGCATAACTTCAAAAAATTATAGCAAATTAATTACTGAACCAAAAAATGAGTATAATAGCTCATTTTGTTCAGTTTTTCATCCTCTATTTTCTAAAATTATTTTTAAATAAAAACATTGTATAGTTTAAAATTAATTTCTATAATATGTTTTTTTTATTTTTATTTTATATTTGAATAAGTAAAACCCTATTAAGTCCAAAATTTGGCTTGAGTTATTTCAGACTTGTTTTTGATCTCCAGTAATTTTCTCAGATTTATTTGACCTATATTTTAATAGTTATTAAGATTTAAAGTGTAAAGGTATTTTTAATTAAAATAATGATGAATTTAAATTAACTTGTATTGCATTCAAACATTCATTTGAAATTTTAAATGGAGCTTTACTGTGTTTGCATGAATTCAATGGGGAATGCTGATTAATCAGTGGATAATTAATTTTATAATTATTCATTGATTAATTCTTTAATTAATTAAGATTTAACTTGATTTGCATGAGTAGGTACACACACCACCTAGTCTAGGTTCTCCTAGATCTAAGGACTTGTTTGCTTGCAACTTGTGTATGCATGCCATGTTTATTCAAAGGGTTAGAGGAACTTTGATTTGAACCTATTCAAAACTAGTGACATGATTAAGGACAATAATTAAGGACCCATGTATAGAAAACTTAGAAAAATTTCAATAATTAGGATTCACTTCCCCTTGAGTTGAAACTTTGAACATTTGAACTTAGTGACATCCTCAGCCCCTAGAGAAATTTTCACTGATTTTTGAGGTCATTAGGTTCCCTAATTAATTTTCTAAGTCTTAAACCCTTAATTAACCCTTTAAACTTCTAAAAAAATGTAATAAATCTATTTTAACTCCAAAAAATATGTATAAACCCTCAAACTGACCAGAATTCAGTCCTTAATCTATGATAATTAAAAGCCCCTTGATTTGACAGCAATTTAAACCTTAATTTAATTTTAAGTGGCAACCAATATTTAATTAAGATAATTAATTAATAATAATATAAAAATCCAAAAATCTCCCTAACACTTGGGGATCCCTCCTTAGGTTGTTCCTGACCTTTGGAGGTGTTTTCAAGAGATTTGGGAATTTGTTTGAAGCAAAATCACAAAAGAGGCCCCCTAATTAAGAAATTCCTAAAATTCATTAAAATATCCAAACTTCGATAATCCATAACTAATTCTAATAAAATCCGAATCACCCAAACTCACTTGCATTCAACTCATAGTGATATATAGTATTTATTAAAAATATTAAATTCCAGAAATTTGCAATATTTTGAAAAGTCAACAAATTGGTCAAACCGTAGTTAAAACTAGTTCGAAACTTCAAACCTTCGTAATAAAATGTAGAAAAATCCGATTTCAACGTACTAACCTTCTAACTGATCGTAGTAAGGTCTAGTATTTTAATAAAATACAAACACTCCAGAATTTGAACCTAATCAAAAAGTCAATTTTCAACCCTTTAATTAAATCATTAAGGTATTCAAAAATTCATAAAGCTCAAAATCATTCTAAAACTCAAAATATTGGTTTAATGCTTAAAACACTTAACAAATTCTTCAAAACACAACAACCACCCTAAAGTTGAAGTTTATTGGCTGGACTACTCCGGGCTGCGGGGCTAAGTGTCCTAAGGAGGCTGGTTCCTCGAGCCTGGTGGCACAACGCCACGAATGAATTCTAAAGGGTGTCAAACCTTAAAATGGATTAATTTTTAATTATTTAACATTTTAAAAGTCTCTATTTCAATTACATTAATTTGGTTTATCGGCTGGACTACTCCGGGCTGCGGGGCTAAGTGTCCTAAGGAGGCTGGTTCCTCAAGCCTGGTGGCACAACGCCACGAATCAATTAATGGCAAACTTAAATTAATCAACTTTAAAAATCAGTAATTAACTCATTTTTATATTAATCCACTCTTTTAATTCCAACCAATTTAAATAACTTAATCAACCCCGATTGCTACTGGGTAACCCAGGCCTACGAGGCTATTAGCTTAGCCCCAAGGAAGGTGAAATAAACTTCACGGCCTCGGTGTGAAACAAAGGTAGTAATCAATTAACTTTTAAAACATGTTTAATTAAAATTCTTAGTTCATTAATACTTAAATTTTAATTTAAATTCCCTTTTAAGCCTTAACAAATCCAGACCTTTTAGACAACTTCAATTAATAACCCACTTTAGGATCTACCCCAGCCACACGACCTTTTACACACACTTTAGGTGATGTGCTAGGACAACCAACTCTAGATCTAGGTTAGGCCGGTGTTTACTTTACTGCTGTGTGCCGGATTTTTCGTAGTTTTCACTGCATGTTGTGGATGAAATTGCTTTGCTATGTCTGCTTACTTCTTCTGTACTCTGTGGATGGATTGATGTGTTTGGCGACTAGATTACCCTTAGGTTAGGTACGATCTGGATGTTGACACAGTTTTCTGCAGGTGGCCGCGCTCATGCAGGGCAATATAAAAAGGGGGCAAATCAAAAAAATGCATAAATATTATAAACTCTTTGCACAGGTGCTTCAGCTGCTAAAGCCCCCAAATCATAAAAAGAGCGTGGCCAGTGTGTTTACCTTTTTTTCTGCTCATATATAACTGCTTGGGAATAACTGCTTTTTATATATTAATTACTTAGGATAACCCTGCAGGTGAGTCTAGATTTTTATTTTGATATCAATGTAATTTGTGTAAGTGTTAAATGTTGTGAAAGTTCATTTTGAGTTGGGATACATAGATCCAAAGCTTGGAGTCCAAAGAGGAAAGGATACCCCTTTGGGGAACACTCCTTTTCCATTTGGAAATCCAAATTTGGATCATACCTCTTCCTTACCCAAAGAGGAAAGAGTGGCCTTCTCCCCTTAAAGGAAGTGCCCTCTTATCCATTTGGGTAATCTACTACAAAGATCCAAGGAGCTTGAAGAAAAGGAGTCCAAAGAAGAACAAGACTGAAGACTTGAAGATTGAGAATATCCCACTCAAAACTACTTGCGTCATTACTAGGTTTAGAATCCGGGTTGTTGTCAGTGGTGCCCGGCCACTTTACTTTCTGTAATATTCTGGTTTGTAATAAGCAAGGCAATTCTGCCTATGGACATTTATTAATTAATTTATATTTGATGTGATGATTTGATTGCCTCTAGGATTACTTGTTTTTACTAGTTTTTTGGCGATTGCATGCCGCTCTTTGTTTTCGCCTGGATACGTGAGGCTCGTGAGGGTGTGAAACTTTTCTACTCATAATTTTAAAAGTCTAAAATTTTAGTGAGTCTAAACAACATAGAAAGATAACGAATCTAGGGAATTAGCCGGGGATCGCCCCCGGGGTCGCATGCATATTTTTGCATTCTTCTTTCCTTGCTTTAGACCCTTCCCCGCCTGCGGGTAGAGTCCGGATAGTCTGACCTATGAGGACGAGGTGCCGGACCTGGGGAAGTCCAGTCTTCTAAAAAATTATTTTCTAAGCCTGTTTTTAAAATTTCAAGCATACTTGATTTGAAGTTGTTAACTAGCATGCATTGCATTAGAGACACACTTAAAGAGTCAAAATTTTAATTGCATAGTCCTTAGCATTTTAGCACCCAACATAAGTTAAAGGGGCCAAATAGGAGAATCTCTAGATGTCGGCCCCAACTCTTCAAAAACTTTAATTACAACGTCCCCACCACTCTTTCATAAAAGACCGGACTCATCTCTTTTAAATCGACTAGGTGGTTAGCTGGCTCCCTAATCCAGGCCGGGTAAGTCCAGGCATTGCACTGCATTAGTTAGGATCGGATGACTGTGGTCCAGTGTCCAAAATAGATTTAGGATCCGGGGCAAATCTTTGATTATAAGACCCCAAATTTCGGGAATATAGTCCCAAATTTCTAATAAAATACTCAACTCTAATTAAAGCTTCATTTCAATCCTAAAACATAAAGCCCAACACTTAGATTAAGTTGGGACACTTCCGGAAGGTTCTGGAATCTCAAAGTGTCCCCTACCTCTCCTCCTTTAACTCCGTTAATAACTGTTCAATTTTGATCCATTCCCTTTTGATTTTCCAATAATTCTATTCATACTTTGATATCACTCCTAGAAATTCTAACAAAATTTTGCCATTATTTTAATCGAGAGTTTTCGTAGGAGACCTCGTTTTCTTACGATGTAATTAACTACGAGGGCTTGCGCTCGTAGGAGATTTAGAACCACACACGCACCTGATTTTAAAAATTGATTTTTCAAAACTCAATTGGATTTCTTTGGGGAAAACTTAAAATACTAGTGATCATTATTATCATATTCAAAGAATTATCATCGAATGATATTTTCTCCCTTAAGGAGATACATCTTTCTTTGATAAGGCTTTGGATGTGAACCTAACGATCACACTTCTTGAATATTGTAGCTGTATATTCAGTTGAACCTCATTTTGACCCTTCGTGGCCATAAGAAGTTCTCTTTAGCATCCGGTCATAATATTCAAGATGAATTTCATAATTCTAAATCTGAACGCCGTTATGAAATTTTAAGTTCGTCCTTCGGGGTGATATAATTTTTCTAACGGGATGATTCGATTTTAGAATTAGAATTAAATCTCAATTTTAAAGCTCCCAAAGAAAACTAATCTTTTCGAAACATGTTTTCAAAATTCCACCAACAAAAAAAAATGGCACGCCCGGTGGGACCAATCTCTCTCTCCATCTTTAATATTGGCAAAATTTTGTCTCATCGGTAGTCTTAACTACCTTTCTTCCGTTGGTCCCTCTACCCATTTCTTTCTTGGGTGAGTGTGGCCAACATCTAAAAGAAAAGACCTATCAAATAGAGAGGATAGCGAGGAAACTTTTATCCAAGTCGGACTTTGACATTTTGCCTCCAAGTTAATTGGTAGAGCAAAATGGTCAAGTCAAATTCTTTAAGATCTTCATAAATGTTGCAAGCTTGCATATTCGATTAAATCTCGAGTATGCTAAGTTTCACATTCTACGGAAGACCCTTCAGTTTCCAAATCAAAATTCAACTCTCCCTCTAACAACTCCAGGCTTTGACATTTTTGCCCCTAAGTTAATTGGTGGAGCGAAAGGGTCAAGCCATACCTTAAGGTCTTCATGTCAATTTTGTAAACCTGCATATTTGAATGAAATTCAATATGTTGAGTTTCATAATTTGAAGAAGATCTGTTAATTTCAATCCTAAAATTCAAATCTTCTCAATCAAATGTAGGCTTTGACATTTCACCCCAAGTCGATTAGTGGAATGAAAGAGTCAAGCCTAATCCTAGGGATTCTTCATATCAATTTCGCAGACCTGCATGTTCAAAAAAAAAATTAACATGTTGAGCATCAAAATTTAAAGAAGATCCATTTAATTTCAACATTAAATTCAAATTTTCTCAACCAAATCTAAGCTTTGACATTTCATCCCTAATTAGTTGGTGGAATGAGAGAGTCAAGCCCAACCCTTGAGATTCTCTTGTCAATTTTGTGAGCCTTCATGTTGAGTGAAAACTCAATATTTTGAGTTCCAAAATTTGAAGAAAATCAATTGATTTCAATATTCCAATTCCATTTCAAAATCAATTGATTTAAATCACCTTTCCTTAATTCAAGAAAATCGAATGTACTCAAAAGGCTAAAAAGATTACTGAATCAGAAGCCTTAAGAGTAAGTCAAATTTGAGGCTAATGGAGGGTTCATTGCTCCTCTCACATACCCCCCTCTTTGGTGGAAGCCACTCCCACCCTCTTCCTCATACTCAAGGAAGGGAGGTTGTGAGAATGATAGCGTGATATCCACTTTGCTCTTTTGACTATTGCACATAAAAGATCTACCAAATCTAAATTGAGCAATCAACAATAATAGACTATAGGCCCCCAATTGAGGGTTATGACCCATCCACTATACTGGATGATGTTAGGTCACGTTACTATATGTGCCCTACTATATCATCTATAGAGGAGGAGGTGCAGAAACCGCTCGGGGTGCCACTCTCATAATTGCTAGATCACTAGTAATTAGGGAGGGGAATAATGATGGATCTGAGATCTTGTCAGATAGTGACACCATTTGAATTTAACTTCTAAAAGGAGTCCTATTACGATAGATCCTTAGATTGAAATGATGCAGCACTAGTTATGGGTAGTGCAGACCCTACAATAATCTCTTCCTCTTAAGAGATCGTAGAAATATAATTTATATTGATTGGGTCTTGCCACCTGGACTTGCTACTTTGAAGGAAATCATATCATTTCTCAAGTGTACTGGGTCAGAATTTTCAAGATAGTTGATCCATCTTTTTAATGAAAATTGACCTCTATTTTAAGTCAAAAATATGAGAGAGTTATAGTTGACCCCACTAGATCCTTAAAGGCCCCTCCCTCCCACCGCTTCTGCGGGTTAATTTGATTTTTGAATTGAAATTTGTATCAAACTTAAGTTGGTTTTTGAAATGAAAATCTTCTCAGTCTTCTCGCGGTTTTCTATCTTATAGGCTTCTCTTGTATGTTCTAAATCTATTCAACGATTTTCTAAGTTAAGCTGATATTTTCTTATCAAAAGAATTGGGTCCAATTTGGGGATTATTTTTCCTTGGATAAGAGAATGAATTTCCTTCTCTTATACTTGCGATATAATCCTGGATTAAAATAAAAGAGCAATCATGTTAAGGTTTTAAAGAAAGTGAAGCCTCTTGTTAAAATAAAATTCGAAGGATGCACAAAGTGCATTAAAAAAAAAATTCAAAAAAGAAGAAAGGCGCAAAGTGCGCCAAAGAAATAAAAAGATGTGCAAAGCACGTCACAAAAAAAAGTGAAAGAGGCTTCCTTCTTTTTAAATCCTTAAATCTCAAAGGTCCCGATCACCCTTAATAGCTTGACTTTGAAAAATCTTGAATCTAGATTTATTGTCATGCATGGACAGTTTATTAGATAGAAAATTCTATGCAAGAGAATTGAAAAGATTTAATTTCTCGATCCAACTTAAATCCTTTTGAAATTAATTTTAATTCAAAATTTCTATAAGGGAGAACCTAGTTCAATTTCAATGAAATTTGATCTGGGTCAACAAAACCCTTGGCTCTTTTCGGGTCAATTAGGGTCACTCTACCTCTCACTATACTTTTGAATTTGTTCCCACTTGTCGTTTTGACAGGGTCCAAAAGATTAAGAGGAAATTTTCAATAAAAAGAATGAATCTTCTATTCTCGATAAGAATTCAAATCCCATTCTTGAGAGATACATGTGAATCCTTAAACATATGCATCATTTCTTTTAAGATCCACTCTGTGAAATAACACTCTATATTGGGTTCAAGCTTGTTCTCATATAGAGGTGTGTTTTACATGGATATAAATTGACTTTCAAAATTGAGTCACAACTAAATAGAGTGCCTGACTCCAATTGGAGGATCTTGAAGGCCTTGAAGAAAGTTGTTTTGAACTCAATAAAATTTGAAATTACATAAGTCACGTATGATTCAAGCTCGTGATAAAACTGTGTTACCTCAGGACTTTCCAAGTAGGAGACTTGGTTATAGTCCTTTGGAGACCAATTTTAGTGCACCATAGATCAATGGAAGCTTTGAATCAATGTTGACTGGATCGTCGACCTTAGAGACGATTTTTAAGGAAGGTTCATGGCAATGAATTAATTTTGAAGATACCACCAAATGCTTCCTTTCATTTGGGCGGTTCTTCAAGAAATACCATGCCGAATGAGTATCAAATTAAACATCAAATTCACCACTCCAAATTAAAAAAAAAAAAAAAAAAAATCAAATCAAATTCAAAATCATCAATCATTATTTCCAATTCTCTTTTCCTTAAGGTTAGGTCTCTCCTTTCCTTAGGATTAGACCCGCTAGTGGTGGAGTACGCCCTTCGTGGCACCATCCTGATTCCCATTCGCTAGTGGTGGAGTACGCCCTTCGTGGCACCATCCTAGTTTGCCAGTTAATCTGCCTATTTGGAGTAAGCCTTCTATCAGCATCCTATAGGCCTAAGGTTGGGTGATGCCCTTCCTTAGACCCAAGGCTAGGTATTCCCTACCTTGGTTTCCAGTTGATCTGTCTACTAGGAGTAAGTCTTCTATCAGCATCCTGTAGACCTAAGGTTGGGTGATGCCCTTCCTTAGACCCAAAGCTAGGTATTCCCTACTTTGGTTTCCAGTTAATCTGCCTATTTGGAGTAAGTCTTCTATCAGCATCCTATAGGCCTAAGGTTGGGTGATGCCCTTCCTTAGACCCAAGGCTAGGTATTCCCTACCTTGGTTTCCAGTTGATCCGTCTACTAGGAGTAAGTCTTCTATCAGCATCCTGTAGACCTAAGGTTGGGTGATGCCCTTCCTTAGACCCAAAGCTAGGTATTCCCTACTTTGGTTTCCAGTTAATTTGCCTATTTGGAGTAAGTCTTCTATCAGCATCCTATAGGCCTAAGGTTGGGTGATGCCCTCCCTTAGACCCAAGGCTAGGTATTCCCTACCTTGGTTTCTCTAGTTTTCTTGTCTACTAGGAGTAAGTCTTCTATCAGCATCCTGTAGACCTAAGGTTGGGTGATGCCCTTCCTTAGACCCAAGGCTAGGTATTCCCTACCTTGGTTTCTCCAGTTCTCCTGTCTAGTAGGTGTAAGCCTTTTAATAGCATCCTATAGGCCTAAGGTTGGGAGATGCCCTCCCTTACACTCTTAAGATTCCACTTCCATTCGGTCAACGCCAATGTGTGCAGCAGAAGTTCCTTCTACCACACACATTGGGGGTCCATTTGTTGACCTCATTTTTGTATGAGGTCACTAAGACCCTTCCAGATTCTAAATTTAATCCTAGACCCTAGGATCCACTCTAGATCTTAGGATCTTTCCTAGAACTAGACTTTAGAGCCTATTCTAGAGCCTAGGATCCCTTTAAATCCTAGATCTTAGAACTCTCCTAAATCTTAGGATCACTCCAACTTCAAATCAAACTCCATCTTTGATCAACCTCAATTTTAAATCAATTTCTATATTTAATCCATTTCAATTTCAATTTGATTCCTACCTATGACCAATTTGAATCCCAAACTCCATCCAATTCAAATCCAAATCATTCAAACTTAAAATCCATTCCAAATCCAGAAGTCTAAACTCAAATTCAAAGTCTTAAGGCCCTGTCCTAAACACCCTTTTCAGAGATTTTTCAAACATTTCAAAACCCAGTCAAATGGCCTTTGATTCAGGGTCTATCACTTGCAAAGTGATAAGACATGTCTCTAAAGGCTACCCTCCAATTTTGGGCTCATTCTGAGGTCTCTAACCCTAGAATCTGAATTAAAATTTAAAGGCTGTAAAACCTTCAAATATTTACAGCCTATGCCACTGAGCCTAACCCCTTTGAGATCTTGACCTTGGAACCCTTATCCAAGCCTCCAATCACTTCCAGACCCTTGATTTTAACCCATTGAGCAGTAAACTGCATTTTTCAAACCCATTTTTGACCATAGTTGACCAATAGGTCAAAATTGACCAAAACACCCCTATGAGGCTCAAATGGGGATTTCAAACCAAATGAGCTCCAAATGGGATGCGACCACCTTTAACAAATTTCAAATGCCATTTCAAATCTTTTGAACCCATTTCCAACCCTTGAGTCAACCTGGTTGACCAAGTCAACTGGTTTGACCCAAGGGGCCCTTTAAGGGACCAAACATGTGTTTTGACCCAAATGACCTCTTTAGGCCATCCAACCACCTCCATTAAACCTTAAAACATCATTTCAAACCTGTTGAGCCCAAACCCAGACCCTGGGTCAACCTGGTTGACCAAGTCAACCTAGGTTGACCAAACAAGCCCTTAAGGGCTCAAATGGTGATTTTGATCAAATCGACCCCTCCAAACCCTGGGACCACATCCAATGGACTCAGGATGACATTCTGAACTTGTTGAATCCATCTCTAGCCCTTGAACCCAACTGGTTGACTAAGTCAACCAGTTTTGGCCTAGAAGCCCATTAAGGGCCCATTAAGCCTTCTTAATCTATTTGACATACATGGCTCTTGGAACCACCCTCCAATCCACCTAATCAACTCATTTGAATCACCTAATTGAAAATTCCATAACCCTTGAGGGAGTTGACTGGTCAACCAGTCAACTCAAGGCTTAAAGAACCATTTGTGTGGTCAAACCCTTCAACCAATTGAACCCAGCCCAAGTTAAACCCATCCAGCCATTTGAAGAGGTTCCATGACCTGCTCCTGTGACACATCAGCAGCCATTGACCAGTTGACTGGTCAAAATGGTCAACACTCCCTTAAAACCCTTTTCTCATGGTCAAAGCCCTAAAAAGAACCCTTTTCCCCCCTATACCACATGCCTAAACTCCTCTTTTTGCTTTATTTCTCTGATTAACCCCTGTTTAAACTGCTCTAAGGGTTGGTTTAGGCAATTTTAGGCAATGTCTCCTCCACTCATCCCAAGTCCATCCAATGGAAATGAGGCATGTCCAGCCCTTTCCGCAGCCTTCCAGCTTTCCCAGGGACAGGTGGCATTATCTGGAGAGCTTGTGAGTCGATCCCAGCCATCCATTTGGCTTGGGGGTGTTTGAATAGGGGAAAAAGGGCCTAATGCATGACATTCAAACCCTAACCGTCTCTCACTACTCAAGCTCTCTCAAGTCCTGCCCCCTGTTCCATTGAGATCCCCAGACATCTCTCAACACCCTCCCACCGAAATCCCTCCGGTCAAAGGGTTTTTCCGGCGAGATCCCGGCGATCCTAGCTCAAACCCGTTCCAACAGATCTAGCACTCGATCCAGGAGCTTTCGAGCCGAGAAGTCTTCTATAAACAGGAGCGTGGACAGTCTACAAGTGCAACAAACCCATAAACGGTCTAATCCGTCCAAAATCAAGGTGAAAAACTCAAACCCTAGCCCTAGGGACACTAGTTTAATTAGCTTTTTATTAAGCTTGTTTTAAGAAAAATAAATTATTCCCCATTGATTCTCTTCACTTAGGGACTCTAAGTTTAAAATTTTAATTCATTTGGTGCACGGGATCAAGAGAACGAGTCAAAAAATGGGTTCTAGGGCTCGGTTCGCTGGCTGCATGAACTGAGCCCCGTTTGGTCCGTTGATCTCTCGATCAACGGATCTGATCGCGCCGTTCCGCCCGTTGATCAACCGTGTACCCGATCCCGTGGCTCAAGCTGTGGTTCGGCTTGATCCCGGCCGTCCATCCAAAACCGCGGGACGAACTCTCTGCGGTTGGATCTTGGTCAATCGGGTCAGACGACGGGATCTGATCCCCGCCGTTGAACGATCCAGGCGTTCGATCGAACGGTCCGCAGTGCTCGCTGACGTGGTTAAGTGAAACCGCGTCCCGCGCTCTGCAGCCGACGCGTGGATGACCGCCGCCTTCCACGTGGCGTCCCGCTATCGCCGCGTTCTGGTTGGACAAACCAAAACGCGCCACGCGTCTCGCCGGCGCCGCCGTTTGATTAATAAATAGATTTAAATCCTTTTTTAATTAGCATAACTTCAAAAAATTATAGCAAATTAATTACTGAACCAAAAAATGAGTATAATAGCTCATTTTGTTCAGTTTTTCATCCTCTATTTTCTAAAATTATTTTTAAATAAAAACATTGTATAGTTTAAAATTAATTTCTATAATATGTTTTTTTTATTTTTATTTTATATTTGAATAAGTAAAACCCTATTAAGTCCAAAATTTGGCTTGAGTTATTTCAGACTTGTTTTTGATCTCCAGTAATTTTCTCAGATTTATTTGACCTATATTTTAATAGTTATTAAGATTTAAAGTGTAAAGGTATTTTTAATTAAAATAATGATGAATTTAAATTAACTTGTATTGCATTCAAACATTCATTTGAAATTTTAAATGGAGCTTTACTGTGTTTGCATGAATTCAATGGGGAATGCTGATTAATCAGTGGATAATTAATTTTATAATTATTCATTGATTAATTCTTTAATTAATTAAGATTTAACTTGATTTGCATGAGTAGGTACACACACCACCTAGTCTAGGTTCTCCTAGATCTAAGGACTTGTTTGCTTGCAACTTGTGTATGCATGCCATGTTTATTCAAAGGGTTAGAGGAACTTTGATTTGAACCTATTCAAAACTAGTGACATGATTAAGGACAATAATTAAGGACCCATGTATAGAAAACTTAGAAAAATTTCAATAATTAGGATTCACTTCCCCTTGAGTTGAAACTTTGAACATTTGAACTTAGTGACATCCTCAGCCCCTAGAGAAATTTTCACTGATTTTTGAGGTCATTAGGTTCCCTAATTAATTTTCTAAGTCTTAAACCCTTAATTAACCCTTTAAACTTCTAAAAAAATGTAATAAATCTATTTTAACTCCAAAAAATATGTATAAACCCTCAAACTGACCAGAATTCAGTCCTTAATCTATGATAATTAAAAGCCCCTTGATTTGACAGCAATTTAAACCTTAATTTAATTTTAAGTGGCAACCAATATTTAATTAAGATAATTAATTAATAATAATATAAAAATCCAAAAATCTCCCTAACACTTGGGGATCCCTCCTTAGGTTGTTCCTGACCTTTGGAGGTGTTTTCAAGAGATTTGGGAATTTGTTTGAAGCAAAATCACAAAAGAGGCCCCCTAATTAAGAAATTCCTAAAATTCATTAAAATATCCAAACTTCGATAATCCATAACTAATTCTAATAAAATCCGAATCACCCAAACTCACTTGCATTCAACTCATAGTGATATATAGTATTTATTAAAAATATTAAATTCCAGAAATTTGCAATATTTTGAAAAGTCAACAAATTGGTCAAACCGTAGTTAAAACTAGTTCGAAACTTCAAACCTTCGTAATAAAATGTAGAAAAATCCGATTTCAACGTACTAACCTTCTAACTGATCGTAGTAAGGTCTAGTATTTTAATAAAATACAAACACTCCAGAATTTGAACCTAATCAAAAAGTCAATTTTCAACCCTTTAATTAAATCATTAAGGTATTCAAAAATTCATAAAGCTCAAAATCATTCTAAAACTCAAAATATTGGTTTAATGCTTAAAACACTTAACAAATTCTTCAAAACACAACAACCACCCTAAAGTTGAAGTTTATTGGCTGGACTACTCCGGGCTGCGGGGCTAAGTGTCCTAAGGAGGCTGGTTCCTCGAGCCTGGTGGCACAACGCCACGAATGAATTCTAAAGGGTGTCAAACCTTAAAATGGATTAATTTTTAATTATTTAACATTTTAAAAGTCTCTATTTCAATTACATTAATTTGGTTTATCGGCTGGACTACTCCGGGCTGCGGGGCTAAGTGTCCTAAGGAGGCTGGTTCCTCAAGCCTGGTGGCACAACGCCACGAATCAATTAATGGCAAACTTAAATTAATCAACTTTAAAAATCAGTAATTAACTCATTTTTATATTAATCCACTCTTTTAATTCCAACCAATTTAAATAACTTAATCAACCCCGATTGCTACTGGGTAACCCAGGCCTACGAGGCTATTAGCTTAGCCCCAAGGAAGGTGAAATAAACTTCACGGCCTCGGTGTGAAACAAAGGTAGTAATCAATTAACTTTTAAAACATGTTTAATTAAAATTCTTAGTTCATTAATACTTAAATTTTAATTTAAATTCCCTTTTAAGCCTTAACAAATCCAGACCTTTTAGACAACTTCAATTAATAACCCACTTTAGGATCTACCCCAGCCACACGACCTTTTACACACACTTTAGGTGATGTGCTAGGACAACCAACTCTAGATCTAGGTTAGGCCGGTGTTTACTTTACTGCTGTGTGCCGGATTTTTCGTAGTTTTCACTGCATGTTGTGGATGAAATTGCTTTGCTATGTCTGCTTACTTCTTCTGTACTCTGTGGATGGATTGATGTGTTTGGCGACTAGATTACCCTTAGGTTAGGTACGATCTGGATGTTGACACAGTTTTCTGCAGGTGGCCGCGCTCATGCAGGGCAATATAAAAAGGGGGCAAATCAAAAAAATGCATAAATATTATAAACTCTTTGCACAGGTGCTTCAGCTGCTAAAGCCCCCAAATCATAAAAAGAGCGTGGCCAGTGTGTTTACCTTTTTTTCTGCTCATATATAACTGCTTGGGAATAACTGCTTTTTATATATTAACTACTTAGGATAACCCTGCAGGTGAGTCTAGATTTTTATTTTGATATCAATGTAATTTGTGTAAGTGTCAAATGTTGTGAAAGTCTATTTTGAGTTGGGATACACAGATCCAAAGCTTGGAGTCCAAAGAGGAAAGGATACCCCTTTGGGGAACACTCCTTTTCCATTTGGAAATCCAAATTTGGATCATACCTCTTCCTTACCCAAAGAGGAAAGAGTGGCCTTCTCCCCTTAAAGGAAGTGCCCTCTTATCCATTTGGGTAGTCCACTACAAAGAATCCAAGGAGCTTGAAGAAAAGGAGTCCAAAGGAGAACAAGACTGAAGACTTGAAGATTGAGAATATCCCACTCAAAACTACTTGCGTCATTACTAGGTTTAGAATCCGGGTTGTTGTCAGTGGTGCCCGGCCACTTTACTTTCTGTAATATTCTGGTTTGTAATAAGCAAGGCAATTCTGCCTATGGACATTTATTAATTAATTTATATTTGATGTGATGATTTGATTGCCTCTAGGATTACTTGTTTTTACTAGTTTTTTGGCGATTGCATGCCGCTCTTTGTTTTCGCCTGGATACGTGAGGCTCGTGAGGGTGTGAAACTTTTCTACTCATAATTTTAAAAGTCTAAAATTTTAGTGAGTCTAAACAACATAGAAAGATAACGAATCTAGGGAATTAGCCGGGGATCGCCCCCGGGGTCGCATGCATATTTTTGCATTCTTCTTTCCTTGCTTTAGACCCTTCCCCGCCTGCGGGTAGAGTCCGGATAGTCTGACCTATGAGGACGAGGTGCCGGACCTGGGGAAGTCCAGTCTTCTAAAAAATTATGTTCTAAGCCTGTTTTTAAAATTTCAAGCATACTTGATTTGAGGTTGTTAACTAGCATGCATTGCATTAGAGACACACTTAAAGAGTCAAAATTTTAATTGCATAGTCCTTAGCATTTTAGCACCCAACATAAGTTAAAGGGGCCAAATAGGAGAATCTCTAGATGTCGGCCCCAACTCTTCAAAACTTTAATTACAACATCCCTACCACTCTTTCATAAAAGACCGGACTCATCTCTTTTAAATCGACTAGGTGGTTAGCTGGCTCCCTAATCCAGGCCGGGGTAAGTCCAGGCATTGCACTGCATTAGTTAGGATCGGATGACTGTGGTCCAGTGTCCAAAATAGATTTAGGATCCGGGGCAAATCTTTGATTATAAGACCCCAAATTTCGGGAATATAGTCCCAAATTTCTAATAAAATACTCAACTCTAATTAAAGCTTCATTTCAATCCTAAAACATAAAGCCCAACACTTAGATTAAGTTGGGACACTTCCGGAAGGTTCTGGAATCTCAAAGTGTCCCCTACCTCTCCTCCTTTAACTCCGTTAATAACTGTTCAATTTTGATCCATTCCCTTTTGATTTTCCAATAATTCTATTCATACTTTGATATCACTCCTAGAAATTCTAACAAAATTTTGCCATTATTTTAATCGAGAGTTTTCGTAGGAGACCTCGTTTTCTTACGATGTAATTAACTACGAGGGCTTGCGCTCGTAGGAGATTTAGAACCACACACGCACCTGATTTTAAAAATTGATTTTTCAAAACTCAATTGGATTTCTTTGGGGAAAACTTAAAATACTAGTGATCATTATTATCATATTCAAAGAATTATCATCGAATGATATTTTCTCCCTTAAGGAGATACATCTTTCTTTGATAAGGCTTTGGATGTGAACCTAACGATCACACTTCTTGAATATTGTAGCTGTATATTCAGTTGAACCTCATTTTGACCCTTCGTGGCCATAAGAAGTTCTCTTTAGCATCCGGTCATAATATTCAAGATGAATTTCATAATTCTAAATCTGAACGCCGTTATGAAATTTTAAGTTCGTCCTTCGGGGTGATATAATTTTTCTAACGGGATGATTCGATTTTAGAATTAGAATTAAATCTCAATTTTAAAGCTCCCAAAGAAAACTAATCTTTTCGAAACATGTTTTCAAAATTCCACCAACAGATAGTCACTTCATTGCATGCATTAGGTAGGAAACTAATGAACTCTGAGAAAGTCAATAAATTTTTTTGTTATTTATCTACAACATATAATGCAAAGATAACTATAATAACTAAGTCAAGACTTAACTATTTATTATATTAAAAATCTTATTAGATCACTGATCGCTTACGAGCAAGAAGTGACTCAAAGATAGATTGATGCAGGTGACAAGCGGAAGGAGAAAAATATTGCATTGAAAGAGGATGACTCAGAAAGTGATCAATTTTAGCCTGAGGAAGAAGATGATATTGCCTTAATGACAAGGCAATTCAGAAGTTTCCTTAAGAGGAAAAAAAGGAGATGCTAGTAATGGAATAAGGGTAAGTTCCACATTAATGTTAAAGCTTATAATGATGTTATTTACTATGAATGCAGAAAGTTTGGATATATAAAATCTAATTTCCCAAATCTTAAAGCTAATCCTAGCAAGGAGAAGGTTGAGGAGAAAACTTATGTTAGGAAGGGCGGGAAGAGATTGCAAGAGCATTCTAGGTGGACTCATCTTCAAATTCCTTAGAAATAGAAGTAGAGGTGTAAGTCATGAACTTATGTTTAATGGTCGACAAGCTTGATCAGTCAGATTAAGAGAATGTATGTGACTTAACCTACAATATGTTATTTAAAGTTTTTGAGAAAATTCATACTACATATAGAAAAATTAAAAAGCTACATGCTAAGTTGAACTTAGATTTATTAAATTTATAAAAAGAGCATGAATTTGTTAGGAATGATCATGCATTGATTGACAACAATCACATGCCATTATTGGATAAATTTGATGATTTGAATAAAAAGTATGAACTATTTAAATCATCACATACTGAACTTGAAAATGATTTTAAAACATTTATGAATGAATCTTATCACAGAGAGCATTATTTGAAAGTTAATAATATTGTTTTAGAAAGTGCTAACTTATATTTTAAAGTTGAACTAAAAGCTCTTAAGGAAAATATGATACCCCTACACCTGAATAATTTTTCAATTCTAATTAGAAGTCTAAAATTTTAAAATCTAGCAAAAGATAATATAATTCACATAGACTGTTAAATCTTTTTCCTAGAGTCAAATATTTTTTCTGTGAAATGATTGGTCATATTTCTTACACTTGCACTATTCATAATAAATCATATATAGTGTAGAGACCTAAGATGCATAAAACATTGCATATCAAATATGCATTTAGATTATTATTACCAAAAGGTGAACCCAAACTTGTTTGGGTTCCCAAGTCTATCGTTTAATCATTTTATAAAAATGCTCTCATACAAGACCTCATGAGAGTATAAGGTACCTGGACAACCAATGTTCGAAGCATATGACTTGAGATTCGACATAATTCATATCGCTAGAAGTAAGGAATGGAGGCTAGGAGACAATACCACAAGGAAAGTGAAAAGTATATGTATGATTAGCAACAAGAACACTTTTTTTTATTGAAAATGTCATATTGGTAGAAGGCTTAAAGCATAACTTATTAAGTATTAGTCAACTTTGTGATAAAGGTTATAGTGTTAAAATTTTCTCATAAGCTGCTTTATAAGCCAAAATGAAATTGACATATTGTATGAAAATAGGATAAATAATGTGTACATGCTTGATCTGAATTTTATTAAATTTTATAATGCTTTTTATCTTAAAATAATTACCGATGAATCATGGTTATGACATAGGAGACTTTTTCAAGCAAGCATGAAAAATCTTAGAAAGATTATCCAAAAAGATTTGATTAGAGGGATACTCAAACTAAACTTCACTAAGAATCACCTATGTGATACATGTCAATTAGAAAAATAGGTAAAGTCATCCTTTTATTAAATTAAGGATCTTAGAATAGTAAACCATGTACTTCTTTTATTCAATTAAGAATCTTAGAACAATAAACCATTGGAAGTCTTACACATGGAACTTTTTGGACTGATTAACATTATAAGTCAAGGAGGAAATTTTTTTGGGTTTATTATAGTTGATGATTTTTCAAGATTCACTTGGGTCAAATTCTTATTTCATAAGAGTGAATCACTTGAGAAATTTAGAAGTTTTTCTACTTAGATTTAGAGGAAATTAGGGGGTGAGATTTTATCAATTCAAAGTGACCATGGAGGAGAATTTGAAAATGAAAAATTTGAATATTTTTATAAACAATATGAAATTGATTATAATTTTTCGGCACCTAGGGCTCCTTAACAGAATGAAGTTATCGAAAGAAAGAACAAAAAATTAATAGAAGATGTTAGAGCCATGTTGGTAGAATACTCACTTCTGAAATATTTTTTTTGGGCTGAAGTGATTAGTATGACTTGTTATGTTTTGAATAGGGTGAATATTAGATTCACATTGAATAAGACATCTTTTGAACTTCTTAAGGGAAGAACATCTAGTCTTTCACATTTGCATGTTTTTTGGATGCAAGGTGTTCATTCACAATAATGGTAAAACTCTTTTAGGAAAATTTGATCCTAACTTTGATGAAGAAATTTTCCTTGGATATTATATTGTTAGTAAATCCTATAGAGTTTTTAATAAGAGAACTTTGGTAGTTGAGGAAACTACACATGTTGTTTTTGATGAATCTGAAATTTTGGAAGAACTAAAATTAGAAGAATATCATATTGAAAATATCTCCTAAGGTATTAAAAAAGACAAATTTGGAAAAGAATGTTTTTACTGAAAATTGTTTGCCTAGAGAATGAAAATATTCTAAGAGTCATCCTAAGGAATTGATTTTAGTTGAATCTAATGAGGGTGTTAGGACTATGCATAGACTTAATAAAGAAGTGAACCATTATATATTTATATTGATGATTAAACACACTAATATAAATCAAGCACTTTCGGATGAATTTTGAATTTTGTCCATACAGGAAGAATTGGATCAATTTATTAGAAATGATGTTTGAGAATTACTTGAAAGGCCTATGGATAAAAGTGTTGTTAGAACTAAGTGGGTGTTTAAAATAAAATAAATTATTTAGGTGTTGTGATTATAAATAAGGCAAGATTGGTATCCAAGGGATATAATTAAATAAAAGGGATTGATTTTGAAGAAACTTTTTCCCCTATAGACAGACTTGAAGTGATAAAGATTTTGCTAGCCTTTACTAGTTTTAAAGGTTTTAAATTATATCAAATGGATGTTAAGTGTATATTTCTATATGATGTGATATAAGAGGATATTTATATTGAGCAACCTCTAGGTTTTGAAAATTCTAAATTTTGTAATTAGGTGTTTAAATTACAAAAGGCATTGTATGAACTAAAACAGGCACCTAGAGCTTGGTATGAGAGGTTAAGCATTTTTCTATTTGAAAGATAATTTATGAAAGGAAGTGTGGACACCACTCACTTTTTAAAAATAATAGGAGATGACATACTCATTGTTCAAATATATATTGAGAAAATCTTATTTGGATATACCAATAAAAATCTTTGTGATGATTTTTTAAAAATAATGAGTAATGAATTTGAGATGAGTTTTATAAGAGATTTGAGTTATTTTCTTGGTTTTAGTATAAAGTAAAATAAGAAAGGAACTTTTTTAGTCAGTCAAAGTATATTAAGAACATTCTCAAGAAATATAAAATGGACAATGCTAAACTAGTGACTATAACTATGAGTTCCTCAGTGCAATTAGATAAGGATTATAAGGGAAAATCTATTGATCAAAAGAAATTTAGAGGAATAATTAGATTATTGCTTTGTTTGAATGCTAGCAGATCATATATCATGTTTAATATTTATTTATGTGTTATATTTTAATTTAATCTAAAGAAATTACATTTGACAGAAGTTAAAAAATCCTAAGATATCTTTTGAGAACTCAAAATTTAGAGATTTTGTATTCTAAGCATAACTCTTCTTTTGAAATTATTGGTTATTCTGATTAAAATTTTGTAGGATATAAGGTTGATTAGAAAAGTACTTCTAAAACTTATCAATTCATAAGAAACTCTTTAGTTTCTTGGTCTAGGAGAAAATAAAATTCAGTAGCCCTTTCTATTGTTGAAATCGAATACATTGACTTAGATAGTTATGTGGTATAAGTTCTTTGGTTAAAATAATAACTTATTGATTTAAGATTTTCTATTAACATTATTCTAAGCTTCTGTGATAATACAAATGTCATATGCATTTAAAAGAATCATACTCAACATTCTAGAACCAAGCATATTGATAAAGGATATCACTTTATTAGAGATCATGTAGCTAAGAGAGAAATTCAATTACATCATGTTGCTACTAAGATTCAACTTGCATACATTTTAACAAAACCACTAATTTTTGACATGTTTAGTACTTTAAGAACCAGATTAGGTGTGATTGATATTAATGCTTAAATTGAAATTCTACAAACTTGATTTATTATGTAATTATGTGTTTGTTTATTTTCTCGGTTTGTTATTTATTTTAGTTAGTTTTGTGTTTTTATTTTAACTAGTATCTTGTCATCAGATCTTGAGTGATTTTTTTTTAGAAGATGCAAATTGCATTAAATAAAAACAAAGCTATTACAAACTAGAACTAAAGTAACCTAATGGCAATCCTTCCAAAACTAGCAAAAGGAAGACTTATTAAAAGAAAATTAAGAAAAAGAAGTATATTTGAAAGATATGAAATTTCATAAAGAAAATAAGATCATCTACTCCTTATTTTAAACCAATTGGGGTAGAGGAGATACCAAAAATTAAACAATCCAAAATATTGATTAGTATCGCAGAATTCCCGATTAAGTAAAAAATAAAGAGTTTAAAGATTCTTAAATTTCCATATTCTATCCCCATCTTTCAAATACCCACTAATGCTTAATTTAAAACTAAAATAATAATAACCATAATAACTAATAAAGGAAAAAAACATAAAATAAAAGCAAGGATCTTCATGCTTTGATGACCACTGGATCTTCACTTCTGCCATCTTCATAAAAACCATGCCATGACATTCAAGACACCAATCATCATATTCCATAGTCTTATAAAGGAAAATTTTCCTTTTAAAGACTACGCTATCAATAGAATAACTTATCACATCCATCCATAGACATCCAATTTTCTTCAAGACTTTTCCCATTTCTTTCATATAAACCATCTTCATCCATTCAATCTTATTTATGTGATAAATGGTGAAGTGCCACCATCACTTTCACCAAGCATTCCTAATTTTCTTCCTCTAAAACTACCTTTAATCGGCCCAAAAGAATTCAAATCTTTGTTAAACTTCTTCTTATGCTGAATAGATTTAGACGACAACTAAAATTTTCCATCCTCAATCAAGCATTCCTTTTAATTCACATTAGCTATCACAAGCAAGGAATTAGCAGTAATAGATTATGGTTTATCAGAATCTGGAACATTATCCTGAACAACCAAATTAAGAAGATCATCTCCACCATTGCCTTCTTTGACTGCTTGTATAATCCCGTTCTCAAAGAGCTCATCTTGATGAATAGCAACATCATATCCTTCAACTGGAACATTTTTTTCCTCAGAATTTAGTATTCCATCTATTGTTGGATCAACAACTATAATTTTTTAAACCTAAGCCATATTTTCCAAACCAATACCTTCACTGTTTGTATCTCCAGAATGTAAGTTTACTTGCTAAACTAGAACTAGACTACTTGATTTCTCTGCTTCCATTCTTGGCTCAATCTCAGAATCATGAGATAGCACATTAAATTTATTATCATTTTCCATATGACTATGAGAAGAATATTTAATGTTTCCAACTAAAGGATGAGTTGCAAAATTTTGATTCTGGTTCTGAAACTTATTCATCCTTTTATTCTTAAACTTCACATGTATCCAAGGACCGTATGCTTTAGAATGAGTGCTAGTCGTTTCTTTTAAATCTAAAACTTTTTTCCCATCGTTCAATGCTTCCTTATGTATTTTAATTTAATCTTCTTTTAAATCTTCCATACACATTTCAATCTTATGGCCTATCTTTTCACATTTGAAGCATAAGGATGAGAATTTCTCATACTCTACTTTAAAAAAAAAATCCCTAAAAACCATTAATCCAAACTCAATTAGTTAATTTAGAGTCTAGATTAATTTGAACACAGGCTCTTGCAAATTCTCGTCTCCCCCATTTAAACATTTTACCATCCAAGAAAAATGGAATTCCTATCTTTGAAACAATCTTCGTAACATTCACCTCATCCCAACAATGTAAAGGAAAATGAGGCAACCAAATCCAAATTGGTGAGGATAAACCTTTTAATGAGGTTGGTGAAAATTGAAATGTCCATTTATCCATCCTTATTATATGTCCACCAACAAACCATGGACCTTCACTTAGAACTTCTTCCCTTATTTGAGAGGATTGGAATGAACACAAAATCCAATCTAGGCCCAATGAGGTGAGATGAAAGGTTCCAGATCTTGAGTGATTGATGTTTGTAAAGGTTCTCTTTTTATCATGTATTATTTTAAATATTTTCTTTGTACTGTACAAAAAGTTTTTGTACTGTACGAATCTTGTAGCATGTACATTATAGTTTTCTGAGTTGGGCATACGAAATTGAGTTTTTTATTCAATTTCATATTATACGATGTCGTCATTATCTGTGCAAACCATGTTGTTTCATTTGTATGAGTGGAGACAATTTTTCAAAATGTTTAGTTATTTATGTCAGATCGTATGTACGAAATTTAATTTTGTCTGTACGATCATGTTTTCAGTTTCTCATATGGATGAACCTAACTGTCATAAAATGATCTTTAATTTTCTGATCATCCCGAATGAATAGGTGTTCGTCTTAACAATCATTTGGTCAAAAAGTATGTACAAAATAATGACTCCAGAATGACATTTTATGAAAAGCCATTTCATTTTTGTCTGTTACTATTCGTATGTTTGAAATGTTTTTCATCCCGTAAGATTTTAAGATTGTACGTACGATATTGATTTCATAATGTACAATAGCTCATTTTTCTTTAAATAGAAGGATCTTAGATAAGTTATTCGTCACATTCTCCTTTGTTTCCAAACCTTTTCGAGTCCAAACCTTAGAAATGGACAATAGTAGTAAACAACCTCGCACTTCTAAGGGCTTATCCTCTTGATCTGATATGGATGATAACTTTCTCTCTAAGGAAAATTAGGAAGCTTTTGATAGGTATTTTGCAGCAAAAAATAACCCCTTCCTAACTCCTCATTCAAAGTGATATCAACTTTTCTGTCATGCCCCTATTTACCTCAACCTAGTTTTCCTGCATCCTTACCCTGATTTATGTCTACCGTCATGAAACTTTTCAAATGTTCCTTGCAAACAGAAAGGTAAACCAAGATCACACTAGGATTACCTCCTTCTTCTTTAAGCAGCGTGTAGAAATCACTAAGGAATATCTAGGCAACTTCCTTCACTTTAGAACCCAAGGAGTTAGAGCACACACTTTAACCTCTGGAGCAGATTTTGACTGGTTAGAAATAAACCAGACTCTTAGGGGTGTAGCACAAGTAAGCCATCTTTCTTATGTCTATACTCTTAACCAAAATGCTAGAATCATTCAGCACATTTTGAGAACCTCTATAATTCCCAAATATGGTGATTGTATAAATTTGACTCCTCTTTTGTCCACTATCACATACTTGATAATGACTAAAACTCCTTTTGATGAAGCGCAACTTATCATGGATTACATTTACAAACTATCTGATATTGGACTTCCTCACAATAAGAAGAAAAAAAATGTGGCTTTAGGATACTTAGTTGCCTATATCTTAGAATAAAAGTACAACTAATACATCCTGGTCCATCCAGTGAACTTTCCATTTTCTTTATTGATGCATCTTTTTAGGCACTCTTTGGTCGGGATCAATGTTCAAAGGGAGCAGATTTCAAGGGAGAAAAAGGAGCCACAACTCTAGCTCTTGCACTTAGACCCGACAAGAATTTCTACCAAGAAATGGTCCAACATTTTGATATAATGGAAACTCATTTTGATCAATGCTTTGATTAAATTAAGAATCACCTAAATCAGCAGGATGCTAGATACAACGAGGACATGGGTTGGATCTGAGGGCAATTTGACTCAGTTAACACTAATCTAACTACGATCAGTAGTTACTTTTTACAATGTTCAACCCTCCACCACCCCCACATCGATATTAGTTATACTTCTACGTGTAGTTGCTTATGAGTTTATGTATTTGTAATTGAGATGTTTTTCTGTGATTTCAGTGATTTCATGTGTCAGTGTCTTTATGTTGTTGTTCTTGCATTTCTGAGTGATATTATTTAAAATGAAAAATGTGTTTGTAATGTGTTTGTATGTGTTTCAAAAGACGAATGAAATGATGGAATGTTATGTTGACATGCATTGAATTTCACTTCATGAAATGTTAATGTTTTTACAAAAAAAAAAAATCATTTATAGTTGATATCTAGAATATAATTTTGAATTATTTTGCTCTTTAAATTAATTTCCTTACAAAATTTAATCTCTTAAAATTTTAAATTACATTATGAATGGATATATATTAGAAGATCAATTTCATATTCTTATAAATAAGTATTACTTAGCTATAATTATTGTAAAATTGATATCTTATTTTTATTTTATTTCTTTTTTAATTTGTTACTTTTTATTAATTATTCAAATTTGAGTTAAGATTTATTGATATTGGAAAGACTGAAAATATTAAAAGATGTAAAGCATACAAAATTTGAAAAGATGCACAAAATATGGCATTTATTTAGGAAGAGATATGCAATATTTTTCGAAGTAAAAAGAATCACAAAATTAGACCAAATAAAAAAGATGCATAAAGTGTGCCACAAAAAAAGAAAAGATGCGCAATGTTGGCACTCGAAAAATCTATAATGTTCTTTCCTTCATCATTCTATATCTTATCCAAATCTACATAATTGACAATAATTTTACTATTGAATTAAAAACTAATTAATCTTTATTTTATCATTTTTGTAATAATTATTTTTATTTTGATTTGTCTAGAATGAATAGTGAACCTGATTGACTTTTCTTATTTTCAATGCTTTTTATTTAAAATTTGATTTTTTTTAGCATTAGGAAATTAATATTGTATCTGTAATTAGTTTAAAATATTCTACTTCATCAACTATTTTTATTTATCCATATAAACTTTTATTTCAAGATGTACTTCCTTTTTTGTTGTTATCAAAAGGAGGAGTCATTAGTTATTATTTGATGTATGTTGTTTAATGTAATGTGTTTGTATGTGTTATATTGTGTTAATGTGTATATGTTTTATTTGTGTAGTTTTTTTTTTTAATAATTTTTGTTTCTTTTTTTGATTTTAGGATTGTGTTTTTGATTTCATGGGAATCCCTTATTTTAAATTGGTCATTTAGTTAGGGAGAGCTTAAGAAAAAAATTATCTTAAATGTTAACTCAAATAATAATTATTTTGCCAACATCAAAAAGGAAAAGATGGTTGCGACTTAGTTTTCAAATCTATGCTTTTTTATCATATCAGTTTTTGATAATACTAAAATATTATTATGTTGATTATTGTTTCTCTTAACACATTTTGGAAAAATCTTGTTTTTTTTGTGTATTAATGTTTCAGGAATCAGACTGCTGAAGTCTTCAAGACATATTAGATTAGGGTTCATTTTAATTGAAGTCTATACTTTTTCTCTTTTTCTTGAGTCTAAGAGAGTGTGATTGTAATTGGATAATAGTACACAAACACTCTAGGGTAGTGAGTCAAAACTTGTATTTTTAAACTAATCATATTATACGATTCTTGAATCATACTGGATGATTTGTCTAGTGTGTTCCTCCAAAAATAAGTTAATTGAATCATACCTTCAAATTTTTTGAATGAACTATTCATAATGTACGAAGTTAGATTCTTACAGATGACGTCCACAGTATGAAATGGATATGTACCAATTTGTCCCAAATGAACTCACCATTTTCTGAACTTATCATATTACACAAAATCATTTTCATATATACACAAATAGAGTACGAAATGCGTGTATACAAATTTATCCATACGAACAGGTAAATTTTTTGAATGGTTTATACTGTACGAAATTATTTTCATATGGATAATATCCAGAGTACGAAATGGGCTCATCCATGTTCGTACCAATTGAAGCATGATTTGATTCAAACATTTCATACTATACGATGTGGGGTTCGTACAGATGATGACCAGAGTACGAAATGGGTTCATACGAAATCGTACTGGATGAACTTGTTTAATTTTGAATTGTCCGTACTATATGATGTCAGTTAATACAAACGACTACTAGAGTACAAAATCAGTTTGTACAGGATTATACATGGATTTTTTGAACTGTTTATACATATGAAGTACAATTGTATTATACGATCCAAGACAGTCAAATTGAAATTTTTAGTTTTTTGGATGTTTTTTCCTGATTTTCATATTTAAGAGTCCTAAAAACTGACTGATATAACTCCTACTATAAATTTCTTTTGAGAGAGCACTTTGAGAGTGTTTAGGAGTGTATTGGGATTGGAGAGTGAGAGATCTCTTAAGAGAGATTTGTGAGGGGATTCACAAGGTTGCTCAATGGTGAGGATTTCTTGCTTGTTCTTCCAAGTTCTTCCCTACTTTGTTGAAGACTCTTGAAAGAATATTTTTAGAGGAGATCTGGTGCTCTGTCGATACCATGAGGGTGTGAAAGGACGCCGATACTCTGACGACACCAAGAGGGTGTGAGGAGACAATTTTCTTCTACACATAGAGGGGCACTAAAATTAGATAGTGGATGCTACCTATTCAAAGTAGTGAAAAATCCTCTAATATATGAAGGAGTTTGAGTGTGAATGTTCGTGTTACACCAAGAGGGGCAATAGAACTTGATATGGGATGTCACCTATTCAAGAGAGTGGAAGGTCTTTATTATAAGAAGGCTATAAAAGGAAAGGAGAATGAGAAGAGGTGCAACGTTCCCCTACCTTAGGATGGTTATTTATAGACAAAATAGGAGAAGAAGATAATTTTGGGAGAATAATAATATTTTGATAATATTTAAGAATATTTTTAAAAAATAAGAATATTATAGGAGAAATATTCTTAAAAAAAATCTCAAAAAAAAATATTTAAAAAAATTGAAAAGGAGGGGTGGGATTTAGTCATCTTTTAGTTGTAAACAAGGGCGGAGGGGGGTGCGAGGGGAGGGCACGTGGTGTAGATACTAAAAGAGGGCTTGATGCAACGGCTGCGGGGAGGATGGTGTAGATACTGGTAGGGATGGCGGGGAAGGGGAGGACCGTGGTGGCAGCCGTGCATCAGCCGTCGAGTCGTTCATACCAGATTTTCGACACTTTACTTCTCTTGTTGGAGATACTAGTCGTGCATACCAACCGTCGTGCATACTGTAGAACCACTTCCCCCTATTTTTTCTGATGCATCCACCTCTGTTTGAGTTCTTCCTTGTCGCAGACAAGGTCGGCAACCTCGAGCCTGACCGGCTTGGTCTGTAACGACGGGAGGCTGTTGTCGTTCATTGGCTTCACCATTCGCTTTATGAATTAACTGTATTAGACACCAACACCCTATGGCTACTACAGAAGTAACCCCGCAAATTCTCTCTTAAAAAAGGTTTCTCCTTTCTCCTACAAGGTCGCACCTTTTTTTTTAAACGATGTGAAATGCTTGGTTCTATCGATTTCTCAAATCTGAGCCATCCTTTCCTGCATCGTTTTCTTGAGATTCGGAATGAAGAGTTTTTTCATGGGTCACATCTTTGGATTAGAACAAGCTAAAAAGTAGTAATTATTTTTACAGTACTTCTATCTTCATCTGCTAATGGCTTTTCTTTCCGTAATCATTACAAGTTTTCAACTTTTTCATTGTGAAATATTTGACCTCTCTCACTATTCTTGGTTCGATTGGATTTGCGCAGGTGATGCATATTAATCCGGCGGAATTCATGCTTGATCTTGCCAATAGTGAGACGCTACATAGTTGTTTTTTTTTTGGCTTTATTCGATTTCTTATCACATAATTAATGTCTGTAAGGTTTTAATTTTCCTTCCATCTTATCAACTTTAATTTGCAAGGCAAATTTAACTTGTGAAAGATGAAAATAAACTAATTAAATGTCAAAGTTTTATCATTCCTTTCAAGTCATACAATCATACATGATAAATAATGCAATTTTTAAAAAAATTAATAATGCAGTTTTTTCATGGGTCGCATCTTTGGATTAGAACAAGCTAAAAAGTAGTAATTATTTTTACAGTACTTCTATCTTCATCTGCTAATGGCTTTTCTTTCCGTAATCATTACAAGTTTTCAACTTTTTCATTGTGAAATATTTGACCTCTCTCACTATTCTTGGTTCGATTGGATTTGCGCAGGTGATGCATATTAATCCGGCGGAATTCATGCTTGATCTTACCAATAGTGAGACGCTACATAGTTGTTTTTTTGGCTTTATTCGATTTCTTATCACATAATTAATGTCTGTAAGGTTTTAATTTTCCTTCCATCTTATCAACTTTAATTTGCAAGGCAAATTTAACTTGTGAAAGATGAAAATAAACTAATTAAATGTCAAAGTTTTATCATTCCTTTCAAGTCATACAATCATACATGATAAATAATGCAATTTTTAAAAAAATTAATTTAGCCCCCCCCCCCCCCCCCCCAAGTATATTTTCTGGCTCCGCCACTGGCTGTTATACTGACAACCTAAAGGAGGCGACATAGTAGCCACGTCCAAAAAAAAATTGAGCATATGGAGTGTTGTATGCATATTCTATATATATGCATGGGCACCGCTGGTGAAGCTGACGATAGGTCATTCGTCCGACTGATTTGACCGCTTACACATATTCGGGTCTAGTTTTTGGCCTGTATGGTGTGATTCAAATATTTTGGAGTCCCTGTGATTATTTTTCAATATTATGTAGTAAATTTTGACACTTTTAAGGCCCAACAGAGTCTCAACAGTCAATTTTGAGTAATTAAAAAAAATGGAAATAAATTTTTCGACATTTCTCAAAAGTCAGTACTTCGATTGACACACAAACTTCACGACATGTTAAAATTATGATCAAGGGTATTTTATTTGGTTTATAGCCCTGAAAGAACATTCTTGTTGATGTCCAGGGAGTGGTTGTGCATCATAATTATTCTAAAATTATAATTTACATTACAATAATTTGAAATAGTCCAACATATATTTTTGAACTTTGCAGGCCTCCATGTCTCAAAATAATGGGATACTAATATATCTTCAAAAAATTATCTCGATCAAATATAAATCTTGAGGCAAATTCAAATTGGAATCTTCCAAAATTAAATTTAGGGTCTGCTAGACTCTAATTTTTGTAAACTTATAGTTGAACTGAATGTCTCAAAAATATTGACCCAATGAGATCTAATTTGACCTAATTCAAGTAGAAATGGGTCCAAATCAAAGACCTAAAGTGCATTTAAAAGGTTTAAACTATAAATTGGATAATTAAATGATTTTAAAATGTGACAGACATATAATTGAATCAAGCGACTCGATGAGATGAATCCAATGAGCCTGAGATCACCAAATTTTGATATCATTAAAATACTTAAATACTCGATAAATTGTCCATAATTAAGGGAGTCAAGATCGGCCATCCATTCAAAACACTTTTAATATACCCTTGATATTGTCCCAATTTATTAGTTATGCCACTCCTAAGAAACTATAAATAGACCCCTCATTCTTTACCAAAGAAGGGGAGAGAAAGAAGAGAAAAAATAAAGAAAGTTTTGAGATCTCTCTTGCCGCCAACATCTTCCTTGACCATTGCTCGACCATCGATTTTCGTTGGACTTTTGCTTGACCACCAATCATCGCCAGACTTCTATAGGACTATCGACTATCGTCGGACTCTCACTTAATTATAAATATAAATAATGTTATATTTTATGTGTCAATTTAAGAATGAAAAATATTTTCTTAGTTGTGTTTATACTAAAAAAATATAGGAAATGAGCAAAATTTTCAAATATGGTACAACGCTGCAACATCGGACACAATACTGTGCGGCACTATCATTAACACCAGCGAAGCGCTCAAATATTGACATTGTGGAGCCTAGTCTCTATTTGACAGCACCGTATCATCATAAGAGTTAGTGTCTTAAAGCCCAATTTCTATCTGCATAGCGCTGCGGAACCAAATTCTAGCACTGTTAAGTCAAGGGAGTGTCTCGTGGACATCACAACGCTCAATCATCAGTAGTGCCATGATGCTACAATTATAACTGTTCAGGTCACAATCTGCCAGTGAAGTGATGTATTGATTCATTAAATAACTGGTCCATATCAGCAAGCGCCATGGTGGAGGAAACCTTTAGCACTGCAGTGTTGAATCATTTTATTTGCACCCCTGTGTAAGTGTCTTGAGCGCCACGGTACCATAATCTATTTTAATATTTCTCTATAAATATTTTATTGGTAATGTTTGTGGAGTTAAGTCACTTATTTAATTTAAGTCTTGATTGTGCTTCTCTAATTTTTTTCTTAGGTGTGACAACTAAGGGAATTCAAAGAAGTACTAGATATATTCTATTAAAGCATTTGGCTTGTGTTTATGGAATCAATTATATAAGTTCAAGGAGTTATATAGAGGAGATAATTGAACAATTCGGTGATGTCTTTTTTTCTGTACTTTCTTTCTCTTGTGCAGTTAATGAAAATGAATATACTTCACTTGTTCTTTATGTATGTTAAATTCTTTAGTTTTAAATTGATGGTGTAAATGAAATATGGAGCACTAATGAGTTCTCTTCATCAATAATTTCATAATTTTTTAATATACTAGGTCTTCATTTAATACGCATAGTGACCATATGTGTGATTAATATCAGGTGTAATATGGAGCATAGGAATAGGAAAGCAAGCACATCTATTTATGTTGATTTGGTATGATACAAGTATAGACATAACACTTTTCATTTATTAAATTAATAGGGATAAATTATTATGAGGGGGTTTTAATAGTACTCACTTTACTTATTCTTCTAATATTTTCATAAGTGTGGACCTCCAAAAAGGTATCACTCAGTGGGGATAGAATGCAAAGGGTATACGATCACACTATCCCAAAGGACGAGATGATCATAGGCCTTAATTCTCTTCGCAAGCGAGCCAATGGAATGGCAGATTAGATCATACATATAATTAATTATTAAGGATAGTGGCTCTCACCAACACACCCCGATGGGTAAAAATATGCATGACCTGATAGGAATAAAGAGGTTTTCCCCACCAATACATCAGCTTGAGTGGTGTTTATTTGATGGTAGAATTTGGTTTCTCAAGGGTGTAAGCCCTGTGGTTAATTACATCTCAAACTAGAGCCTAAGAAAACTAGCGATTAAGGATCCTACATTATCCTCTCAGATGGGATTGACACATAGGGAGGAGATTAAAAAATTCCTACTCAAGAGGAAAAAAAGGTTCAACTGGGCTTAAACAATATACACAACTCAGATCAACATCCAGAGGAGGTTTAAAGGATCCTAAAAATTCCAAGAATTTTTTTGGAAATTTAAGATATCACTAAGTTCAAGTGTTTAAAGTTTCATGTCAATCGGAGGTGTACCTTAGCTCTTAGAATTTCTCTAAGTTCAATAGACGGATCCTTGATTATTATCCTTAGGATGTCGCTACATTAAGTAGGTTTGAATTAAATGTTTAAGACTAACCCTTGGGTTAAAAAAAAAAGGGAAAATGCAGCAAAACATAAGCACACCATGTCCTTAGATCTAGGAGAGCCTAAACTAGTTGCTCATGCATCCTATACATATAAAAAATAATTCAATGAGATTAGCGAAGTGATTAGAGAATGATTGGAGCCCAATCATTCATTAATCCTCCTTCCATGAATGTTACTCGCATGTATAATGAATGTTTAAAATTTCACGAGTAGATCTCTAAAAATTAAGGGATTTGACATATATATAATTTTAAAGTTATATATATATATATATATTTTAAAAGTAATGTAATTAAAAATAGTTCAATGTATATGTGAATATAAAAATATGAGAGATTTACTAGTCACCCAAGAAAAGGTTCAAAATAGTTTGAAAATAATTTTTAATTTAAAAATACTTAATGTATAATTTGTTTAAATAGTAATTAAATATTTAAATAATTAAATAACATAAAAATAATTAACAAAAATTAATTTTCAGTATCTTAAAATAATTTTAAATTAAATTAATAATTTTCTAAAAACATATGAGGTATTATAGGTTTTTTAAGGATTTAAAATGAATTAAATATGAATTATTGATGTTTAATCTTTTTAAAGTGTATTTTAAAGTAATTTAAAATAATTAATATTTAAAAATATTTATTAAATTAAATTAAATTAAATATTAAACTTAATGAAGTTTGAAATAATTTAATAAATTTTTTTTATAAATTTTAGAAAATAAATACATTTTATGTTAATTTATTATTAATTAAGTATTTAAGTAATTAAATAATTAAGAAAAATAGTTAAAATAGGAAATATTTATTAATTTAAAATTAAATAACCAAAACTAACTCTCTTATTTTATAGAAAATAAAATTTTATGTTTTATTTAAAAGTAATTATTAATAATATATTGATTACTTAAATATTATTAATCCATTAATATATAGTAATTATTTAAAATAATTAAATGTTAAATTAGAATTTAAATTAAAATGTGTTAAACATTAATTTGAAATAATATATATGTTTTAAAATAAAATAATATTTTTTTATAAAATATTTTAGTTATTAATAATTAATCATTAATAAAAAATACAAAATATTTATTAATTTAAATAATTTTAAAATATAATTAATATTTTAAATGAATACTAATTTTATATTAAAGTAGTTATTTTTATAAAAATTATGATATAAAATGTTAATTTTTTAGGTTTAAAATTAAATTTTAATTAATTAGTGAAGTTTTGATAATAATAATTCAATAAAAATAATTACAAAAGGTAATTATATTCTAAATTACGGGCTGAGTGACACTTTGCAGCTCGGGATTCATTCCTAGACTGTGGATAATGATTGCCAGTGACGACATTAAATGACAATGATTGTGTTGTCGGCAATCATTGGAATTCAATCCGCGAGATCCATACGCTTTCCACTTAGGTGAGTCAGCGGCCTGCGGCAGCAGTCTGATCATTCACCATCTGGACTGAGCAGCTGTGATCTTGACAAATGGAGATTGGAGCGGCTATAATGACTGCGTGGTTTAGAAATATCACATGATGACTCAATCTAGATCGTTGATTGCGAGATCAACGATCAGAGGAATGTATGGATCAAACTCTCGTTGAATTGAAACCCCAAAGAAATAATTGCTTCGTTATCTCAATCCACACGATGGAATTTAATGAAATTTTAAACAGAGGTACTAGGAATGAAGAGCATTCATAAGGAGGTGATTTTGTGTTCTAAAATGCGTTATCTTGAATGCTAATTAGATCTAGGTGTTCTAGTCTAGGGTTAGCAATATACCTTGATTTAATAGACAGTTTGAACCGTATAAGGGCTTGTTGCACTTATAGATTATCTATGCTTCTAGTTATAGAAGACTCCACGAGCTCCCAGTGCCTAGATTGTGCACAAAAAGCCTTCGAAGTATTTTGATTCAAGCTCGCTGGAATCCCATTGTTGGCGAGGTTTGATTGGGTGGAATTAGCTTGAGGAAGGTGGGGAGGAGTTAGGAGAGCTCTCAAATGAAAGTTCTCGGGCTTAGGGGGCTCTTGGAAATAATAGAATGCAAGATCCTCTATTTGGAACCCTAATGTCTTTATTTAAAGGCCAAGGCTCATGATCAAGGGTTGTGATTGCTTATAGGGTTAATTAGGAGGGAAAATAACCTCTCTTGGCTGTGGTCTTGCTCAAAGGATCAATAGGAAGGTATTTAATGCATTCAATGGGCTTTAATTGACCTAAATATGTCAATTTGACCTTAGGGAGACTTGGGTTGACCAAGTTAAGGGTTTACTTGGTAAACCTAGTCAATTAAATCCAAGGGGAAAGGGGTTGAGTCAGAGTAGGATTGGAATTGATTTGAAATTAGAGGGGAAGAGATTTGGGTCAACCTAGGTTGACGTGGTCAACTAGGTTGACGCAGGACCTGGGTCTGGGCTCAGTAGACTTGGTTTGCCCCACTGAATGGAATGGGAGAGGTCTTGGGGTCTAGATTGGTCAATTTGACCAAGTTAAACCCTTTGACCAAGGGTTTAAGGAAAAATAAAGTCAACAATAAGATGACAGACTATGGGAGTTTAGAAGGGTATTAAGGTTAGAAGAGTTTAATCTATCATTTGTCTCTTCATGTTTAACTGAACGGTCGGTGATACATATGTTATGAATAACATCAATATAAAAGAGAATCTTTAGAAAATATAATGTATTTATATTACATCAATCCAAAATAATTTATCCTAATAGTACTTCATTTAATTATTTTTTAGTTTAAATTAAGTAATTGAATCTCCACTAGAGATAAATTATCATTAGGGGGTTTTAATAGTACACACTCTACTTACTCTGCTAAGATTTTTATTGGGTGATAAACTAAGGGAGTTTAGAGTGATATTGAGATTGGAAGAGTTTAATCTATCATTTATCTCTTCATGCTAGATTGAGCGGTCGATGATGCATATTCTATGATTAGCATCATTCTAAAAGAGAATAATTATAAAACATATTGTATTTACTTTCCATTAATCCAAAATAATTTATCCTAATAGTGTTTCATTTAATTATTATTGATTTTAAATTAAGTGATTGAATCTCTATCAAAACTAATTTTTATTGAGTAGAATAATTATTGTAGTTGAAGTAAATAGTACTAGTATTTGCAAATAAAAATTCTTCCTTGTGGGATTGATAATTTACTCTATCATTATATTACTTGATTCGGCACATATACTTGCGTATATCAAGTGAAGCTTTTATAATTTTTATATAAAAGAAAATCTAAGCATTTGTTTAGGGATTGATAGAGCCCTAAATTAATTTTGTAATTATTTATGTTACTCCACCACCTCCATCACCTGACCATCGACCATTATCGTACTTCAACCTAAACACCGATGTTACTTGCCAACTATAGTCTTTCCGACCTCCGTCACTGAATATGATCTTTCTTTTTTACCACTGTCGCCTGCCACTATGATTCTTCCAACCACGGTCCCCCCTAAAATGATCTTTCTGACCTCCGTTGCTTTCTAACTATGGTTCTTCCACCGATTACAGTCCATCCAACCACCGTCTTTCAATAATTGTCTTTTAGACCTCCATTGCCTGCTAACCATGGTTCTTTAGATCACTGTCACCTGATTATGATCTTTCTGAGCTCCGTCGCTTGCCAACTATGGTTCTTTTGACCACCGCATCTTGACTGCGGTCTTTTGGACCTCTGCTGCCTATTGAATATGGTCTTTTCGACTATCGTCACATAACTATGATCTTTTTGACCTCTGTTACCCACCAACTACGATCGTTCCAACTTATATTGATTGCCAACTATGGTCCTGTAGACCAAATGAACATGTCAACATTGATGCTTCCAACTCTCACATTTTAATGCACTTTATGTATTATATATTCGCTATATTGAGCCAAGTCCTTTCCCCCAAGGAAGGGTCTCATTTTTAATCAACTGCAAACACCAATGGATTCATTTAAACCGGGCAAGACCCTTTGATTTCTCCCTTTTTCAGTGGTTTTCATATATAAACTTTCACGTCTCTTATGAATGCTACACCCCTATCTTTTTATCAGTCTGTGTACTGGATCTTTGTATAAAACTAAGATGCTAAACTATATATCTCTCTCTATCGCCATGAATATTTTAGGACACAACAAAAATCATTTCATAATGTTCTTAATTCAGTGACCGAAGAAATATACATAATATAGATTTTATTTTTAGATTGTTTGGTTTCTTGCTAAAAGAATGTAATGTAAAAAACTATATATTGAATATGAAAATTTTAGGAATTGTTTGCATGAATATAAAAAAAATGCAAGTGATTATTATTATTTTTTGTTGTTTTAAAGTAAAAAAATGTAAAGTAAAATCAAATGATAGCGGTGGTAGGTGACCAATATTGGCAAGGACAAAGTTTTAAACTAGGTATTATTAAAATTTTAATAATGTAATTAAATATAAAAAAAAATAAATTTAAGAATAGGCAAAGTCGCCCATCAAACAGGCGACTTATGCCGACTCAGACTTGCTGAGTCATCTCTTAATCGCCGAACTAACAGAAGACTTATTTTAAAAAATGTTATTATTATAAGTTGTCCGTTAAACGGGCGATTTGCTACATTAAATTCTGAAAAATAAATTAAGTGAAAATTATATTAAATAAATATACTTAAAGAATAATTAAAAATAAAAAATAAAGGAAAAAAGAAAAAATATAATATTAATGTAAACTATAATTTCTATATTTTAATAGAAGTTAATAGTTAAAAAAATAGATATTCATCAAAATTTGATAAAAATTTTATTTATTTTGATAGTATTGAAATTTTAATTGGTATAGTTAATGGATAGGCGTTATATCGAAAATTAATGCGACAGAAAAAAAATAACGATTCAAAGTTTTTTTTAATATTTTTTTTAACGATTCAAAATTTCTCCTTTAACACAGGCTTCAAAAGCAAATATCATAATTCTATTTTTTTATTCTCTATTTTTTATTTTTAATTATTTTTCAAGTATATTTATTTAATACATTTTTCACTTATTTTATTTTTTAATTATTTTTAAAAAATTTACTGTAGCAAGTTGCCCGTTTAATGGGCAACTTACAATAGAAATTTTTTTAAAATAAATTGCATGTTATTTCTGCGACTGACACATGACTCGGCAAGTCTGAGTCAGCATAAGTTACCCGTTTGATGAGCGACCTTGTCTACTTTTAAATTTATTTTTTTCAATACTTAATTACATTATTATATTTTTAATAATACCTAGTGGCAATGGTTAGGGGTGTAAACGAGTCAAATCGAGCTCGAGTCATGCCTAACTCGAGCTCGGCTCGTTTGTTAAAACATGAGCTCAAAGTCGAGCTCAAGCTCAAAGAGTGCACTAGATCTCGGCTTGTACAATAAAAGTAAGCTCTCAAGTTTGCTCATGAGCTCGCCGAAAAAGACCGGTGGACGGTCAACGTGATGATAGCCGGAGAAGAACAATGCGTTCCATATTTTCCCGGAGAGGAAGATTGACACCGGACCGGAGGGGACTCGACGAATCCACGTCGATGATCTGGTGACGGTCGCCAGACACCGCTCCAAGAACTTCTTGGAGGAAAGATCCACCACCTAAGAATCACTCTTAGGATACAGGATAACACATGAGAATAAACTCAAATCATATTCATCTCCAAAAATCTAATCTCTATTACAAGTAAAGACTTTTATTTATAGACAAATGTAACCCATAATAAGCTACACTCAAAACAAGAGAGCGCTAATTCTATGTAGCCATATACGCTACCAAAAGAAATAAAACTAGACTGAAGTTTAATCGGATAAATCAGCTCAGCTCCGGCGTCATACTACCGGGGTAGGAGGAACTTCAAACTCATAAGAAAATGTCATGTTGGCCACCATAAGGAGGCAGATTTGGTTGGCTAAACCAGTTAGGATATTTTTTTTCTGTACAACTCAACTGCATAAGGATGCAACATCGACGAGGAGGAAATAAAACATAATCAAAGGAGGAGGAGGAGTTAATGTTGGGCTCATTCATGGTGGTCCAATAGGAAACCTTATCACCAAATTCTTTAAAGCATACATCAGTTAGTTCTTTGAAATCAACAATGATTTTTGGGCTCAACCATCCTCCATACTCATCTTGAAGCACCTGAGGAATGTCCAAATGATGGAGTGTCACTTGAGGCTCCAAAGAGGCATCTAACTCGCTTGCATCATCATCATATATGGGTTGACGAAGATCAAGAACTCCACAAAATATGTCGTCATCATACACGTCATATACGAGTTCATAAAAGAAAGGCAAAGACGGCGATTTCAGCAATGGATCTTCAATTTCTTCGAAACTGAACTCGATCGAGGGTGGGGTGGATGAGATTTGATCATCTAAAATGCCCTCGTCGTCGTCGTTGGTTTGTAAGGATCTTCGTTCAATCCTTGACAATCTTAGTTTGAGTCGGGCGATTTCTTGTAGGAGATCTTCGATTTCTGCTTCTTGAAGTGGTCGTTGATCATTTCGATGAGGTGACATCTTTTCAAAGAAACAATCACCACTCGGACTCCTTCCAATGCACTATTTCGTGGTTCTTGCTGGCTGGCTGGAAGGCACGTACTGCAGCAAGAAAAGGCTAGTTGCGGTGGATGAAGGATCCGGCTGTTTGGAGACTTTCAGACCTCTGGAGGTCATGAAAAATAGGACAGCAATCGGACCAATTTAGGAGGCAGAAACAGCTGTTCTTGATGTCTTCTTATGGTTTCCCTCGAGGTTTCTTTCTTCCTGGATGAAGAACAATCTCCAGTAGGGATTCAAACGGGAAGCTTCACCTTGGACGTGATACCAATTGAAGTGAAATACCAATTTTATTTTTGTTTCACCTTGGACAAACCTCCAATAAAATAAGAAATACTCTCCTTGTTGATCTTTGCAATTGAAAGGCAATAAATGCACCGTTCTAGAACAGTGGAAAGGCAAGAACGATCTCCGGAAGAACAAGAACTATTCTGTGGATGAAGAACTGCAGCCACCACACTTCTTGAATGCTTGGAAACTGTTGGATCGCCTTGAGAACTTTTCCGCTAGGTTCTTATTTTCACCACCTGAGATATTCTCGGGATACAGAGCAAGAAGAGTCTATTGGATCTGATACCAAATGACACCGGACCGGAGGGGACTCGACGAGTCCACGTCGATGATCCGGTGACGGTCGCCGGACACCGCTCCAAGAACTTCTTGGAGGAAAGATCCACCATTTAAGAATCACTCTTAGGATACAGGATAACACATGAGAATAAACTCAAATCATATTTATCTCCAAAAATCTAATCTCTATTACAAGTAAAGACTTTTATTTATAGACAAATGTAACCCATAATAAGCTACACTCAAAACAAGAGAGCGCTAATTCTATGTAGCCATATACGCTACCAAAAGAAATAAAACTAGACTGAAGTTTAATCGGATAAATCAGCTCAGCTCCGGCGTCATATTAGTATGACGCCGGAGCTGAGCTAATCAATCATATTAAACTTCAGGCTATATTAAGTCCATTTGATAGTATGTGGCTATATATGAATATTGCTTTCTTTTATTGAGTGTAGCCTTTTATGCTTCGATATTTGTCTATATATACTTGTAGACCATGCTTGTAAGAGGAAGATTGGGAGATTAATGAAATTAGAGTTTGCTCTCTTTTGAATTTCTGTATCCTAAGATTGTTCTTAGGTGGTGGTTCTTGCTCCAAGAAGGAGTTCTTGGAGTGGTGTCCAACAACTGCCATCAGATCGTCGACGTGGATTCGCCGAGCCCCTCCGGTCCTGTGTCATTTGGCATCAGAGCCAATCCCCCAAGTGTCTGGATTGGCGTCATCAGGTTCTTCCCGTTTCCGAGCAGCTCAGCCTCGGAAGAGCAAACCAGTAGTCGCCCAACTACCAAGGGACGTTTCTTGAAGTGACCTGTGGATTCGGGTTGCCCGAGTGGATCGTCCGTGAGCAGTGATCCTTGGCGAAGTGCGTCTGGGATCCAAACGGGGACCGTCAAAGACTCAAGATTTTAAGCCCTGTTCGACGGTGAATGTCAGGCGTCATTCTGAAGATTAGGATTTGTTTTCGTGTGTTCACCCCTTTCTAGAACCTTCAAACGTGGCTGTCTTGCTGTTATCAGCAACCTTCACGACTTGTAGGACCCAACTGGAGTTGTTCATATGCTTTCAACCTTCTTCTAGGTCGACATCATACAGTTGTAAGCCACAAGAACAGCCGTATAAAAAAATTAAAAAAAAAATAATTGTCTAGTTGCTGCCCATTTTCTTCTAGGTCAAAAAAAAAAAAAAATCAAGACTTGTGGATTTGCGGTATAGTGGCCAAGAAAAGTGCAAATTGCTTATGCCAAGAAACCGTCCAACCTTCTCTGTTGTCTGCAGTCTTTCCTAAAGGACAACCCATTTCCCTGTCCACAAAATCTCCAAGAATAGTCTGACAAGATGCCTCTTGGATGGACGTTACAGCCACCACTTCAAGAAGCCAAAATTGAAGACCTTCAACAAGAAATTGTCCTACTCAAACGGCGATTGTCGAGGCTTGAACGAAGGAAGGACGTGAGCCCCCTTGTCTGGGACTTTGATGACATTCATCCACGAGATGATCAGATCTCTTCTATCTATGAAGACGTATTTGACAGACCACCTCGTCAGTCTTCTACCACACCTTCGATCGAGCTCGGCTTTAAAGAATTTGAAGATCCATTGCTGAATTCGTCGTCTTTACCTCTCTACAATGAGCCGGTGTATGATGACGACATGTTCGGTGGAGTTCTTGATATTGATCAACTCACATATGATGATGATGAGGGCAAAATGAATAACCTGCCGGAGCCAAATGTCCAACCGGAACTATTCATTCACAATGTTCCGAACAAGACAATAGTTATGCTCACCATTATTGATAAAACAATTACATGTAAAGATCTCCTCAATGGTTTGGATCATGAAGCTCTTTTCTTCTCCTCTAGATGGCTGAAAGAAACACCTTTGGTCAAAGATTCTTTAACAATCACAACTATTCCATTTGCTTATGCTACTCTTGAGATATTGAGGGTTGGTAGACAAATGGACATTGGATGGACCTATCCAGACCGGTTTAGCCAACCAAATCCACCTTCTTATGGTGGCCAATCAGACATCATGTTATGAGCCTGAAGTTCCTCCTACCCCGATAGTATGACGCCGGAGCTGAGCTAATCAATCATATTAAACTTCAGGCTATATTAAGTCCATTTGATAGTATGTGGCTATATATGAATATTGCTTTCTTTTATTGAGTGTAGCCTTTTATGCTTCGATATTTGTCTATATATACTTGTAGACCATGCTTGTAAGAGGAAGATTGGGAGATTAATGAAATTAGAGTTTGCTCTCTTTTGAATTTCTGTATCCTAAGATTGTTCTTAGGTGGTGGTTCTTGCTCCAAGAAGGAGTTCTTGGAGTGGTGTCCAACAACCGCCACCGGATCGTCGACGTGGATTCGCCGAGCCCCTCCGGTCCTGTGTCAAAGATGAGTTCGTTGCTTTTTACCGTTGTTAAAAATGTGTCGTTTGCATTTTTTCTTATGGATAACAGATTTAAACGTTGACAGCGTTTCTCTTTTTCTTGTGAACAAATTCCTATATATATATATATATTCTTGTACTATAAGTGCAGCTTTAACTTTTTTTCACTTTGAAAAACTAATTATAGCTTTAATTATCTATTTTTTAAAATTTAAATTTAATAAACTAGTAATTTTTTATTTAAAAACTTCTAAATTTTAATTGAGACAGCTTGCGATCTCAAAAGTTCAGACTTGTCAAGCTCGAGCTTACGGCTCAATAAGCTCGGCTCACTAGCTCGTTATCAAGTCGAGTTCAAGCCGGCTCACGAGCGGGCTTGACTCACTTACACCCATAGCAATGATGGCCGGAGGCAGGTAGCAATTTCTATTGATGAAGGTGATGCCAATGGTGACCATCGAGGGCCATGGTGATGACGGGCAATTATTGACAACAAGTAATGATGATGATCAGAGGTGGTTGGTGATGGATAATGACGGTGGTGGAGATGACAACATCTTACTGTAATGACAATGAATTTGTGAATTTAAAATATACCAAATTTGTGATAAATAATGCATTTCAAATACTCTAGAATTTAAAATATACCAGCACTCGATCTGAAGAGTTGAGACTTGTCAAGCTCGAGCTTGCGGCTCAATAAGCTTGGCTCGCTAGCTCGTTATCAAGTTGAATTCAAGCCGGTTCACGAGCGAGCTTGACTCACTTACACCCCTAACAATGGTGATCGTGGAAGCGGTGGCTGGAGACAGGTTTTCTATTTTTATCAATGAATGTGGTGCCAACATCGAAAGCCATGATGATGATGGACAATTATAATGATAATGAATTTACGATATATTTAAAAATAGTCAAATATTATGAATTTAAAATATATCAAATTTGTGATAAATAATGTATTTCAAATACTCTAGAATTATACAATATATTCATTTCACTCAAAACCAAGCAGCAATATGATTAAAACCTCTTGTTTTGAAATACCTTACAACCATTCAGTTAAAATCAAACAGCCCATGCTGGTCCAGAGGTCCTCGATGGACGCATTTTGGAGGCCTTTGTAGACGAAGGGAGCGAATACAGCAGCTGCTCTTCTGAGAACGAGAAAATGGTGAAGGGCGGAAAGGAGAGAGAGAGAGAGTACGAAGGTGTGACGCTCAAAGAATCTGAGTAAAAAAGGTAATCGATGCCCTAAACTTCCTACTTCATTTCATCCCTCATTGTACTCGTCGCTATTTTGAGATGGAAGATTGAGAGATGATAAAATGAAATTATAACTGCACTTTACCTCTAGGATGCCTAAAGTAGTGCCTATCATAACATTTAGAGTGGCTAGATATCTAATCAAAGTTTGTCATTTCATTTAAGGTTCAAAAAATTGTTTAATTTATAACCAATCACAGTTTCAAATTAGGCATTAATTGCTTAAGGATTGAATTATGTGTTTTAATAATATTAAGGGTTTCATATTTAAGGGGTTATAAAGAGCACCTAAAGGATAAACACAATCCATCATAAGGTGAATCATGTCGTATCAGGCTCCTGAAGCCCAAATTGTGTACATTCCACCCTCAGGTGGAGGGAGCATTGAGCGCAAAAGACAATCTAATAAACAAACCAAAGTATGTTCACATGTTTTAAGAAATTTAAAGAAATTAACGGTTAAAGATTTTAATGGTGATGTTAAAATATATAAAGGTGAAGATCACCGCACAATTTAATATCAACTAAATCAATCCATGGTAGACCACTAGTCATTATAATATAAACTTAGGATAGGGTGGATCACTAGGTTGCTTAGGTTTAACTAGGAAAATCTTGGAGTAATGGTAGGTAGTCTTGGATCAACTAAACTGAGATGGAAAGGCACCGTATATTACTCAAAAATATGCTTGAGTAATTTGAGAAGAAGTCACAGGTTCACTTAGGATCAACTAGGGGTATTGAATTTAAGTGTTAAATGACATACTATATAGTATATGATCAACCAGACAAAATTAAAAAAGTCCATTAATTTACTTTGGTTCAACTAGTATAATCTAAAAGAAGATATTAGCTTACTAGAATCGACCGAGAGGAGACAAAGTCTTAAAAGTTCAAGGGGATGCTATGTAGCCTAGGTTTAACTAGACCAATTTAGATATGCCCATTAGTCTCTTTATTGTTAACTAATACAAGCTAATGAAATACTTCTGACTACTTAAGCTCAATTATAATAGGCTAGATTTACAGCTAGAAGGCTTTTTAGGAGACTTAAGATCAACTTTGGCCACTTAAGAACATTAGTCCATCAAGGATCAATAAGAATATGCTAGGGTAAATTTTTAATCCACTTAGGATTAATCAATAGGGATAGATAGTTCACCTAGGATCAATTAGGGAATAGTAGGATGAAGAGTTAAAGTGATATGCTATATGACTTAGGATCAATAATCCTTCTAGAGACTGCCTACTAACCTATATAAGCTCAACATGGGAGAGCCAGACATCTAAGTTCAAAGGTTGATTGGGCTAGATCTAGGATCAATTAGACCAACTTAGGGTTGACCTACTAGTCTATCTTGGATCCAATTGGGAGAACAAGAAGTATAAAGTTCATGCATCCATTATACTAGATCTATGATTAACTAGATCAACCTAGGAAAAGGTTACTAGTCTACTTAAGATCAATTAGGAGAGACTAAAGACTAAAAATAAAAGGGTCCATGGTCCATTGTACTAGATCTCATATCCACTAGATTAACTTAGGGAAGGCTACTAGTCTACCTATGATAAAATAGGGTGGGCTAGAAGTCTAAGGGTCAAATCTCATTGAAAAAGGTCAAGCTAATTTTGGATCAAGTTAACTACACCTAAGAGGTTATACTAAATTACTTAAGAACTAGGGCTAGGCTTTCCATGTTAAATAAACTAGTCAAGGCATGTTTGGGCATGGATGCTATATATGTGTTCTATTGACACTAAAAGACTCTAAAATCAGTATGAATGGGCTCTTTTCTAGTCTTACTAATTAGAAATTTTTTAATTATCCAAATTTTTTGAATGGGATAAATTGGGTTTTGAAAGTAGTTAAAAAATAATATTTACGAAGCACTTCAAATTATTGATAAAGGTTAATTAAGTTATAACTAATCCCTAAAATTAATTTCATAATTTTTTTTGGAGCCAATTATAATCAATCATTGGCTTCAAAAGTTTTAAAAAATGTAAATGGTAATCCACTGAAAATCTGATAAAACATTTTTTATTTTAGAAAGGAGCTAAATTTATAAAATTTTAGAAATTTATTTGACATTTTTTTACTTAAATATATATCTTTAATGGATTTTGGAAGTTTGCTAAATAGATAAAATGGAGAACACAGTCATTATGCTGATTGTGTGGTACTTTCCATACGGCAAAGTCCCATTGGAATTGTGGGAAGAACATAAGTGGCATGCTACTGGTTTTAAAAGCAAGATGAATTTTTGATCTTTAATCAAACTGCCTAAGATAACTTGTTAAGTGATAAGTGTAAATTACGTTATATTTTTATGTGTTTTATCAGTTTAAATATATTGTTTTAGTTGTTTGGTGTCGGAAAAGTTTAAAAAAAGACATAAAATTTAAAGTAGAGTACAACGCCATGGCATTCGACAATTCCATGCTGCAACGGTATCTTCCACACTGCCGAGGCACCACACTTGGACATGACAGCACTGTGTTCACTATCTTCAAGCGTCAACAACAAACAACAACATCAAGCCTTTATCTTTCTATGTGGGGTTGGCTACATGAATCCTTTTTCTCTATTGTGCAATGTAAAAAGTTAAATTCTCATTTAAATTTAATAAAGAAATGTCATTTCTAATATTTTCTAACCAAATCTTTTTAGGTCTACCTCTACCCTTCTTAACATAAGTCAAATTAATCCTTACCGGGTCATCGGAAGGCCGCCATTTTATGTGACCAAACCATCTAAGGCGACTCTCTCTACTCTTATCTCCCATTGGAGCTACTTCAACCTTTTCACATATATGCTCATTTCGTATCCTATCTTTAAGAGTAAAGCCACTCATCCACTGAGCATTCTCATCTATGCAACACTTAATAATATGCTTCTCTTTTAATGGTCAAAATTCTGCACTATAAAGCATTGTAGGTCTAACCACAATCTTATAGAATTTCCTCTTAAGTTTGAGGGGGACTTTTCTATCAAACAACAAGCCCGATGTTTTCCTCCACTTCAACCATCCAACTTGAATTATACTAATAATATTCCCATCTATTTCACAATCATTTTGAACAATAGACCCAAGATATCTAAAGCGTGTTACTCTTATTAAGGACTTGATTGCCCAAAGTCACAATCCCCCACTAGAACTATTATTACTAAATTACATTCAATATATTCACAACTAGGGGTGTCAATTTCGGGTCACGAGTCGGGTTCGGGTCGAACCCGAAACTGACCCGGCACTATTTGGGTCAACCCGAACCCGACCCGTTTTTAAAAACGGGTCAGTTTCCCTGACCTGAACCCGACCCTCTTCGGGTCCGGGTCAACCCGACACGACCCGAATGACCCGTTTCCAACAAGAAAATGGCTAATTTTCGGGTCAAAAACGGGTCAATCGCCTCTTTTCGGGTCAAAAACGGGTCAATCTCGGGTTGTCGGGTCAAAATCGAGTTTTCGGGTCAAAATCGGGTCACTTTTGGGTCAATTTCGGGTCAAAGGGTTAACCCGAACCCGACCCGATTTTTGAAACGGGTCGAAATGCTGAACCCGAACCCGACCCGTTTCGGGTTCGGGTTGACCCTAACCCGAAATTTTCGGGTCGGGTTCGGGTCGGGTTTTCGGGTCGTGTCAAATATTGACACCCCTATTCACAACCCCACCATTTATTTAACCTCACTATCATCAAGTGCCCGTGGTGTTAAAATGGTCAGCTTGGCAGCATTGTGTTCTCTGACTTTAAGCGTCGTGGTGGCACAATCTATGATGCCTTAGCGCCAAATGTGCCATCAAGCACCGCAACATTTGAAAGTCATCAGCTCTGCGACATAGCAATTGTAACTTTCAAGAGATAGGATTTGTTAGTGAAGTGACTAAACTGTTCCCTAAGTAGCGGCTGCACATCAACTTTTAAATGATTCATTATCTAATATTGATGATTATGAATTGAATGAGTTAAATGTTTTAGCAATTTCCTATTTTGATTTTTCTCTTTGATTTATTTTGTATTTCTTATAGCATATTTATGTGTATGCTAATTCTTATTCAAGAAAGTAAAATAGAATTATGAAATCATTTGTCCATGTATAGCCCAACCTTAATGTGTGCATTTTGCAATATATTTGGTCATCTTGCATGTGTTTATGATTGAGCACATTTTATAATTATGCCGTTTTCTATAATGGTAGGTAACAAAAAATCCTATTGAGAAAAAATGTACATTTTCAATAAATAAATAACCAAATTATATCTCCTCACAGAAAAATAAACATTGTTCTTTTTACACAACCTTGGATCCTAAAAAGGAACAATATTGTTTACATCACCATATGTGCATGCACAACCTTCCAATGGCACTAATAGTAGTGACCCCAAAGTAGTTTGGATACCAAAATCTAAGTAGTTCTGTATTGTAGTTGTGTTTCACATAAGATTGGTTAAGGCATTAAATTGATCTTGTAGGGTTAGAGATACAAAATTCGTTCATAATGAGGTTTATGATAAAAAATTGTTATAAATTTTCACATATGTTAGACTAATACACTTAGTTCACTATGTTTAAGATTTAATTATATAAATTTTTAAAGATCATGCTTTTAGACAGATCTTTTGCTCCATACTGATTTAGTTCTTGAATTGAAAGTTTGTCTAAATTATCATGATAAATAATTTTAGGATTAGTATTTTGCAATTAAATTTACAATGTTTAGCTAATTCAATTGAATGGCTACTATTTTTGTGCTTAGTTCTCACATTGGATTGTCAACTTCATTTTAGACAAATTAGATTGTGTTAAGTTTGAGGACTAAGTGATAATGGATGTGATCATGCATATCTGATTTTGTTTGACCCGACGAGCCTTATCTATTTGCATAAGATTTAATTGATGCACATAACTTAATCAAACTAATTAGAGAAATGTTAGGGGATCACTAGCCCATATAATTAATTTTGGACAACTTTTTAAGGTTTTGATCTCTTAGGATGAATTAGTCTTATAATAGAGTTAAACTTCACGCTTAGTTATATATTTTGGATGAGAGTTAATTTTTTAATTTTACATCATGATTATTATTGGATGATTTTTGTTTCTACATGTTTTAATCTTAATATCATGAAAATAAAATTATTGTATCCCTTGAGTTGATTAGCTTCAAGTTTAATTATTATTAATTCATTATTGTTAATTGATGATTTAGTTATTGGAAATATGATTTATTTATTCTCATGCTGTTTGGGTTTTATTTTAATATCTCATGCAAATTATTTTTAATTATTTTTCACTCTTTGCAAGTAATTTATCATTTAGGAATATTTTATTAAATAGAAGGTATCATCAATGTTTAAATAGAAGTTTAAAATTTATGCTGAACTCTTTTGATGATATTAAGTAGAGAAATTTATAATATTGGACATCACTTATAATTTTAGCTAGATATTTGACCTTGTATCAAGTGAGAGAGTAAATTTAATTTGTTTATTATTTTATCCATTCACACTAATATATATTTATCATCAATTAATAGAGGGAAATTACTTTATAAGCCCTCTGACTCATTTGTGTTTCATGGTTAGTTTGATGCTGATTTTTTTTTTTTTTTTTTTTTTTTTTTTTGTGATGTCATCTAATCGTTTGCTATGCATTTTATTTCAAATTGTTCGTATTATAGCAACCTTGAAGATGATGAGTTGTCTCACTAGGCTTGCTTGGAGGATTGCCCACTTGAAGATATGCTCATAGGTATAAGCTAAGAAGAAACTTACTAAAGATCTCAAATTCTTATGGTAAACTTGTCAAATTAGATTTATTATATTTGTTTGAATTTAATTTACCAAATTGATGCAAGGGTGATGAACACTTAGTTAAACACAAATATTTATTTTGAGTGATTATAATTATATATAAATCAATAAATACTTTGCAATGGTCAATGACATTATAGTCTATAAGATTTTAATGTATTAGAGGATTAAATTTATAACTTTTGATCATACATGCAATCCATGATCATATCTACTATCTAATGTGGTATCGGTGTTGGGAACTAACCATTGATTAGCCATTATGTTGCAAATATATATAGGAGATTTGATGCATCATTTAGTTAAAAAATAAATAAATTTGGAATCATACATAGTATTAAAATTTATACTGAACACACATATGGTTGAGGATTGTGCATACAATTGTCCGATGAGTCATTTTCAAGCTTTTAAGTTGGAATATTTTCTTTAACATTTTTAGTGGCTATTCGGAGATATTATAGGTTTTAAGGGTTTATAAACACCCCTTCTTTTTTTTTGCTTTTAAAGGAGAATGGGTTCTTGCCTGAAAATTTATCATTTGGATATAGTTTTTGAGAAAAATAATTATTTAAAAATCAAGTGTTCATCCAAAGCTCATAAATATCTTGTGTTTAAGATCATCTCTTATATTTTTTTGTCATCTTGTAAGTTATTTTTAATTGTGGGCAACACCCAAAATCCTCTATTTTGAGAGTTTTTGCATTTAAATTGCAAACGATATCCTTAAGTCACCAATGTTGAAAAGAACATTGGTTTAAGAATTTTCTCTTATGTTAAGAGAGTAGATAGCTTCGCCCACAAATATTTGATTTTTGGTTTGCACTTCCTTGAAAGGAATAGCTTATTAAGTTGTAAAGGCATCTCCATTTACTCGAAGAGGAAGGAGTTGGACTTGTGGTTGCAAGCACAATTTAGTGGGGATCCTAAGTTGAGAGAGGGTTAAGATATTGATTTAAATTAGTTGGGACGAGACATATCAGAATTAGTACAACATAAACCTTCACTATCACAAAGCCAAATTTTTCTCATAAATTTTAGAAAATAGATGCTTATCATGATATTTAACTATGATATCCTAAGGGTTCAATTTTTTTTATTGATGTAAATATCGTGAGATCCATAATTGATGTTTATTGTGTGTTCAAGACAAAAAAAAAAAAAAGAGAGAGAGAGATTAGAAAAAAATTATAAAAATGGTGATGATTCTTATATATATGATTCACTAGGTAAATGATCCTAAATTAAAACACTTGTGACCCTTAACAAATAATGTTGTGTCCTCTTAATTAGCAGAGCCTCCTTAAGCTGATTCATTTATTAATTTAAAGTTAATTAGATTAGTCGAGGGAGCAATTATTTTATGACTGATGATATATTTTTGTTTAGATTTATGGGATGTATATTATTGTCTATTTTTCTATATGAATCTGAGTGAATATATGATGACTCCCTGGATCCTTTGAATACCTGCAAGAGAACAATCGCAAGCAAGAACAAGAAATAGAGGAACGGAGCTGTATGCTCCAGATTCAATATACTGATAATAAGTCTTAACAAGTTGTCTGTCTTCCTTTCTTCTTCCCCTCTCCTATATGTATTTTGCTATTTGTTTTAAAAAAAAAACTATAAAATACCGTATATGTAAAAAGGCATCATTGAGCTACTATTAGAGCAGATAACAAAAAGGGAAAATGGTAGTGGAGAGCATATCTGACGGTTAGCCCCGTTTGAGGTGTTCCGCCGGAGCAGTATAATGCATCAGTCCTCCCCTGGGACAGAAGAGCTCGACTCCGACGAGCTGATACTAATGATGCCATCATCCGGAGGCGCATATGGCCAGATGTCCGCGATGTTGAAAGTCGATGAAGTGTTACAACCAGGCGGAAGGTCCACTGAGTAAGCATTGTCGTTGATTTTGGCGGTAATGGGGATAGGACCAATCTTGCGACGAGATAGTTTCGAATAAGTGCCTGGCGGGAACCGTTCTCGACGCATTCTGACCATAACAAGGTCATCCACCTTAAACAGACGTCGTCGCCGGTGTTTATCCGCAGCCGCCTTATATTTTTTGTTGGATTTGAGAATCTGGCGACGCACATCAGATAACATATCCGCATAGTCTTCAGAGAAGGTAGCAGCGGCTCTGGACTTGCATTTAGGCAAAATGGAGAGATCAAGAATGGTATTAGGCGGCTTTGTATAGACAATGCTAAAAGGTGTTTTTCTGGTAGTTCGACTCGTCATAGAGTTGTAGGTGAACTCAGCTTTGCTCAATGCTTCTTCCCACTGCTTGGGGTGGTCCTGAACTAGACAACGGAGTAGGTTACCCAACGTGCGGTTGATAACTTCTGTTTGGCCGTCAGATTGTGGGTAATAGGCCGAGCTGAGACGAATGTCGGTACCGAGTCTCTTCCACAATTCTCTCAAGAAGTTACTTATGAATTTCTCATCACGATCTGAGGTTAAGCTGCGGGGGACACCGTGTAGGCGTACAATTTGCTCAAAGAAAATGTTAGCAATTACCAAGGCATTGGAGGTCTTTCTACAAGCAAGAAAATGAGCCATTTTCGAGAAACGGTCTACAACCACCATAATTGAGTCATTACCTTGTTTAGATCGTGGAAGTCCCAGTACAAAATCGAGGCTGAGATCCTCCCAAATGGAGTCCGGGATAGGAAGCGGCATATAGAGACTTGTATTTTGAGCTCCACCCTTGAAGCTTTGACAGATTGGGCAGCTGTCAACAATGCGAAATACGTCCCGGCGTAGACGCGGCCAGAAGAATCGAACTTGTAGTTGTCGTAAAGTATTGTCTCTGCCTACGTGAGCTGCTAGAGCACCAACGTGAGCTTCACGTATCAGATGCTGACGCCGGGAAGAAACCGGGATGCACAAAAGGTTGTTCTTGAATAAATAACCATGTCGGATAGAGTATTCAGTATCTCCAGCTTGGTTGTGACGTTGGCTCCAAATCTGTCTGAAATCTGGATCGGTGGCGTAGAGATCTTTAAGTAATTCAAGACTGGTTAGCTCCGTTTGTAAAGTTAGTAATAATGTCCGCTTTCGGCTCAAAGCATCTGCTACTCTGTTTTCGGAGCCAGGTTTGTGCTTAATAGTGAATGAAAAGCGTTGAAGGAACATTAGCCAACGAGCATGCATGCGATTAATAGATTTTTGACTATTGAGAAATTGGAGGGCCTTGTTGTGGCTGCACAGAATGAAGTCCTGGTGAAGTAGGTAAGATTCCCATTGTTTCAATGCACGTACAACGGCGTATAACTCCTGCTCATAGGCGGCCCATTTTTGTCGAGAAGAACATAATTTCTCACTGAAGAATGCGATCGAATTGCCTTCTTGGGAGAGCACTGCACCGACGCCAATTGCGGAGGCATCTGTATCTACCATGAAAAGTTTATCAAAATTAGGTAGAGCGAAAACAGGAGCTGTAGTGAGGGCGAGCTTAATGGAGTCAAAACTGTCCTATTAGGCTTGTGTCCAGGTAAAAACCTTAGACTTAAGACAATCAGTGATAGGAGCCATGAGCATGCTAAAATTTTTGATAAACTTGCGATAGAAGTTGGCAAGACCATGAAAGCTGTGAACTTCAAAAAAATTCTGTGGAATCGGCCAATCTGTGATGGCTGCAACCTTTTTGCTATCCATTTGAATGCCTTGGCCGGAGATTACAAAGCCCAGAAAATGAACAGTAGCCACGCCAAATTCACATTTGTTGGTATTGATAATGAGCTGCTGCGTCTGTAAGGTCGAGAACAGAGTGGCGGGAGTAAGATCAATTCGATGTTGAATGTTGCGGAGAGGCGGTAGTTCGGCTGGCAAATCACCTTGTGTAATAGTGGGATACCGTTGGAGGAGTTGCTTAATTTCATCCGGCGGGTTGTTGGCCACAACAGATGAAGTCTCTGTTATTAACAATGCATAGATTGGTGAGGGCTCTTTCCAGCATTGCAGTAGCTTGGAGCCCGAGACAACATGTAAGGCGTTAGAACCAGAGGCTCCAGGGGCAGTATTGTTATCACCTGAGCTAGGTAGTAGGTGTAATTGACGCCCCTTCCACTCGATCGTATAAATGTTAGCATGGCAATCGTATTGGACTCCGGCGTTGAACTGCCAAGGCCGACCCAGAATAAGGTGGCAGACGTCCATTTCGACGACATCGCAGACCACCTCGCAGACGTAGTGTTTGCCGATAGAAAAACTAAGACGACAAGATTCTGTGACTACGATTTCCACACCCTTTTTAACCCAACTTATCTTGTAAGGTACGATCCTCTTGGATGTTTTTAACTACAGATTTTGGACAACTGAACGAGAAACAACATTCTCTGTACAACCGCTATCAACTAGCAGTTCACAAACTTTGCCTGCGATCGTGCATCTGGTCCGAAAAAGTGCATGACGTTGGGACTTCGGGCTCTGTCGTGGAGCTAATAATAGTCGCTCTAAAACCGCCACCAATGGTTCTCCTTCATCTGCATACACATCCTCCACTTCAGCATTTGTGGCTGACTCAATTTCGCCCAACCCGGTTCCTTCCCCGGTCTCCGCAAAGTTCGCTTGTTTTCATTGGGGGCATTCATTGGACTTATGACCCTGTTGAAAACAACAAAAACATTTAATGGTAGACGGCTTAACATAAGGATTATCTCTACCTGGTGGTTTCGTCTTCGGCTGACTGTGGGGCTCTGCTGTGACGCCAGTAACATTGGCAGAAGTTTGGTTAGAGACTGAGGCTAACGGTGATTTATCTGCTTGAGAGACATTTTTGCTGTAATTTGATCTGGGCTCTGTCCATTGCCTCCTATTGTAGGCAGACTTCGGACGGTTTTGCTGTAATTCGGCTTTCATAGCAAAATTTACGGCCTGAGCTAATGACCAAACCGAATTCAATTCGAGTTTATCCTGGATACTTTCCTTGAGGCCACCGATGTAACGAGCAACCAATTGGTTTGCCAACTCGTTTAAATTGTTTCTTGCGCTTAGCCGATTAAATTCTTCCGTATACTCACTGATGGAGCGGTTGCCTTGCTCGCAATGTTGGTATCGCATATACAGGATTTGTTCATAATCAGTGGGTAAGAATTGTGTGCGCAAGAGTTGTTTCATTCGGCTCCAATTTCGAACCGGGCCTTTACCCCCACGTTGTCGCAGCTGTAGAGTTTGAGCCCACCAGGCACTGGCTCCCCCTTTCAATCTACAAGCAACATATTTCACTTGTTTGTGAGGTTCGATTTCCATATAATCAAAAAAAATTTCAACAGCTTTCTCCCAATCAAGGTAATCCTCAATGTGTAAATGACCATCAAAAAACGGAATATCTAATTTAACTTTGAATTCCTTTTGACGGTACTGCCTCTGCCTAGGAGGTTCACGGAAATCTGGATAAAAAGGATTGCCGGACTCATCTTCTCCCGATTCAGTCGTCGGAATACCTTTATAAAACTGATTCTCTTCATCCGAATCAGAAAGGTCTGGCCATATAACATTCTCGTGCTGCCATTGTTTCTCCATTGCCCTTTCCTGTTGACGCCCTGGTCTGTTCGCTATAGATCCCCTTCCCACCCATGCGAGTCGAGGAACTTGGCTTTCATGCCGCTGTAGAGACCTGTTGTCTAACGAAATTCCCTGTCACCGGCAACTCCGGTCTATGAATGCGAGGTACGGGTGGTCTCGCCTTAAGGAGATTGAACTCACGGCGAATTTCCACCGTCAATCGCTGCACATCGGCGGCGAGATCGTCGATTCGACGATTGGTGTTCTCCTGGTTTGCCCATAATGAATCAATAGTCTGAGATTCTTCGGTTGCAGTTGCTTTGCCCGCGATCCGCTATTCTCTTGCCAATTTCAGTGGGCTCTGATACCAACCTTATGCCTCCCTAGATCCTTTGAATACCTGCAAGAGAACAATCGCAAGCAAGAACAAGAAATAGAGGAACGGAGCTGTATGCTCCAGATTCAATATACTGATAATAAGTCTTAACAAGTTGTCTGTCTTCCTTTCTTCTTCCCCTCTCCTATATGTATTTTGCTATTTGTTTTTAAAAAAAAACTATAAAATACCGTATATGTAAAAAGGCATCATTGAGCTACTATTAGAGCAGATAACAAAAAGGGAAAATGGTAGTCGAGAGCATATCTGACGGTTAGCCCCGTTTGAGGTGTTTCGCCGAAGCAGTATAATGCATCAATATAGGTATTATCATGACTCTAATGCTTAACATTCATATATCAGTCTATGATTTGTCAAAATCATATGTAATATTAGAGGAAGAATACTACATCAAACTTTGACAATGGAAGATAAAAAGTTGCATCACATATAGGAAGATGTTTTCATTGGCATTCTTGAACTCTAGGTAAAGCATCAAAAGCATAGTTGATGGGTTGTAGAGAAGACATTTCCATCAATATTATTTGACACATGCTAAAAAATTGTTTAGGTTGACTATGGGAAGATGATTACATATACTTTTATTTGGGTAAATATTGATTTATTCATTTAAGTAAAATGAAGTTCAATCTTATTTTTCATGAGAATTTATTTAGGGGTCGAAGCTTCACTCAAATTATAATATCTAACAAAGAAAAAACTTTGTAATTTTTAAAAATAAAATTTCACTGATGTAGCTGGGGCTCGATGGTTGAAGATGAAACATCTTTATAAGAGATCCTTGCTTCAATCGCCTAAACAAATGCCAAAAAAACAGATATCAACTTTTCCACCAAAAAAAACATTTGGTGCAAATAAATTGGAGTGTTGTGCAAAGAACAGCTGGAAATCGGCACAATCAATAACTTCAACATAGTGAAAGCAATGAATGCTCGATATTAGGCCAAAGATCTTGGAAGTAGAAACACATAAGCCAGTTTTTCTCTTTAAAATTAAGTATTTTGATGCTTGATCAGAATATTTAACCATGATCACTTCTGTGCTTTATTCGCTGATTTAAAGCAAACACCGTGAGAACAGTTGCCTTAGAATATGGAGAAAGCGGAGACAAACAGTACTAGAGAAAACAAACAAATCGTTATTGATTTTTCTTAGGCTGCAATGTGACAGAGACAGAGAGAGACCTAGCAACTAGTAAAATGGAAGACAGTTTAAGCAAAATTTAGACAACGAATACAAATGCTACATAAGCAAGCACAAGTCAATTTTGTTATTCTACGCTTTTCATGCTTCTTGTGCCAATTAAGCTTGCTTGCCTTACCCTAACACGCATCTTTATTGATCATTAGATATCATGGTTCTTAACTTAGACATGATCTCCACTGTCCGACCACCTCTGCAAACGCCCTGCACGACGACCCCTCCTCTTCCACCGCCTTAACCGCCGCCTCCCTCATCTCCCTCGCCCTCGCCCTCGCCCGCGCTACTTTCCCAGTTTCCTCCCCTTCCATCAACTCTCTCACCGCCCTACACACCTCCTCTCTCCTCACCAAACCCTCTCCACCCATCCTCACCCTCACCGCAATCCTCACTTCCTCCACAAGCATCCTCGCATTCATCGGCTGCTCGTGCTGCAACGGCCAGGCCGCCATTGCCACCCCGTTCACCAAACTCTCTAGCACCGAATTCCACCCGCAGTGAGAGATAAACCCGCCGGTGGCCACGTGTCCCAACACCGACATCTGCGGCGCCCATCCCTCCACCACCATCCCAACCTCCTTCGTCCTCTCCACGAAACCCTCAGGCAAAACTCGCGCCGCCGGACTTTCCCCTTGTCCGGCGACCCTCACCACCCATAAAAATCGGTTCTTGCTCATCTCCAGCCCCAGCGCTATCTCCTCCGCCTGCGCGCGCGACACCGCTCCCGCGCTGCCAAACGACACAAACACAACTGACGCTTCCGGCTGCCGGTCCAACCATCGCAAGCAATCGGCGGATTCCAACGGCCGGGCCCTAACCAGCGGCCCGATTGGATAAACGGGCGGGCTTCCGGATTTCAAGGCCTCCGCGGGTCCCGGCTCCAATGCCTCGAAGCTGTTCACTAAAATGCCGGCGGCTTCCTTGTAGACACTGGACTGGTATATCGCGAGCCGGTGGCCTGGGTGAGATCTGTTGCGTATCGGTTCGGGGAGATCTCGGCCTCTTATCTCGCTGCAGCCCGGGAGCCTAAGCGGGTCGGGATGGTCACGAAGGTCGCAGGTGACCGTGTCCAAGAGTTCAGGGAGGTGGAGCTCTACGGAGAGCATGGTGAAACAGGACGTGAAGAGGAGATATCCAAGAACGCCGATTTCCTTAGCAACGGGGAGCGCGGCGAGGCCGAGGTTGTCAACCACGAAGGCGGCGAGGGTGCCGGAGGACTTGAGGTTGAGAAGGATGTCGTGGAGGAGAGGGCGGGAGCGAGCAATCGTGGTGGAGATGGGGGTCATAGCACGGGCGTCAGATGGGAGATCGTCAATTGAGATGTGAGGGAGGGATAGGGAGGTGATGCCGGCGGGAAGAGAGGAGAGGAGGGAAAGGTGATGCGGGGATTGGGAAGAGAAGCCGGAAAAGGTGACAACTGTTGCGGTGAAGTTGTGGTGGATGACGAGGCGTTTGGCGAGCTCGGCGATGGGGATTAGGTGGCCCATGCCTGGGCTTGCGAGGAGGACGACATGGGGAGCTTTAATCTTTTGCTCCATGGCTTGCATAATTGATGTCTCTCGTTTTCGGCGTCGTTTATATTTACTTACACAGATGAACCGAAGAGGTTTAGTTGAGATGTACCATATGGCACTGCGCGTGCATTTCCATTCCACCCAACGGCTCTTCAAAGTGGTGCTATGAGTTTGACTGGAAGATGGAAGGTTGGTATAATTATATCCGAACTAAACAAATAAGACCATAAAATTTACTATATTAAAATTTGTAATAAGGACAATATTTAATTTAATTTAGAATTTTATAATATTAAAATTTATATTATTAATTTTTATAATCATGTTTTAGCATAAATCCAAAATTCAGTGATTATAAAATGATTTCTATTAAATACTAATTTATGTATATTCAAACAAAAATAAAGTCTTAAACTCATTTAAAAATTTACAAGATATAAAGTAATTATCTTTATTTTTATATTAAAAAGAAAATAAAAAATTTATTGATATAATTATAATACTTAAGTTCACATAAACTTTTTTAAAATATTATTAATTATTTTAAGATGAAATAAAGTTAGCTCATAATTATTAATTGTTGTGATTAACTAATTTCAATATATTAATAAAAAGAGAATAATTCAAATTTGCAGCTTAATCAACCCAAATTCGTAGGCTAACAGGCTGAAATTTGCAGCCCAACCCAGCTCAAATTCCCATTCTTACTCATATAAAGCTCAATTATTCATGCTATTGTTTTAGTCTCACATCATAGATTAGTTTAAGCTAGTACACAAAACTTACAACAAAATATTTTATGTGAGATGACATGCTTATGTTATGATTGAAATCATATCTAAATCTAATAAAAATATTTTAAATTTATAAAAAATTTAATAAATTAAAATATACTATTTAAAATTTAATTAGAATAAATTTAAATATTTTATAGAACTAGCCGGTTCTATTAAGCTGGGATTGGTTTGATGGTTATCTTGTCAAATCGGACGTTGAACAGGTTCAATTCTGTTTGATGCAAATATGATTTTTAGATTTGATCAAATCGGTAACTTGGCCGGTTCACGGTTAAATTGGCCTGTCCCATCCAATTTTCAAAATGCCTGATAAAATGTCTTATCCAAATAGCCTAAACTACAATTACAATTTTACACAAACCTATATAAAAAAACATTTGCACAATACAACATTCAATTTAGCAAACCAATAGAAGTTAACATTAGTACAATTGAGCTAAGGACCTGTGTGCAAGGATGTGAAGATAAAGAGATGGAGCTAAAGAGAAGGCGAGATAATAGATTTGGACATAATCTTTATTATCCCATCCAATAATACAAGAATGAGAGTGAGAGAGCTATATCTCGCAGAGATCAAACTAAATAAAGGAAAACAACAATTTTCTATGCAACGCTCACTCACACACACACACTCTCTCTCTCTCTCTCTCTCTCTCTCTCTCTCTTCTTTTTTCTTTGGTGTTTCTTTCTGGTGTATCTTATTTGTTGTGTCTTTAGTCCGTGTTCTTCTTGTATCCTCCTCTCCCCATTTATAGGGCTTGGAGAGTTATAATATAATATGTACAGGGTGCAGGAGTTATATCATAAGTATTTGATATAGATTAGATAGATGTGCCTGTGGTGTAGCGATCTTGTGAAAGATGATGTCTGTGATATGTACCCGTGGGCATCTGGAGATCGAGTCGACGTTGGGTATGAATTCGGTCTGATGTCGCCCTTTTGGTGCGAGAGGGGGTGAGTGATGATTTAACATTAATTTCTGAGCTTGGTGATGATTTGATCATGAGAGATGTCTCGTGGATGAGATGTTGTCCTTTTAGTATGATTTTTGGTTGGTCTCGCATAGAAGACTTGACTTTGACTAAGATGAATAAAAGCTTGCTTGACTGAGAGGGGAACTTTTGAGGTTGTCGCTGCCGGGGAGGGCAACTACTTGGAGGAAGTGACCAAAGGAGGTCTGTTATGCTCTAGTGATAAGCTTCTTACCAACTTCTGAGCGAGTACCTCGAACGGACTGTCCAAAGATAGTTTTCCATCTGTATGACCTGAACGTAAGCTGTAAGATATTTGTGAGGGAACTTGCACAAACAGTCATGGGTGTACACCATATGCTTGATTATCTTATGTAGAGATCTTCTCCGCTTGAATTACTCCTTCATTAATCACATCTCTTATAAAATATAATTTTATGTCAACGTGCTTTGAACGCTCATGAAAAACATGATTTTTTATGAGATAAATTGCACTTTGGTTGTCACAAAATATAGTGATTTTGTCTTGCTCAAAACCCAGTTCTTTGTGCAAATTGTGAAGCCATAATCCTTATTTAATTGTCTCTGTTGCTACTATGAATTTAGCTTCGGTTGACGATAAAGCAAGTACTCACTATAATGAACATTCTCAACTAACATTTTCACCAAAAATAATGAAAATATACCATGAAATTGACTCCTTATTTCAAGCCAGCTTGCAAAATCTGAATCTAAGTATCCTTGTATCATTTAATCAATTTCAACTACACCTTCATTCAGCAAACCTAGATCAGTGAGCCTTTTAAGTATTTGATAATCAATTTTAATGCTTCCCAATAAGATTTTTTTGGATTTGCCATATATCTACTAACCATGCTGATTGAATGTGCCCAAATCCATCCTTGTGTACAACATGCTATACATTAAGCTTCCAACTATATTAGCACACGACATTGAACTCTAGAAGGTCTAAGGTATGTTACTGATCTTAAACAAAATTTGATATATGTGGAAATGCTGGATGCATGAGGTTGTGGTGTTAAATCAACGAAGGTTTGAAAGATAACCGAAGGAGTAATAGTGATTATGATACATACTTGATGGTCGCACAGTGCTTGATTTCAATGCAATGTTATGAAACCTGCTGAAGACAAAACCAAGTGTGGCATTTGTGACTTTGGCATATCAGTGAAAGAGGGTTAGCTGAATTGAGCAAGCAAAACCTGTTGTATGGAGATAAAATCAGTGAACTTGAATTCTGTGTATGTTGTATTATATGCTGAATCAAATTTAACACTATTGTCCATAATAGTAGTGGTATCCTAAATTATGTTTCCAGTCATCTTTGGGGGCCATCAAGAGTTGAAACAAAAGGAGGAGCAAAATACTTCATGTACTTTATTGATGGTTACTTAAGAAGGGTTTGGTGTATTGCCTTAAAAGCAAAAGATCAAGCACTTGATACTTTTAAAGATTGGAAGGAATTCATTGAAAATCAAGTTGGCAGGTAAATTAAAAAATTACACACTGACAATGGACTTAAGTGTTGCTCCCATTTGTTTGGTAAATATTGCTGTAATATCAGTTCTGCTCCAGGTTCGTCCGGGACGAAGTTGGATCGTCCGGGACGATCGGTACAGGTTGTGCAGAAAATCAGTTTTGGTTGTATGATTCGTCGGGACGAAATTTGGATCGTCTGGACGAAAATTCTCCCGAGGACCTGTCGCCGGGGACGATGATGAAAATTTCGTCTGGACGAGGATTTTCCAGAGCACACATCGTCCGGGACGAAGTGCGATCGTCCAGGACGATCTGAGCATTTCTTAAGGGAAAGGAGATATTTTGAGGAGAGAGAAAAATTTTAATAAAATATCAGATTTTTGATCCGAGGAGAGAGGAAGAAAAAGAGAAAAAGGAAAAGTTGATTTCGGGAAGCCGCGGGTCCGTTTTCGTTCGTCGAGACTGTTGAGGATTTTGCTGTACGCAAGGTAAGGCACATTCCGCCTTTCTCAATTTTCAGAACCGTCGAGTTTGGCGGTGTTTTCTGTCCGGATTTCGTTTCCGTTACCGATTTTCGTCCGTAACTTTTGATTGATTCAGTTTTTACCGCGTAACTTTCTGTATATTGTTGAAGTGCCGAGTGTGCAGTTTTTGGTTATTTTCCGAAGATTTTTGTCCGGGTATTTTTGATTCGGCAGCGTTTTCAGTTGATTACATTTTTCTGTGAATCCGTAAATTCTCTGTGCAGTAGAATAAATGTTCTGGAATATGGTTATCTATGTTCTGTGCGAATTTGGTAAATTTTCTTTGCAGGAAATTTTGTGTAAATTCCGTCTACTGCCGTTGTCCTGCCCGATTTTTGTCTGATTTCTGATTTGCCCGGATTTCTTCTGAATTGAAATGCTATCTGTATGTGCTATAAAAAGGGAGTTATAAGGGGCCTGGATCCTATGAGATTCAGTAAGTGTCAGGGAAATCTGAAATGAGCTCAAATCTGAAAATCTGATATCTGTTCTGTTCCGGATCCGATGAAATCTGTTCTGGTGCTGTAAGCACATCTGTTCTGGTGCCGTGAGCACAAAGGGAGTTATAAGGGGCCTGAATCCAAAGAGATTCAGTCAGTGTCAGGGAATTTAGCTATTAAATATATATCTGATATCTAATTTGATCTGACTCTGCTTTCTGTATCCGTTCTGTAAGCGATAATAAGTTCCGTACGATATGATTTGATCTGTCTGATATCTAATTTGATATGATTTCGAATTCAGTATCTGTTCGGTAAGCAATTCTGATTTCTGATTTTGTTAAATGTGATATGTCTGATTCTGTCCTGTTTCTGATACGATTTCTGTTCCGTACAACTCTGTATAATTCTGACTCTGTTGATTTATTATGTTCTGTTTGTACTCTGAATCCGTACGACTCTGATTCTGATTTGATATATGTTCGTATCTGTTCTGATTCTATTCTGTTTCGTGCTGATATGTCCGGTTTGACAATCTGTACGATTCTATTCCGATTTCTGATCTGATTTCTGTCAGATGAGTTTGGTTTTGAATTCTGAAAGTTTTGATTGGAGGTTTGTTGCTTTGCTGAGCTGTTGAGCTCACTCTTATTTTCTGGTGGTTTTCAGGTTCTGGGAAAGGGAAGGAAGTCCAGGAGTAGATTTCTGAGTCTGATTCGTATAGGTATTTGTTGTACCTTTTGATTTTTGTACAGTCATGGCTTTTCTGTTCTGTCTTTCTTTCTGTTCAAAAGCCATGCACTGTATTTGTAGATGATTGTATTTGAGGAAAAGACAAGATAGATGTTTTGTTCCGCTGTATTTGGTGATTTATAGTAGCTCTGTTGTTCTGTGTTTGTCTGGCCGTTTTGAGAATTATTTGGAAGATTCAGTTCCGAAACCAATTCCCAAACCAGATCCTGGTTAGTTTGTTTAGGCTGGTCGCGATCCGGTTTGGGCGGGATCCGTCCCCGTCGAATCGGGTCGTGACAAAGCCTTTTGAGTGGTATCAGAGCATTGGTTTGGAAACTGGTTGGATTGTAAGACAGAGCTATAGGAAGTGATCAGTGAGTCTGTCTGGGGGTAGTTTTGGGTCGTTTGGCTTTTTATTGTGTTGTTTTCGTGTTGTTTTTGTGATAGTTTTCCGGATTTTCTGGATTTTTCTGTATGGATCAGCCAGACCCAGACATGACAGACGGGCAGAGTGCCAGTCAGGCAGCACCAGTGGGGAGTACAGCCCCAGTGGCCGGTGCTGATACACTTGCTCAGTTTGCTACACTTGTTGCTCAGATGATGAGCGAGACTCAGAGCAGAGCTGTTACTGTTAGATCAGAGGATATTGATAGACATTTACAGTTATTTTTGAGGTTGAAACCTCCGAGATTTGAGGGCGCTGTTGAGCCCAAAGCAGCCGAGGAGTGGCTGAGGAGATTGGAAAAGACTTTTGATGGGATGCAGTGTCCAGCGGATAGGAAAGTTCCGTTGGCAGTTTTTCTGTTGGATGGAGAGGCTGAGCACTGGTGGGAAGGCCAGCAGGCGGCCAGATTTCAGGGTAGGCTGAACTCTTTGATCACTTGGGACGAGTTCACTGAGGTATTTCGAGACTGGTTTGTTCCCCCTTCTGCACGACAGCAGATGCAGGAGAGTTTTCTGAGACTGGTTCAGGGGAGCAAGACGGTAATGCAGTACGAGGCTGAGTTTACTGCACTAGCCAGGTATGCTCCGCAGCTAGTGAGCACTTCTGCTGAGAGGTGCTACAGATTTCTGAGGGGATTGCGAGATAGTCTGAGGCAGCCCCTGGTGCCTTTTCACATTTCTGATTTCGCTGAGCTTGTGGAGCGAGCTCGTCTGATTGAGAATGATCTGATGGCTACTCAGCAGCGGTGGACTGCGAGTAGGAAGAGATTTGGCGGTGAGGCTTCTGGCAGTGGTTCTTCTGGGAAGAGGAGATTTGTGACTGGTTCTGGATCCGGAGTCAACAGATCTGACTCCAGGAGGAGTGGAGAATCGTCTGGTAATGCTACCAGTACGACGAGTTCAGGATCTGTCAGTGGGGCACCTGTGTGCCAGAGTTGTGGACGGCGACATCATGGCCAGTGCTATAGGATGGCTGGTCTGTGTTTCAGATGTGGTCAGCCTGGACATAGGATTGCAGAGTGTCCACAGGCTGGATTTGATCGACGTTCTGAGTTCCGACCTGAGGGCTCTGTTAGACCTACCGGTTCTGCAGCAGGAAGACCGAGGACTGTTCCTCCTCGCCCTGAGGGATTTTCTGGAAGAGGTGGTAGTACTAGTTCTGGACCACGGAGACCACCTACGGTTCAGAGGGAGCAGAGTAGTTCTGTTGCTTCAGCTCCTGCTCCAGTTCAGCCACGAGTTTACAGCCTGAGTCAGCAGGAGGCTCGTGATGCTCCGGATGTTGTGACAGGTACGATTTATATTTCTGATCAGCCCTGTCGTGTTTTGTTTGACTCTGGAGCTAGTCACTCTTTTCTGTCCGAGCGCTGTTTTGAGCTTTTGCGTTTGGATTCTGTTTTGTTACCGATTTCTTCGTATGACGTAATTTTGGGCATGGATTGGCTGAGTCTGTATGAGGCTCAGATTGATTGTCTGAAGAAGCAAGTGAGTTTGCTTGTGGCTGGAGAGAGAGTTGTATTTCAGGGATTACGAGGTGTTCTCTCCAGTCTGATTTCTGCGTTGGAGGTGAGCAAAATGTGGAAGAAGGGTTACCCAGTGTTTTTGGCTTCGGTGCGGGATCTGAATCTGGAGGTTGGTTCTGTTTCTGAGATCCCAGTGGTACGGGAGTTTGCCGATGTTTTTCCTGAGGAGTTGGTTGGTTTACCTCCGGATAGAGAGGTGGAGTTCTCTATCGATGTTTTTCCGGGTACAGCTCCTATATCAAAAGCTCCGTACAGAATGGCACCGAAAGAACTTTCTGAGTTGAAAGTTCAGCTTCAGGAGCTAGTTGACAGAGGTTTTGTCCGTCCTAGTGTTTCGCCTTGGGGAGCACCTGTTTTATTCGTAAAGAAGAAGGACGGGACACTCCGTATGTGTGTTGATTACAGAGATTTGAACAAGGTCACTATCAAGAATAAGTATCCTTTGCCTCGGATCGACGACTTGTTTGATCAGCTTTCCGGATCTTCAGTATTTTCGAAGATTGATTTGCGATCCGGATACTATCAGGTGAAGGTGAAGGAATCTGATGTGGTGAAGACTGCTTTCAGTACTCGGTACGGGCACTACGAGTTTTTAGTTATGCCTTTTGGGGTAACCAATGCGCATGCTATTTTCATGGATCTGATGAACCGAGTATTCAGGGAGTTTCTGGATCAGTTCGTGATCGTCTTTATTGATGATATTTTGGTGTATTCTGCTTCTGAGGATGAGCATGCCAGACATTTGAGCATTGTGTTGGAGTCCTTGAGGCGGCATCAGCTGTATGCCAAGTTCTCCAAGTGTGAATTCTGGCTGAAGAGTATTTCTTTTCTGGGGCATGTGATTAGCGGAGAAGGCATTTCTGTTGATCCCCAGAAGATTCAGGCGGTTGCTGATTGGCCAAGGCCGACTACGGTATTTGAGGTACGTAGTTTCTTGGGCATGGCGGGTATTATAGGAAATTTGTGAAGGGATTTTCACAGATTTCGACGCCTCTGACGAGACTGACGCAGAAGTCAGTAGCTTTTGTTTGGACACCGGAGTGTGAAGCTAGTTTTCAGAAATTGAAGGACTGTTTGACTTCAGCTCCAGTGTTAGCACTTCCGTCAGGTACGGAAGGTTTTCAGGTCTTCAGTGATGCTTCACTGAAAGGACTGGGATGTGTTCTGATGCAGCGTGGTCAGGTAATTGCTTATGCTTCTAGACAGTTAAAGCCACATGAGAAGAATTACCCGACGCACGATCTGGAGTTAGCTGCTGTAGTATTTGCTTTGAAGATTTGGCGTCATTATCTGTATGGCGTCAGTTGTGAGATCTTTACTGATCATAAGAGCCTGAAGTATATTTTTACTCAGAAGGATCTGAACCTGAGACAGAGAAGGTGGCTCGAGTTAATCAAGGACTATGATCTGACTATTCAGTACCAGCCTGGGAAGGCTAATGTGGTAGCGGACGCTTTGAGCATGAAGTCTTCTGGATTATCAGGTATTCAGCTTACTTCCGATGACTTTCTGATTCGAGATATGGAACGCTTGCAGTTGGAGGTGATTCTCTCCAATGGGTTGGATTTGGCTCAGATGAGTATTCAGTCTACTTTGGGGACAAGGATTCAAGAAGCCCAGAAGTCAGATTCTGAATATTCGAAGTTGATTGCTCAGATTGGATCTGGTAAGACTCCTGAACTTCGAATTTCTGATTCTGGTGCTATTTTCTGCAAGAACAGGTTATGGGTACCTGTATTTGGAGATTTGAGGCAGGAGATTCTGTATGAATTTCATCATTCTGGCTATACTATTCATCCAGGCAGTGGTAAGATGTATGCTGATATGAAGCTATTATTTTGGTGGCCTGGGATGAAGAAGGATGTGGCGGAGTTTGTGTCGAGATGCGAGGCCTGTTAGTTGGTGAAGGCAGAGCATCAGCGACCAGGTGGACTGTTGCAGTCGTTGCCTATCCCTGAGTGGAAGTGGGAGGAGGTGACAATGGATTTTGCGATGGGTTTTCCTCGATCACGGCAAGGACACGATGCCATCTGGGTAGTCGTAGATCGATTGACGAAGTCAGCCCATTTTCTTCCGATCAGACAGACTGATTCAGTAGAGCGCTTGGCACAGGTTTATGTTAAGGAGATTATCAGATTGCACGGTGTGCCTCGCGTGATTGTATCTGATCGAGACGGACGTTTTACTTCTAGACTTTGGAAGGGCATTCAGCAAGGCTTGGGTACTAAACTGCATTTTAGTACAGCTTTTCATCCTCAGACTGATGGACAGTCTGAGAGGACCATTCAGGTATTGGAAGATCTATTGAGACTTTGTGTTTTAGATTTTGGAGGAAGCTGGGAAGATCATATCCCTTTGATTGAGTTTGCTTACAACAATAGCTTCCAATCCAGTATTGGTATGGCACCGTACGAGGTTTTGTATGGCAGGAAGTGCCGGACTCCTTTGACTCTGACGGAGGTCGGAGATAGACAGACTTTGGGTGCCACTTTTGCTGATGAAACTGTTCAGAAAATTAATTTGATTAAAGAAAGATTGAAAGCAGCTCAGGACCGTCAACAGAAGTATTACAATCAGAAGCACAGGTTCGTTGAGTTTCAAGTCGGTGACTTTGTGTATGTCAAAGTCAGCCCGATGAAAGGTGTGAGCAGATTTGGTCAGGTAAGCAAGCTTAGTCCAAGGTATGTTGGACCTTTTGAAATTTTAGAAAGGATTGGGAAAGCGGCTTACAGACTTTTGCTTTCTGATTCGATGCCCGACGTGCATAATGTGTTTCATGTATCCACTTTGAGGAAGTGGGTATCAGACTCTGGTAAGAAGGTATCTACTGATGAGGTTGAGATTCAGGAGAATCTGGCGTACAAGGAAGAGCCAGAGTTGATTTTGGCGTACGACGTCCGAAAACTACGAAGTAAACAGATTCCGATGGTTAAAGTCCAGTGGAAGCACCGTACGGCACGGGAAGCCACTTGGGAGAAGGAGTCTGACATGAGACAGTCGTACCCGTACTTGTTTTGACTGAGGTTGGATTGGATAATGTCGAGGACGACATTTTTTTTTAAGTTGGGGAGATTGTAATATCAGTTCTGCTCCAGGTTCGTCCGGGACGAAGTTGGATCGTCCGGGACGATCGGTACAGGTTGTGCAGAAAATCAGTTTTGGTTGTATGATTCGTCGGGACGAAATTTGGATCGTCTGGACGAAAATTCTCCCGAGGACCTGTCGCCGGGGACGATGATGAAAATTTCGTCTGGACGAGGATTTTCCAGAGCACACATCGTCCGGGACGAAGTGCGATCGTCCAGGACGATCTGAGCATTTCTTAAGGGAAAGGAGATATTTTGAGGAGAGAGAAAAATTTTAATAAAATATCAGATTTTTGATCCGAGGAGAGAGGAAGAAAAAGAGAAAAAGGAAAAGTTGATTTCGGGAAGCCGCGGGTCCGTTTTCGTTCGTCGAGACTGTTGAGGATTTTGCTGTACGCAAGGTAAGGCACATTCCGCCTTTCTCAATTTTCAGAACCGTCGAGTTTGGCGGTGTTTTCTGTCCGGATTTCGTTTCCGTTACCGATTTTCGTCCGTAACTTTTGATTGATTCAGTTTTTACCGCGTAACTTTCTGTATATTGTTGAAGTGCCGAGTGTGCAGTTTTTGGTTATTTTCCGAAGATTTTTGTCCGGGTATTTTTGATTCGGCAGCGTTTTCAGTTGATTACATTTTTCTGTGAATCCGTAAATTCTCTGTGCAGTAGAATAAATGTTCTGGAATATGGTTATCTATGTTCTGTGCGAATTTGGTAAATTTTCTTTGCAGGAAATTTTGTGTAAATTCCGTCTACTACCGTTGTGCTGCCCGATTTTTGTCTGATTTCTGATTTGCCCGGATTTCTTCTGAATTGAAATGCTATCTGTATGTGCTATAAAAAGGGAGTTATAAGGGGCCTGGATCCTATGAGATTCAGTAAGTGTCAGGGAAATCTGAAATGAGCTCAAATCTGAAAATCTGATATCTGTTCTGTTCCGGATCCGATGAAATCTGTTCTGGTGCTGTAAGCACATCTGTTCTGGTGCCGTGAGCACAAAGGGAGTTATAAGGGGCCTGAATCCAAAGAGATTCAGTCAGTGTCAGGGAATTTAGCTATTAAATATATATCTGATATCTAATTTGATCTGACTCTGCTTTCTGTATCCGTTCTGTAAGCGATAATAAGTTCCGTACGATATGATTTGATCTGTCTGATATCTAATTTGATATGATTTCGAATTCAGTATCTGTTCGGTAAGCAATTCTGATTTCTGATTTTGTTAAATGTGATATGTCTGATTCTGTCCTGTTTCTGATACGATTTCTGTTCCGTACAACTCTGTATAATTCTGACTCTGTTGATTTATTATGTTCTGTTTGTACTCTGAATCCGTACGACTCTGATTCTGATTTGATATCTGTTCGTATCTGTTCTGATTCTATTCTGTTTCGTGCTGATATGTCCGGTTTGACAATCTGTACGATTCTATTCCGATTTCTGATCTGATTTCTGTCAGATGAGTTTGGTTTTGAATTCTGAAAGTTTTGATTGGAGGTTTGTTGCTTTGCTGAGCTGTTGAGCTCACTCTTGTTTTCTGGTGGTTTTCAGGTTCTGGGAAAGGGAAGGAAGTCCAGGAGTAGATTTCTGAGTCTGATTCGTATAGGTATTTGTTGTACCATTTGATTTTTGTACAGTCATGGCTTTTCTGTTCTGTCTTTCTTTCTGTTCAAAAGCCATGCACTGTATTTGTAGATGATTGTATTTGAGGAAAAGACAAGATAGATGTTTTGTTCCGCTGTATTTGGTGATTTATAGTAGCTCTGTTGTTCTGTGTTTGTCTGGCCGTTTTGAGAATTATTTGGAAGATTCAGTTCTGAAACCAATTCCCAAACCAGATCCTGGTTAGTTTGTTTAGGCTGGTCGCGATCCGGTTTGGGCGGGATCCGTCCCCGTCGAATCGGGTCGTGACAATTGCACTACTCGAGGAATAGCCAGGCATCTAACTGTTGAGATCACACCACAATAAAATGGGTGCACCGAAAGGATGAACTGAACACTGCTTGAGAGAGATTAATGCATATTGTCAAGTGTTTGGGGGAAAATCATTGAAAATCGTCTGCTACTTAATTAATAGAAGCACATTCACAACATTAAAATTCAAAACTCCTCTCGAAATTTGGACAGGGCACTCTATAAATTTCAAAAAAAATTCTTGAGTGAACACTCCAGAACTGAACTTTGCAATTTTACAATTTATTAGAATAGACCTAACAATTTAGAACTCAAAATAAATATAACAACTAAAAATAGTTAATACAACACATTGGATTGCAAATAATAGGGTTTAAACAATCCACACGAGCTATTCAGAATAGATTACATTCATTCCCCTTAGGCCCTTATACTTTTTAATAGATATCAGAAATAGGAATTCAGGCCCTTATGACTCCATGTGTTATCGTGTTAAATAATATGTTCTTATGACAACTAATGCTTAGCATTATATATATTCAGAATTTTAGGCCCTTTAATCTTCTATTCATATATCATATTCAAAATTTTAAACTTTTATAACTCTTAGTACCATATATCAGAACTCCTCCATTTCTCACATTTTCGACATATAAACATAAATTAATTGCATTTTTAAGTATAGTAAACAATATTAGAATAATCTCAGAATTCTAAAATGCCCCATTGACACCAAAATAGACAGAAATTCGAGGTAAACTCACACATAAATTTTCACATCTTTAGATCATAGGCTCATAGCCATAATATCATACAGTATTCACAGCTACGTTTCGAGACTTATTCTACTATAATGCTATTTATAAGTGTCATTATACTTATCAACATGCTTAAATTAATATAAAATCAGAATTTTATGGTGAAAATTTACAAATAATATATCAAAATTTTTAGAATACAGTAATATGTAAAATATCAACAGTTATGCCGTAAAAATTTACCAGATGTTATAATATACCCACTTTTGTGTTGAAATTTTAAATAAAAATCTCCAAAACTCTGAATTTTTAAAAAGTGAGATAAGATAAATGTAGCTTCAATTCGAAAAATTTCACGAACTAAATTGATCCACAAAATTGACCCGATATTGCCCAAAACGAACCTTCTCTCTTTGAAAATCTCCTCAGCTTAGGGGGAGAAATGAGATTTGCCTAAATTTTATTTAGTGGGTTTTGATATTTATATAAAAATTCATTTGACAAAATCGCAACACTTTGACATCCAGATCCGCAACATTCGCTTTATAGAAAGCTTAGTGCCGCATCGCTCCCCAACAACCGAATGATGTAACACTCCCCAGGGCAAAATTCAAACATGCATATTTTCACATACGGAACCCTCGGGGCATGCATTAGACCAGAGTTGATACTTTCAAAAACATACTGAGATATTTGTAGAATAGAAAATGCAGAAATACAAAAACACAAGGCTTAGATATTACACTATGTTCAACCATCATATTTTTCTTCATGCATTTGGGAATGCCTGCACCTTTACTAGTAAAACACTTTCTTTCTTATGTTCTATTCAGTTGTATGAGCTTATAAATCAATTGCGAATTTATGTTGGATATTGTAAAACTTTATCGTTTGATATCTTTTTAATTATTCTGCTTCTTAAGCATCGTGCGACAAACCTTGTGGAAGATATATTTTTGAGAAGTTTTGTCTTTCCTTGAAGGATAAAAATAATATTGTACTTTCAATATTATATGCAACAATTATTTTAAAAAATATAAAATAATTATTCAATATATAATGCAAATACAATACATTCTTTATATTGCAGATTGAAGATCTACTATTATTTTGGGTCTATGTTCCGTGATTCTGGATTCAATAAAAGTTGTTTAAAAATTAATTTATGAATACAAATAATTTTTTTATTTTTTTGAAATTTATCTATGTTATGATTTTCTCTCTTATCTTAATAATATTAGATGCCTCTATTTATTGCAAGTATAATTTAATTCATTCTACGGACAAACAAAAACTTCGTTCCAAATGAACAAACACAAACTTCGTTGAACTCTCCAAGCCGCCATTGGAAATTCTACGGTAATCTAGCTCAGATACCAATTATTGTGAAAACACAACGAAAATAAACCTAAAATTAAAGCACAATCAACAAAAAGAACACGGTGATTTATGTGATTCGGTGAAGATGCTTACATCCACGGGGAGGGGATGGTTATTTTAGTATAATGTGGAGAAAATAGAGTTACAATTGACTTTCTCCCTCTCATACGTCTAGTAGCCCTTACACGACTATTTATAGATTTGAAATAAAGCCACAAAGAAAACTTTAATTAATGCTATAATATGACAAAGTATAATCATACCAATTAGATCTCCCAATTAATTATGCTAATTAAATCTATCAATTTATATAATAATCAGATCCTCCAATTAGTGCATCAATCAAATCTTTTGTTCAATGCAATAATTAAATCTCCTAATTAACCACTAAATTATTTCCAAATCAATTTCCAGTATTTGGAAAGATTTCCATCAACACAAAATAGATAGATTTTTTTAACGACACATGAAAATCTCTTATATATTTTACAAATACATGACTTACATGCCTTTTTATCAATCTCTGAATTCTTAGAATTGCGTACACTTTTTTCTTTTATTTAACATCCAATTTCATTTAATTTTTTAATTCATAATTTACTAAAGATGGTTTATTTCAAAAATTTCATCATCTTATATTTCACGAAGGTGTACCATAAATGATCTTGAGTTATATTTTATAATTTATAATCTCCTACATCAAGTATTATTTAGGGATTTATTCCTAATGTCTCATTTATTTGATTGCAAATAATAAATAAATATGTTTTTGACAATCATGAATTCATTGTCTTATTTTATATGAAAATAAATTTAATATCTACCATCATTTATTATGGGATATATTTATCATCAATCCATTTACTATGTGATATATTTTAGATAATCGCAATCATTATTGCCGAGTTTGTCAAATTTAAATTGCATCAAATTCCTAAATAACTACTGATCACATTCACATGGAACATGCTGTTTTCATTGTCATAAACACTTTCCAAAAGATTTTTTTGAGACATTTTAGGTCAATGGCAAACTCATATACACATCACATACATAAAACTCGAACACAAGAAATCTTGGTTAGTTGTCAAAGATCTCAACCAATAGACCAAGTTGAGTTGCGTATTTTCCAAGAGATTGATTGAAGGTATTGACATTTTACTACTATTATTTTTAATCTATCTTGTTTAGGAAAAAATATTAACATGTATAATATGCCAGCAAAGATATTGTGGATATGAGGAATCACACATGACCTTCATTCTTTCTAAAGGATCATGCTAGTAAGTTTCCGCAAGAGCTGTTAAGAGTTATTATTTTTTTTAATTGTATTGAAGTGAGGTAGTGCTTCCTTAGTAATTTTTTTTTCAAAAAAACCAGAATATATTAATTCAAAAAGAAATTACAAGTGCAAAAAACAAAAGCCAAAAAGCAAAGGAAAATACATAATCAATTGAACAAGCGGGCTCAGTACATGGCCGGGGCTCCCAGCTTCCCCGAAGCCCCGCACAGACCATCCATTTTGGTGAAGAAAGAGCTCCAGTCGATCCAACAAAATCTCACCAAAGGTTGCCACCAGCAAAGACAACAAGGAAACGAGCCTCAGCCACATCATAGCCATATAAACCCACCGAGGCCAAAATTTCATAAAAAAAAAAAACAATGAAAGAGCATAAATCAAAGGAGAAAAAAGGGGGCTATCTTCCTCTTCGACCCCTCCCACGAAACCTTCCCCAGGAAGCAACAGAGCCCACTGGTTTAGCACGAACCAACGCAAAATCTTGTCCAGGATCAGATCCCCCACCAAACTCCAAAGAATCGTCAGAATCAGATTCAAATTCAGACGAGCAATGCAGCAAATCAATATGAGTCCTCACATCCAACCCAGAATTATCACCCACATGATAAGACAACGCATGGGGCTCAATCAAGCTCACAGGCACATCAACATAAGCATTAGATTCAACCAACACTTGTTTCCGAACATTATGACCACCACCATCCACATCCCCTCTAACAATAGGTTGAGACACTTCCACAGCAGCAGAAACAATATTAGAAACAGGAGAAACATTAGAACAAACCCCCCACAATTTAAAGAATTAATAACACCACCCGATTTCTGTAAAACCAGAACCCCAGCCTCAACAGCGATAGGGATAACAGAACAAGAAGGATCGTACACAGTATAAGTTATAGCATTATTCAGAACAGGATTAGACACACACACCGGCTGGACAGCACAGCCCGACGAACCCCCAGCCACAATTTTAACCGTATCACAAAATGGAATATCACCACCAACAGCCAAGTTAACCCCAGTCACAGTATCCAAATGAGGCACATCATTGGAATTATTATTCTAAATGTCACCAACAACATCCACAGATAAAACCGAATCAACAATAGGAAAAGGAGCTACAGGTAAAACACACGAATCATTTTCTTTAAAATTATCATCTAAAGGAGTGAGTCACACAGACTCACCACCAATAGGAGGGAGAACCATCTCAGGAATAATCAAATTCGCACTGGGAGAGATGGCTAAACTCGAATTGTAATCAAAGGGATGGCAGTTATCAGAAACATGCCCAAGTTTCTTACAAGAAGAGCAAAAAGAAGGAAATTCTTCAAAAATCACTTGTTGGACATACCCAGAAACCTCGGGACCTAACCAAACCTTGTCGGGATAGGATTTGGTAACGTGCAATTCAACTAAAACACGAGCAATGGATGGCCTGGAACTTATAGAAGTGGCAGTATCAACTTTAAGTGGTTTGCCAAAAATCAAACCGAGACCATGAAGAATTCTTGGAGAAAAAAGATGGGGGTGAAGCTGGGGGAAAGAGACCCAAATTGGTACAATCGGAGATTCAACACCAATATCCACCATTGGCGACCATTTTGAAAGTTTCATGTAACAGTTATAAACAAGGTAAGAACCATGGCATAACACACGATAGTAATCAAGATCATTCTTAAGTTTGATAAGAACATGCGTCGGATCCAATAAGGTTACAGAATATTCGCCATTTAATTTCAGATTGAAGAAAAAACGCCTGATTGAATCCAATGAAGGGAGTTTAGACGGGAAGAAACCAACCAGAGAGAATTGAAACGGAGCTGCTAAAGCCGCAATTTCAGTTTCCGAAATACATAAAGAGGGTAAACCACGAAATGAAGTCACCCTAAGGTCGGGAAAAGAAGGAGAAACAGACGAACCAGCAAGAACATCTAAAAACGAACGAGAAGAGGAAACCCCCTCCAAAAAACCAGGATCACATAGTTTCTTCGGCGGCATGCCGGCAAATGCCGGAAAAACACAGATCAAAACCAAAAACAAGGATCAGACAAACACTAGAATACAAGAGAAGAAAGGAAAAACTGCCCTGAAGGAGAGAATCCACCACGACAAGTAGAGACGAGCCACTAGGGAGTGCTAGGGCAAAGCCCTAGCGGAGCGGGGACGAGCACACATCTTTTACCCATCTGGGAATATAAGCCCTAGCAAAGCCCTAGCTCATTCAACTATGAGTGCTCAGATGAGTCGAATATTTCTTAGCTCAAATGGGAGCAAACCAAGCTAACAATTGTGCTTCCTTAGTAATTGATATGTAATTCTTTTATGCTGTCTTTTGAACATAATATATTTACATAATGCTAAATTGTTATATTTGTAATCAAATTGTTATAAAATGTGATTTGATTGTTGTTATGACCCTAATAATTCTATTGAGAAAAAATATTTATTTTTTTATTGTATTAGAAAAAATAAATTATATTTTGTTAAATATGATTTTATATAACTCCAATTTTTTATTAATATGATCAATTTTATAATTAATTTTATTAATTCACATAACTAAATAAATATGACTAGTCTATCTCATGTTTCATCTAGCTCCTCTTATACATAAATATATTTGTGATTTATTTCATCCGTGCACTGTTTGGATGTGTTCATTTCAAGTGTGATGAATACGCACTGCCCACCTATTTTCTAGCTCGCCTATTTTTTAGCTAGCTTAACATCAGTACAAAGTCTAAATGTGAGACCAACCATAAGTTAAGGTTCTCTTTGATGTTTTCTAAGTTCACCTATGATATCTAGGTTATGCCACACTATGGTGACTATATTGAATTGTGAAAGGAAATTATTTTTTACTGAAAATTTTGTTATGTTTTACACTATCCTCTTTTACTTTAAAGTCATCTCACTTGATGATTTTGTGCAAGAAGTTTATATAAAAATCTTTAAAAATTGAAGAAAAATATCCATCACTGGACACCAGAGCATCACATAATTCAATGTCGAAATCTAACTTAGGACAAAGAGCAAGGCACCGTACTATGTAAGTTACCAGCGATGCAGCGCTAGGTTGCCCATATCATCGCAATGCTGATAAGGGCGTCGTAGTGCCAAATTGCCTAAGTACTGTAGCATGGAAGTTGATTCAATTACTCTCATGGAACAACACGTTGATTCAGTTAGAGTACCGCAATGGAGAATTTCAACATCGTTGTAGCTTTAGTATAAAATTTGAGCATCGCAACTCTGCCACTAGTAGTGTTGTGGCATTAATGTCATCAATAGGTCTTTAATAAAAATAGCGTGGGTGAAATTTGGGTGGGGGGGGGGGGTGGCCATATTTACACTTAGTCTAAAGCAAGATCTAGGTGAAGGAAGAGTGTAAGCAAAATGGGGCAAGGAATTAGTGACATGGAGAGTCTGTACTTGTTCTTGTAAGATGATCCGGTTCTATTTTTTCTTTTTCAATTCTTTTGTATTATATATTATTTTATTTGAAACGAATATTATTTTGTCTATTACAATTGTAATGTCAGGTTAAACCTCTTTTTGAACTTATGATGTATTGAGAATCTTGTCTGCATAGATTAGATCTCATGTCATGTAAATACTTAAATGCTATTTTTAGTTCCTTCATGCTTAATTTAAGTTGTGTATAGGCCTTGCATAATGTTAAAATTTAGTGAGATCTATCTCATCAATGGAGTAGTAGTAGAATAATTAGGGGAATTAGAATGACGATTCTTCCATGTATAGACATATGCTGGATAGAATATTGGAGTCTTTAAAGAGATATAATCATTGTAGTAAAGTGTTTCTTTGCTAAAAACTCTAACGAGCTTTATAAAGATGAGTAGTTATTTATGCTCTGACTCACAACAATAAATTAGAAGATTAATCTTTGTATACATGAATTCTTAACTACTATATATCAGGTTACCATAAACATAGAATTTCTTTCAAATAATCTTAGTTATTCACTTACATTAGCACAACTTCTTGATTTTTACAAAGATAAATTTAGCCATTCATAGAAATAGTAATAGTGTGATTTTGAGATCATACTTATCCTCATTAAAATGATACTCAACTCACCTTTATATTACTTAACATGACACGTGCACTAACATAGTTTTTAGTAAAAACCCAAAATTGATAGTGCTGGGTTGGAATCAAGGTTTTGGCATTGTTGCTAGGGATACTGGAATGGTATCTCTTTATTAACTTTATATTACTTTGAGAATTACTGATTTATTCTTATTTTTGTTCATGTTCAACCTATTTTTATTTGTATGGTTGTTTGTTTTGTTGCACTATAAATTGAAGTGTATATAGATAGAAGCTCTTGTTAATTGTGTTATTTGTGCTATTTACTTCTACATTGTTACATTGTTCACTTTTTACATAGTACTGTAATTTTCTTTTTTATATGGTGTTTGTTGTTGCATGCATAATAGAATAAACCAATTAAGAGAAGTGTCGTTTGACTAGTGATTGAAAAAACTAAGGTTTTAAAAATTGGACCAGATCGACCCGTTCAACTGGTTGATGTGGGCTTCAAAAATTTGGCCCCGGCCTCCCCGCTGCTTTTCGGGGGAGTTTTAACAGATTAAGTTCCTGGGTAAATTTTTGGAAGGAAGATGGATTTGTAGATAAGACATTGCCAAGAGATTTCGCCCTCAATTTGTGAGGACTTTATGATATGATTTATGGTTTCCTATAGGCGCAAGCTCTTATAGTTAATTTCCCCTCCTGATCACGAGATAAAACTTTTGATTATGGCTAGTCGTCAATCATATACGTATAAAGTACAAGTTATATGACATATAGTAGCAACACGGACTTAGGTATTAGAAGCTTGAAGATTTGATATTTAAAATTGATAATTTCACTATCTTTCACTTAAAGTGGATGGTGGGGGAATAGGTTATGGACCCGATCAAGATTCCATGGTTCCGTCGTCCCGGGCCATCGTGGTCCTTGGTCTACTAAGTCAGAGGAGGTAGTCAACCCAACATGACAGAAAGGTCCTTATCGACAACCATGGGTTGCGTCGTCCAAGAGTACCTTGTAGACCTAGGGTGGGTATTTGTCTAAGGGGACAAATTTGAATTCACCTTAGTTGATAGAGAGCTTTGTGCCATATCGATTATATCCTATTGATTCATATCTCAAGGATTTAGTGCCATTGGAAAGCATACTAGCTCTGGTTATAATCATAATTTAGTGGTGCCATTTGGCAGCAGATCACCCAGCTTAGAGGGTCTCGGCCATAACCGTTTACCTGCGGTGCCATTTGACAGCAAAACCGCCAATTAGAGGACATGTGTCACATCTCCGTTGGAAGGAAATGGTTTTAGAATGAATTCTAGTGATATTCTCGACCAACCATTAGCTCTTTATGAGCTATAGTGATTTTTTAAATTTGTCCACTTCGGTAAACTGTTGCGGAGGTTAAATGAGTTTTGCTTTAAGTGATTTGATGGATTATTTTCAATTTTAAATATTTCAAATTTTGGTATTTTTTGGAGTTTTAAATTTTCACGGGGCATTTGAGTGGTATTTTGGATATTTGAAATTAACCCAGCTGGTTGAAATATACGTTCAACATGGCCATCATCAGGGTTTATGGGGTTGCTTCCATTTGTGGATTGAACATTATCGACTCTGTCGAGCTATCGACAGAGGATCGAGCTTTATAGTCTTTATTCCTTTGTTTGTGAGTTTTCTTTATTGAAGAACTTGAAAGCCTAATATGAGTGTATAAAATAAATATCCCGGTCGACCTCGCGACTGCACATTTATTTAATGGTTCGAGCCGTGTCGATTCCTATCTACTCGCATAGAAGGATCGGGCTCGAACTTAGGTTTATTTACTGACCAGCAAAATATCCATAAACTTCACGTGTGTACCTATAGCACGCTGGTTAGTGCTCATGCGGGTTCATTATTACTGGTCGGCGCTCTGTGTTTATATGTATATAGATTGTAGTACATATTTGGGAGCATTTTTTTGTTATTCAGCATTGCTCAATTATGCGGGCAACTGCCATTTGATTGTGCACATCATTCCATTTGAGATCATATACATATCTTCTGTCCACTTGTATGAGTGTTGCGGATTCGGTGGTGTGGGCATCATATTATAGTCATCTGCCCATTTCATATAAGTAGATTGTCGTGCACTACTTGCTGCTATCTACAGGTAGATTATAGTGTACTAATGAATCTTCTGCTATGACTCGTTAGAGCTTGTACTTATTAAAGATCTTCTTTATTTGTTCGAGGATAGCACTCTGAGGGCATGATAGGTCCCTTACGGCAGTTCGTAGGTATTTGCATTTACTGCATGTCGTCCTCCCTTGCTCATAATGGATCGACGTATTTGCTGACCATTTGAATAGTAGTTGATCGTAGGGGGTTGCGATATCTACTGCATGCTAAATGCTACTGCTTATCACCCATAGTTATATAATATGGAGGATTTTATGTCATTATTAGTGGGCATCTATGCTTGCCACAATCTTTTACCTCATGCCTGTAGAGGATCCCCCATATTGGTGATACATTCATCATTATTGCTTGTAAATAGGTTCGTTGTATGCATTGTAAGCTTTATGCCCTTATGTATGGGTAACTTGTGCTGCATGAGGATCTTCTAGTGCTATTCATAGGCATTAGCATTTGATGTAGTCATTTATATTTTGCTTGTGGATAATAGATTGGGTATACAATGGGTCCTTTATAGCAACTTGTGGGAGCTTGTGTCCGTTGCGTATTGTCTTCCTCCATTTGCAATAAATTAACATTTTTGCTGGCTCTTGAATGATGGTTGATTGTTGGAGCATTGTAAAGTGTTGCGGATCTATGGTTTATGATTTTGATGATAGCAAATATTTCTTATTTCTCTACAATTTCCTTATGTACTGACTTTTCAGGTTCACACGATCGGACTGCAATCTGGAACCAGCTCAAGATTGGGTAGACTAGGTCTGTGTCAGTTTGTAATCTTTTTCCTTTCTTGAGTCTGTTGTATTTGGTGTGGCATCTGATGATTTATAATTTGGAAGTTTTTCTGTTGTGCCCTAAAAGATTTCTATTTTTGGTAACATCGTCCGTGACGATATTTATATCGTCCTGGACGATCTGACAAAAGTAGAAACCCTAATTAGGGCATCCTCTTTAAAGCAGCCGTCTTTATGCAAAACACATCGTCCTGGACGATTTTGTATCGGCCAGGACGATCGGCTCAATTCAACAAGAATCTGCCGCCAGATCTACTTAGGAAATTCTTATTTTTGGATATCGTCCTGGTATATCGGCCTGGACTATAAAATATCGTCCAGGACGATCCAGGACAATTTTTCCAAAATTTCTCAGGCAGTTTTGGAAAGCAATTAATGGGGATTTCGTCCAGGCCGATCGCAAGATCGTTTGGGACGATTAGACATCGTCCAGCTTCATTTCAGGGCGATATTCAGGATGATTTTCCTCATATTTGTTCTAATCGGCCAGGACGATATGGCTATCGTCCTGGACGATAATGTCGGCAACTTGCATTAATGAGCTCGTTTTGAGAGCTTCTATTTAAGCTATGGCATGACAACTTTTGTAAGAGTCTTTGGCAGCCATTGGAGCTTCGTTCTTGTGGGGGAGACTTGAAGAGAGAGCTTGATAGGGAGAGAGGAAAGGGTGGAGTTTGAGAGGGAGAAGATCCTGTGAGGGGGAGGAACTTAAGGGAGTGTGGTGGGGGATCCACACGGTTGCTCCGGCGAACTCGCACCTTAGTACCATCGAATTTAAGACTTGTCTCGAGGTAAGTTCACCAAAGAAGAAGATCCCTTTGGTGTCAAAGGTCCCGGCGACTCCGCCGCACCGGGGAAGGTGGAAGTGATTTTGTAAGGGCTTCTCCGCCTAGCTGTGGGGGCTAAAGGAGAGACACTTTTGTAGTGCAATACTTGGAGGGTGCCTCCAAGGAGTGGACGTAGGTCAAGGTTTGACCAAACCACTATAAATCCAGTGTGTTCTTTTCTTATTATAACTTATGCATTTATTTTCTTCCGCACTTTGTTTGTGGTGATTTTGGTTGAAGTTTTATCTTTGATTTTAAGGTTTTCCAATTCACCACTCTTCTTAATTAGCTTTGGGACTAAGTTCAAGAGGGCCTAACATCCCTAATGAACTTTCATAAAGAAATTGCTTTATATGTTAAATGCACTTCGTACCTCACTCATGAACATGTTGTATCATTCGTCACATAATGCTTATGAATGCTTGTAGAGAAATAGGCATTTAACATGTAGTTAGGTAGCATCGATAACAAAGAGGGATTATCTTCTTTGCGACCACCCTAGTTTGCTTGTAGGGTCGAGTACTTTTGCTTGTATTTCGATATTGCCCATAAGGTATTATCGCATTCATCAGATGCCCTTCGTACTCATTGTAGGTAGTCTTTCAATGTTCATAGAGAACTATTGCATTCATTTATAAGCTGGCTTCATATTCATAGGAGGTTGTCATATTGCATTTATGCGTTCAATTAATGTCACCATGGCTTGGGACTTTGGGAGAATGAATTTGGACATGTCTCTGACATATCCAAAATTTTCCTCCCATATTTGAGGTATTTAAGGGCATGTCTATGCCAGTTTAGGCTTAGGGGTCATGGTTTGACCTCTAAGTTCAAATTGGTTCTATGATATTTCCAATGGGATTTAGGATTTGATTTTTGGTGTGTTAATTATGCTTAGTCCAAAGAGTTTAGAGCCACTAATTGTATCCCCATCCGAGCTTTAGGGTAGTGACTTAGGAATTTTTGAAGTTAACCTAGAGGTTACCTTTGGTGCTTTGGTTAACCACCTTAGAGAGCTCCATTTGGGTCTAAATTCAAGGAGTGGACCTTGAGATCAGGTGATCTCATCATCCAAAATTCATTGGAATTGGTGCCCATTTAGTCCATCAACTAGGAGCTCCAAAATCCCTTCCTAGATTTGACCTAGAACCTTAATTAATTCACTAATAATTCATATTAAAATCTAAAATTTGAAGTAAACCCTGTAATTGCTCATAGTTGAGCCATTAATCCATGGAAACTAAAAGCCCAGTGATCATACATTTAATTTGACATTAATTTAATTTTTAGGACAAATTGATAGTTAATTCAATTAATTAATTAAAAATCTTTAAAAATTCAAAAAATTCCTAAATGCTTGAAAACATCCCCTTAGGTCATTCATGACTGTTAGGGGCGATTCCAAGAGGTTTGAGACTGATTTGGATCAAAATCTAAAATCCCTTTAATTAGATAATTTTAAAAATTCCCAAAATTTGGAAAATCACCAATAATTCTAGAAATATTCAACTTAATTTAACTCAAATCCATTCAACTTTATTTAAAGTCTACTATTTACTAAAATGTCAAACCTCCAAAATTTGGTCAAGTCAAAAAAGTTAGCTTCCCGGTTAACCGTAGTTCAAAACTTCAAAAACTCATAACTTAATATAAAAAATTCTAAATTGAGCAAATTCAAAGTCTAATTACTTATTTTCAGGCCCAATATTTAAGAAAAATGTAAAAAAAAACTCAAATTAATCTTAATTTTAAAATTCAACTTTTAACCCTTAATTAACATATTAAAATAATCTAAATAATTCCAAAATTTCCAAAATCTAATAATTCATTAAAAATTCCAAAAATATTAATTTAATTATTCAAACTACCAATCAATATACTTAATTAAAATTTAGTAACCCTTAATTTTCAACCAATCAAATTAATTTAATCAACTCCGATTATTACTGGATAACCTAGGCATATGAGATATTAATTTAGCCCCAAAAAAGGTGAAATAAACTTCCCGGCCTCGATGAGCAACAAATGTAGTAATCATTTAATAATTAAAATATATCTCAAATAAGTCTTCATACATTAATATTTAAACTCTAATCAAAATTTTTCCTTCGACCTTTAACGAACTCGAATACTACATAACTTTAAGAAACTATCCAGCTTAGGATCTACCCCATCATATTGCTTTTAACACAGACTTTATATTGGTTACTAGGACAACTAACTCTAGTCTAGGCTAGGCCAATGTTTACCTGTTACTATTGTATGCCAAGTTTTTTGAGTTTTCATTGCATGCTATTAGTGAAAATTTATTGATGTGTGTATTTATTTACTTAAACTGCAATCTATGAATTGAAGTGATAGGCGGTAGTTTATCCTTAGGTTAGGACAGATTTGTTTGCTCACTGAGTTTTCTATAGATGGTCACGCTCGTGCAGGGCAATAAAAAGGGGTTGAATTGATAATGAATATAACTGCTATAGATATTTCAGCTACTTAGCCCCCAAATAAACAAGAGCGTGGCCAAGTGTGATTTATATTTTACTGCACATATATATAAATTGTTTGAGATTTATTTGATTTTAAATGCTTAGGATAATCCTACAGGAGAGTTTAGATTTTTCTTTTCAATATAAATGTAATTTGTTTAAAGGTTAAGAGTTGTGAAAATTGGACATTTGAGTTGGGATTTATAGATCCAAATTTAGATTCCAAAAAGAGAAAAGGATACCCTTTAAAGAGATAGTCCTTTTCCATTTGGAAGCTCATGTTTTCTTTTTCATTTGGGAATCAAGGTACGATGAATCCAAGGAGTCTAAAGAGGAGAAGGATGAAGAGTTGAAGATAGAATATCCCACTTAAAGTCAACTAGCTTTGATCTTAGGATTAGAACCGGGGTTTGTGGCTAGTGGTGTCGTGCCCAGCCACTTCTAAATTCTATAATCTCTGGGTTGTAATAAACATACAGTTTGCCTATGAACATTTATTTAATTAATTTGATTTACTAATGTGTTTGATTTAATTTGACAGCGATTTGGATTGTCTACTTTTTCTAGTTTTTTGACAATTTCTATGTCAAGTTTTATTTTAGTCTGGATTCAATCGGAGGCTCGTGACCGTCGTGAGGCACGTATAAAATTTTTCTACTTGAAATTAAAATTAACAAAATTTAGGCCAACATAAAAACACTAATGATCTAATAACTAAGCCCGGTATTGCCAGGAGTATGCATAAATATATTTTACCTTTTTTCCTTGTTAGGCACCTTCCCGCCTGTGGGTTCTAGCAAACCACTTGGCCTTTGAGGGTACAGATCTGTCAAAGGGATATTGTGCAATCTCTATGAAAAAATAAATTTTAAGCATTTTAAAAAAATTGCTATATATTCATTTTATGTATTTAAACGAGTCAATAAACATGCATTGTATTAGAAACTAATCTATATAAGTCTAAAATTTTAATTGCATTTGATTTAAGCATGTGCATCCTATATAAATCAAGGGACCAATCAGGATCTGCTCTAGACGTCGGTCCCAATTCAAAAAAACTTTAATAACGTCCTTACCACTCTTTCATTAATGACCAAATTCATGGATTTTAAATCGCCTAAGTGGTTAGCTGGCTCCCCAATTCAGGCCAGGGTAAGTCCATATTTTGCACTACATTAGTCCGTATCGGGTTACTGTGGTCTAGTGCCAAATTTAGATTTAAGATCTGAGGCAGATTTTAAATCATAAGACCCTAATTTCCAGGAGTGTAATTCCAAACCTCTAATAATACGATCAACTCAAATTAAAAAGAATTCTCTCAATTTAAAATTTAAAGCCTAAAACTTAGATTAGGTTGGGATATTTCTGAATTATTTCAGAATCTCAAAGTATCTCCTACTCCTCCATTGAGTCTAGAAATAAGTGTTCAAAATTTGATCAAATTCCTGTTGAAACTCTAAATTCACTTCTAGAAAATCTCTAAATAGAATTTCTATCGTTATTTTAATCGAAAGTATTCGTACGAGGCCCCGGCTTACTACGATGTAATTAACTACGAGGGCATAAGCTCGTAGGAGATTTAGAACCCACATCCACCATTTAAAATCGATTTTCAAAACTCAATGTCTTCCTCGGAAAAATCTAAATAAACGACGATCGTTATCATCTTGTTGAAATAATCATTAATAGATGTTATTTTCTTCATTCAAAAAGATATATCATTTGTTCATAAAACTTCGAATATGAGATTAACGATAATTCATCTTGATTATCGTAGATAGATATTTGATCGAACCACACTTTGGTCCTTTTAGGGCCATATGTAGTTCTTTCTTAAAATTGACTACGATATTCAAGATAAGATTTGCAATTCTAAATTTGAACCCCATTTTGAAATTTTATTTTTGCCTCTCGAGATTGTATATATTTTATAATGGTATGTTCGATTTCATAATTAAAATTCAAAGTAAATTTTAAATTTTTCCGAAGAAGACTAATCCTTTCAAAAACCCCTTTTCAACACCAACAGGGAGCTCAGTCCCAAGCTGGCGGGATTTGGGCGTCAGAGTTTAAGTGGAGGGACGGATAGGTTAGAGAGGAAGGAGTCAAGTGGAGGGAAGGTTAGGTTGAAGAGGAAGGAGTCGGATTAGGTCTGGATTCATAATTTGGAGTTTGGTAGGGAGCAGGCAATGGGGTTAGGGTCGACCTGGTGTCGGAGGAGTTCAGCGGCTTGACGGACGGGGATCGAAGGCACAAGCACGAGAAGTCGAACTATTGGATGTGGTCGGTGGTTTTGGCTAGAGTAGTGATGTCGGAAGGATTGATGGGGCTTGTGGGTCGAACGTGGGTGTCGGGTTATTTGGTTGTGAAGAAGAAGAAGAAGAAGAATAAAGCAGGTCAGTTGAGCAGAGGAAGGAGATGTTCGACGGGGTGTTTGGCAGGCACAGGTGAAGAATCAGACACGTGGAAACCAAGCAGAGAAATGTAGAGAGCTGTTTAGTTCTTGTTTTATCAATGATGGAAGAGCGTGTTCGAGGTAGATTTTCGCACTCGAGGATGGGTGTTGAATTCAACGCACTTTGTAGGAGATGGGTTCTGTAGCAGTCGGCGGATTCGAACGATATTTATGCAGGATTTGAGTAGGTATGCATTTTTTATTTGGCTCTTTTTTTATTTGCTGTAGAGGTCAACATTTTCATTGAAATAGTAATCAAATTGGGGGTAATAATTAGAATAATAGCCAAACCAATAATGTAAGGAATTGAAACAGCCTCAACAAAATTTTGTAAGCCTTAGAATTAAGGTGATTTTTCCAACCAGGGTTGGAAGTGTTAGAGTAAAGGTAACTATTATTAATAAATTCTTTACTTTTATTTATTTAATAAATTCTTTACTTATTATCCAAGATTCAATGCTAGTAATCAATATAAGGATAAGAAACCTTCCTTAGAAGACTTGCAGATGGGGACCCAACTTCAGAGCTGAGCTGCTAGCATTAGAAATATAGAGAACCAATTAGGTTAGTTGGCTAATTCAATCAATAATAGACCATAAGGAACCCTTCCAAGTAATACTGAGATTAATCCCAATGATAAGGGTAAAGAGCAATGCAAAGCCTTTTAGTTGAGGAGTATTAAGGAGTTAAACGAGATAGTTAGAGAGAAACATAAGTCTGAAAAAGCACTAGTAAAGTCCACCCAACCTATAGAATAACCTAAACTAGATGAAAAAAAGAAGAAGAAAAGATCATTAGAAAGGTTGTAGAAAAATCATCACCACTATTTCCCTAGAGAATTTTTGAAGCAAAACCTAGATAGACAATTTTCTAGATTTTAAAAAAAATTGACCATCAATATTCATTTATAGAAGCCTTAGAAAAAAGCACCTATGTTAGCTAAATTTATGAAGGACATCCTTAACAATAAGAGAAAGGAGACTTTGAGACAGTTGGTCTCACTTAGAAGTGTAGTACAATTTTATAGTAGTTATCTCAAAAGCTAAAGGACCCTGGTGGTTTTACTATTCCTTATGTCATATGGGATAAATTGTGTGGAAGAGCACTATGTGATTTGGGAGTAAGCATTAATCTTATGCCCCATTCCTTCTTTAAGAGACTTGATTTAGGAGAGGTTCAACCTGCCACTATCTTGTAGTTAGCAAATAAGTCTTTACATATTTTAAGGGGGTGACAAAGGATATGTTGGTGAAAGTTGATAAGTTCATCTTTCTCATTGATTTCATTGTATTAGATATGGAAGAATATAAAGAGATACTAATTATTTTGGGTAGACCTTTTCTAGTCATTGGAAGGACAATTATAGATTCGTAGAAAGGAGAGTTAACAATGATAGTATAGAATCAAGAGGTGACCATTAATGTTTTGAAGTCTTTGCAATTCTCTAAAACTATAGTGAGGATCAATTTTATAGAGTGAATTTGGTGGATGGTTGTGTGGGGGATTTTATAGATGAGATGTTAACTGATTATTCATTGAAGCGTTCATTGCTTGAGGATAACATAAGAGAGATTGAGAGAGACACTATTACTCTGTTAGATGATGTTTCTAGAGTTTTTTTTTTGGGAGAGATATGAGACAGTAGACACATCATCTTGAAGGAATTTGATGTACGCAATTATTGAGCCATATCGTCCTGGACGCAATTATTGAGCCATATCGTCCTGGACGCAATTATTGAGCCATATCGTCCTGGACGATTCTGTGATCGGCCTGGACGATATGGCCGTTTCTTTAAATTCTGGCCGATCCAGCCATATTTTTCACCTCATCCCTTCTCCTCTTGTGTCTCCTTGCTAATCTCTTTTCTATGGCTGGTGGGAAACGTGTTCGACAGGCTTCTGGGAGTTCCTCGAGGGCCACTCTGGACCCTCGATTCAGGGAGGCAGAGGATCAGGCTGCCTACCGTCGCTACAAAGAGTGTTACATTACCCTTTCCCGAACAATCAATCCTGCATACCTCTCGTATCTGGTAATGGATCTCTTTGCCCACACTTCTCTTTGTTTCATATTCAACCTCGCTGTCCCTTTTTCTTCTGAACTTCTGCTTGAATTTTATGCAAATCTTCGCATAAATTCTACTTTCACAGCCCTGACCTCCTATGTGAATCGACGCCCGGTCGAGATCACATATCAGGACTTTGCGGAGCTTTTACAGCTATCCACCACCGGGGATAAGCTGCACTTAATCGTTACAGATCCTGATTTTGATTGGTCCACGGCAAGCCATTTCCTTCGCCAAACCAACGCACCCTTTCATGTTGGAGAGACTAGCTCTTTAGTCAAAGATGCTAGGACAATCCAACATGTCCTTCGCACCTCCATAATTCTAAAAGCCGGGGGCCGAATCCACATCACTCCTCTACTTTCCTTGACTACCTTTTACATTATGGCCTGGAGAGAATTTAATGCCACTGATCTACTCTTTCGCTACATTGATCATTTAACAACGATTCGCGATCCAGGCCATAGGAGGAAACCCAACATTGCCTTAGGACATCTCATAGCCTACGTTCTTGAAACCAAATACAATCTCCAATATCCTGCTCGTCACGACCTTCAGCCTCCTTGCTACTCAAACAATTCTTTCACTATCCTTCATAGTACTCGTCTCCACCCAGGAGAAGAGGAAGGTCAGGGGGCTGAGGAGGAGGAGGCTCCCGCTCCCGCTCCCGTTCCTGATCCTGTTCCTCTCCACCAGCACTCACCGGTTGATCAGTTGATAGAGAAGTTTGATCGATGGGAGAACCGCTTTGACGCTTACGTTGCTGCACAGGAGCAGCAACACTCTGAGGACATTGCCCGCTACGAGCAGCACCGCACTGAGGATTTAGCCCGTCTTGACAGCTACATTACCCACCAGCAGCAGCAGCATGACCAGGACATCGCCTGGTACAATGCTCAGTTTACAACGCTTGCCAGCTACTTTCAGCAGCCACCTCCACCACCGCCATCTGATGATCAGGGTCTATCGTTTTTTTAGTCTGTGTTTTCTGTTGTTTGTTTCCTGTTTTCTGTAGTCTGTCTTTTAGTTTGTTTTAGTTTCTATTGTGATGTTTTCTTTTTCCTTTTTGTACCCTCTTTTTGTGATGACAAAAGGGGGAGTAGGATATGATAGGAAAAAGGGTATGTGCTTATAACTTTGAAATTTTAATGAACTATTTTTTTTGAGTTTTTTCCTACTTGTGTTTGCCATCATCAAAAAGGGGGATATTGTTGCAAATCTATTTTCATTACTTATGTTTTGATGATTGAAAAACACTATTGATTCTCTTGGACTGCCTATTTCTTCTAACTTTTCAGGAATCAAAGATCGGACGAACAAACGAAGCCAGTTCAAGATTGCGTAGGTCTAGGGTTGAGTCAGTCTGTACTTTATTTTTTCTCTTCTTGAGTCTATTTGTAATGGTCAAGAGACTGATGCTAAGTAACCCTACACACACACACACTTGAGAGACTTAGAAATTCTGTTTTTACTCATATCGGCCAGGACGATATTTACATCGTCCTGGACGATATTTACATCGTCCTGGACGATTAGGCTTAAAACAGAAAATCTAATTAAAGATTCTTAATTAAGGCAGCCGTCATTAACAGATCGTCCTGGACGATACGTGTATCGGCCAGGACGATAAACTCAAAACAGAAAGAAGTTGCCGCCATAGACAATTAAGGTATACTGTATTTTTAAATAATCGGCCAGGACGATCATTGATCGGCCTGGACGATATTCTCAAATTATGCCTTAATTGATCAGGAAATCAAGGGAGTAATTAAGGATGATTGATACGATCATATCGTCCTGGACGATCGCAGGATCGGCCAGGACAATCTATTCAAAAACCTTAGTTACTTCAGGACGATAAATATCGGCCAGCTCGAATTCAGGGCGATGCTCTGGACGATTTTCCTCTGATTTGAACTGATCGGCCGGGACGATCGTGAGATCGGCCGGGACGATCAAGCCAATTTTAAATCGTCCAGTTTGCATTCAGGGCGATACTCTGGCCGATCTTCTGAGATTTGTACTGATCGGCCAGGACGATGTCCATATCGGCCTGGACGATATTGTCAGCAACTTGCAATTAATGAGCTCCTTTGAAGCTCTTCTATTTAAGAGCTCTTGTTCAACGTTTTGAACAACCTTTGTGCTGCTGCCTTGACCTGAGAAGGCCTTGAGGAGAGAAAGAGAGAGAGGGAGAGAGAGAGGATCTTGTGAGGGGGAGCTTGTGAGGGGATTCACAAGGGTTGCTTCAAGGATCGCTCTGCTTCTTCTTCGTCTAGAGTTTCTCGTCCGTGGAAGGGTCGGTAGAGGTAAGGAGTCAGCATCTGGTTGTGGTTCTCTGCCAGTTTCAGGAGGAAGCAAAAGGAGAAAGGTTCTCTGCCTTGCCGGGGTGGCAAAAAGGAGGTTCGTTGTAAAGGCTTCTCCGCCTAGCTGTGTGGCCTAAAGGAGAGTCACGATTGTAGTGCAATACTCGGAGGGCGCCTCCGAGGAGTGGATGTAGGTCGAGTTGACCGAACCACTATAAATTTCTGTGTTCTTGTTTCTTGCTTCCGCACTTTTAATTTCTGCATTTATTTTTCTCGTGGTGTGATTTTGGTTTATGTGATTTTTTGTTCTTTGTGAAAAGAAATTTTTAAAATACCAATTCACCCCCCTTCTTGGTTAGCTTGGGCCAATTCTATAGGGCTTAACATCTCTAACGAACTTTCAATTTCACCTATTTTTAATGTTGTAGGATTTATCACACCATTACGACCTAATGGGGACCTCCAATCAGAATGTAGACGCCTTTCACACTCAAAAAGCCGGTAACGAACAAAGGGAACCAGTGGAAGCCAATACTGAGCTCCAGGATGAAGTTCGATCTTCTCAAGATCGGGGGAATGATGCAGGAGCTGCAGCTGAGCAATACTTTAAATCTCGGGACAGACTTGTTTGCACACAACAAACCCAGGCCGGCTCATAAATAGCCGCCCGACCCGTTTTACCTTGGGTTTGGGTCTTAGTTTTATTGTCTTGTTGAAGCCTATAAATAGAAGCCTTTGTATAGAGAAGAGGGAGAGTTTTAGATAGAACTTCCTGCATTCCATTAGGAAAATGCCTGCATCTTGGATTAGCAACCCAGGTGGTGTCCATGCTACTTAATAGATTCTTGTTCTTTCTTTAATTTTTATTCTTCCTTCTTGTTTTTTTGTGTTTTGATTCTTTCTTCCTGGTTTTGTGAGCTCCGCCTGACACCAACTGATCTGCCTGGTGCCAAAATTCATTGAGACCATCTATCTTAGAAGCACCAGTCTTAGAGTTAAAAGCCTCATCTGCCCATTGAAGTATGCATTTTTGAGAGATGGATCAACCTTACTTGTTATTATTTCTATTGATTTAGAAGAGGATCACGAACATAAGTTGATTAGGATTCTTAAAACTTATAAGAAAGTAGTTGGTTGGATGATAGTTAATCCATCATTATGTATATATAGATTTTGATGGAAGAAGAATCTTAACTAAAGATTGGCCCACAAAGAAGATTGAACCATGCTATGAAGGAGGTCATAAAGAAAGAAAAACTTAAATAGCTTGATACAATTATTATCTATCCTATCTTTGATAGTGCTTGGATTAGTTCCATTCACTGTGTGCCTAAGAAAGGGTGTTTGACAGTAGTGACCAATGAAAATAATGAATTAATTTTTCACTAGAATGATCACCAGGTGGATGATTTCAGCACGCATTATTATTATTCTTGATTGGTCACTTAATTTTAAACTAGGGTGTGATGCAAGTGACTATGTTATAGGAGTAGTTCTAAGGTAGAGAGTCGATAAGAAATTTCAAGTTATTTACTATATTAGTAGAACCTTGAATGAAACTCAAATCAACGACACCACAACTGAAAAAGAACTACTAGTCATAGTCTTTATCTTTGATAAGTTTAGATTTTGTTTGATTGACATAAAAGTTATAGTATGCACTGATTATTTTGAGATCAAATACCTAGTAACAATGGAAAATGCAAAACCTAGATTAATTATATGGATTTTGTTGTTACAAGAGTTTGATGTAGAGATTTTAGATAAGAAAAAAAAAATTAGAAATTTAGGTTACTAATTATTTATCTAGGCTATAATTGGAAAAACCTGTGCGCTATAGAGCTTAGCATATGACACTAACTACCATCGCACTAACATAATAAGGCTGATATTAATGAGCTTTTCCATGATGAAAAATTATTTGCAATAACTGACAAAGTGAATGGAGTAAGACTTAAGTCTTATTTAGGAGGGGATATGGAACGCAGTAGAGTGACGGTTGAGTTGGGTTGTTTTGATTAGAATACAATAGAGTAGAGTCTTGCTCAAGACTATAAATTTAAAACTCATTGGGAGGAAACCCAAATGGGTATTGTGATGTGTGAAGTTTCTTTTTATAAATGTCAAGTGAATGCTGTTAATGTGGTGTGATTAGACTTTGCCTAGTTTTCCATTTAATGTGTGCTTACTGAATAATGTTAATGCGATGGTAGTTAGTGTCATGTATGAAAATCATACTTGGAGCACCACAACATTGAGTTCTTGAGCACTGCAGTGTCTTAGGAACCTAGCACCACTGCATCAAATTGCCACTCAGCACCCCAATTTCGTGACATTGAGCTCTCAGGTTTTTATCAGATTTTAAAGAGCATTGCGGTGCAGCCACATGAGCCACAATGTTCAGTCAAAGCATCATAATTGGAGTAGTTGAGCGCTACGACGCAGCCACACATGCCACAATGCTCAATCAAAGCATCATAATTGGAGTAGTTGAGCGTCGCAGTGGTCTCCCTCAGTGTTGCAGTGCTCCCACATATTGAAAGCTGTGGTGGAGGACCACTCAAAAAGCTGAGATTTTGAATTCCCAGGTAGAGCATCTTGGCACCACCTAACCATAGCGTTTGTAGTGCTAGTCCTTTCACGTGACCAACTGACCCTTTGACTAACCAGCACCACAACGCTCATAAGGCCAATGCCGTAGTGCTGTTAGCTTTTTACAAATAGGGGGCTGCAAAATTCATTTCCTGCATGATTCAAAAACTTTCAAGCACAGGACTAGAAGCATTTCTTGTTGGGGATAATTACCCAAAAGATTACAGTAGGCAAGAAAAGGTTATCCTAATCTTCTTCCTCTTATGAAAAGAAGTGATTTGTTAGCACAGTGGCGGAAGAAAGGTATAACCACTTTATTGTTTATAAGGAACTAATCTCTTAGAGGGTTTTTAGGAGCAAGGGGGCTAGGTAGAACATATGATAGTAATTAGAAGTTGGGAGAACTTTTGTGCAGAACCCATTGCCTACATACTCCCTATTGTCAGGGAATTCTTTACTAATGCAAATGAAGCTTAGGACAACTAAGTCTTTATTAGGGTGAAATGTATCCCATGTGATATTATTACTATCAGTCAGATCTATGAAACCTAAAATTATGAATTTGATAACCATGCAACCTTTATTAATACCCCAGTAAATTATGATGACATTTTGAAATCCGTCACTGTCACCAACTCCGTTGTAAATTTCTCTGCTTCTGCACTCACACAAATCCCCTAGGCTTGGTATTACTTCATCTCAATGATGTTAATTCCAAACAACACTATAAGAGTGGTCACCAAGAACATGACCTTTTTGAATTGATACATTGATATGAACAACTTAGTTTTTAGTTTCATATTTAATTTCAAATATTCTTTTTAGAAACGCTTATTGGAGAAAATTTACTATGTTTCTTTACAATTTAATTTTGAAATTGAATTATATGCTATCTCTGGATCATAGTTTTGTAACACGATCACTATTTTGAAACTCTTCAAGTCAAAGTATCAAAGGAGGATTATGTGATACTTTTCTTCTTTTTATCATTGCTATTTGCAACGATTTTATTCATTACTAGTTAGTCATTATTTTAATCATTGTCATGTCTTTGCAACAATTTTAACTGTTTCATTTCAATGAGCTCCTCTCTTCTATTTCCCCAGTAGTTGCTGTTGCAATTCAATGAGCTCCTCTCTTTCATTTTCCCAGCAGTTGTAGAACTATTGCAAAAGGACTTTCCACTGAATGCTATTCAGAGCGATTTTCTTCTAAAACCCGTCAACATTACTAGAAATCCCTTCTTTGTATTGTGAAGTTGAATGTGTACTTAATTATGCAAAACTTAAACAATAAACAATGTCTTCTATGGAGCAGGTAGGTACACTTTTCATTAGTATAAAACAAAAATGTTAAAAAGCCCATTGGGAGTCATCAAGAACCATTTTCCTGGCAATACTGCTCATCTGCATCAACAATTGCACTTTCACCTGTTACAGAAGTGTCTCTGTGATGGAAAAATGCTACACAGCACTCGTTATATAGCCGAAATGAAGTGGCTGTCCTCATTCCTACGTTGATATCTTCCTTTAGTATGCTTCTAATGACTATTAACATGAAAAAAACAACCCATCAATTTGTGGCGGCTTCTATTAACATGCAGTAATGGTTCCAATTTATCACTTTGTCAAAGTAGCAAAACTCTTTGTAACGAGCTCAAAACCCTGAACGTGGATCTTTACCAACGGCCTAAAGCTCACCTCAGTAATCAGAAGAGATAAAACGGAATAAAATTTCTAGGAATTATTGTAATTACTGTTCAGGATTGCCATTAATCGTCCTCTCTACCTCTGCTGGAAATTCAAGGTTCGGATGCTGTAAGTGTATGTGAATGCGAACAAGACTGTGAAGCCGATTAGTACGGCAATCATGATGCCTACATAGTCATCTCTGTAGCCATAATGATTCATTACAATGTCTCTAATGGTCTGGTCCGCCTGACCTGGTACCTTAACCAATTCATACATGTCGCTGTATTGTGTCACAATAAGCCCGTATAATGTCCAAGCCACAGGACAGCACCAGTAGTACCAGACCCACCATTTTGGAATTAGCTGCAAATCCAAATGCCTTTTGTTAGATGATGAAATTCTATGCATCATATTAGTCTCTCTAGCATACATTGAAAGCACTAGAAAATAAATCTCAAAACCGCTTCAGTTGTTTAGTCTCTTAGGAGTTTTACTCACTGGTCTAGGGATGAAGAGCCCTGAGAATAGATTAAAGAAGAAAAAGAAGCATGAGGACAAGATGCCAGCGACTTGAATGTTTGGAGTCACTGCCACTGTCATCATTCCGTAGTATGTGAAGTAGAGGAAAGTGAGAAAGGAGATAATGAAGAACCACAAGAACTTTGTAACAGTCCACTCGAAGCTCATCATGGAGTACACCATAAGTGAATAATACGATGCCTGGAAAAACACATACGGCACCTCAACAAATACCTGCATCCGACATAGAAAGCAAAATTTTTAATCAATATAAAGTAAACTATATTAATAGGAAAATGTGGAATCCTGGTCTCATTAGATCTGATTGGAGCAAGATGAAATTATAGCGGTGAAGTATAGATACCTGTGAAAGAGCATACGGTAGATCCGAGTACATGCCTGCAGCCTTCTCGCGATAGAAAACTGACCTCTCTGTTGTGATGGTTGGCTGCACGGTGGAGCAGTTGCCAAAGCCAACAAATATAACTGCAAGGTACATTGCTCCTATGACAACCGTAATATCAGTGGATTTTTCCCTGGGTCCAGGGAGAAAATTGTTAGCCCACTCATCAAGCATGTAAATTAAAGGCATCACTTATGGATGGTAGAATTTTAGTTGTCCTTGGATACCTCTGTTTGCCAATCTTCCAGAAAATGGTGCCAACAAGCAGAGCAGTGACGATAGTAACAAATACTCTGGTCAGGTTGTACTCCGGATTTCTCCAATATATTGACCAGTTCTTCCAAAGGCATATTTTGAACTGCCCAAAATTGGATTGGGGGAATGGAGTTGAGAAGTAAAGGTCACTTGTACCAGGAACTGGTTTGCTCAGCTCTCTAACCAATGCTGAGTTGCGCCTAGTAAGGCATGCAGATAGAATGTCAAATAGAGCAACTATGGTATAAATCATAAATACTTAAGTACTAAAGTAATTTGTTGGCCCTTGACGTACATATGTAAACTTGAGGATTTGTATATCTCTGCAAAATCAATTTGCAATCTTGCCTCGGAGGAAATAGAACTTGCTTCCAGCATCCAATCTGCAGGGTTGCGTTCATTCTTTATCTTTTGAACTCCTGGAATTTCCTGTTAATGATTTTAGAATAACTATTAGATCAAAGTAATCATCAGTAATCACTAAACAAAAAAACTATAGAGAGCATATAAAGTCGGCACAACAAAATTGCTGGAGTAAATGTTTCCAATCAAGTTATTTCAGTCTGAAATTTCCATTTATCGTACTTTTTTGAACTACTTCTCCAGTTATCTGCGCCTATAACATTTATTTTCTTTTTACCATTTTGTTATTTCAGTCTGAAATTTCCATTTATCGTACTTTTTTTGGACTACCTCTCCAGTTATCTGCGCCTATAACATTTATTTTCTTTTTACCATTTCAAAGCTGTTCACATGGTTTATTTATTGTTGAGAAACGACGCCGCATATATACAATCACAACACATGGTCTTCCAATGTTGACAGATTCACACCTTAGGCACGAGGCATTTCAAACATCACATGTTGAATACGTAAACACTAATAAAAGTGATGAACAATATTAAATACGAGCTCAGTTATCAAAATGAAGCTACCTCTAGGAACACAAACCTCAAAATAGCTAATCAATTTTTGAGAATTCTGGCCCAACGGTCCATAGTAAATGACTTGCCCCCCTCTTTTCAATAGAAGCAGCTGTTTGAAGAAACTGTGTTCAGAGACTGAGACTTGAATAGAAATTTATAGGTAGATATATAAAGTCATAATACCTCATCAAATGACTCAAATATATCAATGCTCGGCTGATGGATGGTACAAACAACAGTTCTTCCCGTGTCAACAGTGCTTCTTACTGTCCTCATCACAATAGCAGCCGCCCGTGCATCAAGACCTGATGTTGGTTCATCCATGAAGATGATTGAAGGATTAGCGACAAGCTCCACAGCTATAGTCAATCTCTTCCTTTGCTCTGTGGATAGACCAGAAATTCCTGGAAGCCCCACTAATGCATCCTTGAGGTTATCCAGCTCAACCAGATCGATCACTTCGTCAACGAATCTCTGAAGACAGATAAATCACTAGTTAATATTTGCTGCAACTCAAGCACTGCACTTCAACTTTTAATCATATTCCATATGTAAGCAATTAGTATCAATTTCCCTTTCATAGTTTCTCTTTTAGCTTACATGAAAAAAGTAGTTGTCAAGGTTTTCACCAACCCAACCACAAACAATAGAAACTAGGCTTGGTGAAAGAGGGATAGAGGCTATACTCACCAATTTTTCTTCTTTGCTTACTTCATTGCTAAGGCGCAATAATGCTGAGAAGATCAATGATTCTCGGATGGTAAGCTGAGGAGAGTGAATATCAAACTGCTCGCAGTATCCTGAAATTCTAGCAAATGTTGCTTGATTCTTAGCGTAACCTGAAATTCGAATATCTCCTTCAATGTAGCCGCCAGTTTTTCTGCCTGCCAAAACATCCATAAGAGTTGTCTTTCCAGCTCCACTCACTCCCATAAGGGCGGTAAGAATTCCAGGGCGAAAAGCGCCAGTAACCCCTCTCAGCAATTGGAGCCTATCTTCAGTAATTCCTTGCTCTTTCATTTCCTATCAAACCAAAGTCTCTGATTATTTTTTATTTATTATGTAGTTACAATTGAATTTGCACTGCTTTTGATTTAAAATCCACATGCAAGTAATTAAGAAGAAAGAGAAGCTCACAGCGGGCGTGTCAACATAGTAGTTCACTTCATTGAAAGACATGACAAGGGGTGTAAAAGGGAGAACCATTCCTCTTGTAGAGACAGCTTTTTTGGCTTGATTCTTGTATGCTTCATAATCACGCCAATCAGGTGAAGCATCACTGTTACGAAAATTTGAATCTTGGACCATCATCTCAACTGCATGAACAATAAATACCATGATGATTTCAGAAGATGATGAATAGTCTTTCTTGAAATTCTATCTGTTTGAAAACTTCATTTTTATATTATATAAAGCATACCCTTATCTCTCTTATCTTCTGATATAGACCGAGAAAAAAAATTTTTGGATGATAGCCCCACCCTTCTAATTCGTGGATAGTCTATTGCCTCAACTTCTCCAGTTGCCTTGATCTCCACTGCCTTCTCTTCTGATATGACCGGATTTGGCTTGCCCCGAGCTATCATTAATTAACCCAAGAAAGAAACTTAAGATTGAAAGTCATTGGTAATTGGTAATGCCAATCATTCTTGTATGAAGCTCGTGGATCAATAAAATTGGAATGACTTACGATTTAAATACATGAGGGACAGGGTGAACATAGCATTGAAGAAGACAGCATATAGTAAAAGAATGAAGGCTGACTTCCAATACCAGCTCTCATCAGTGGAGACATTGTTGTTCTCTAGGATTGCCACGCCCAATTTTCTGCCATCAGATGCCTGCCAGTTTTACTCAATATTAGCAGGAAGGTTTAGTTTATAGAATATATACTTGCCTCAAATTGATTGAGCAAAACATGTCAATAAGCATAAGATATTTTATTTGTTGAATTTGTCATTAACAACTCAGCAGGAAGTATTACATAATTATAATGTCCAAGTCAAAGAGTACAAGTATAATTAATACTTACAAATTTGTCCATCCATCTAGGCGAAAACATCTCATTAATTGTTAGAGCAGTAAATGCATATGTTGTAGGTGAAATTTGGTAACCCCATTTCCACCATTTTGGTATCATCTCTGTGAAAAACATCATAACCTTTTTGTTTAGAATCCTATAATTGTCTTTTAAGGTTCTTATGGAATATCATATTATCAACAGAACATTATTAATTCCATTGAATTTACAGCATGTAATGCAGGTTGCCATGATTAGAACCTTTGGGTAGAATGAAGCCACTAACACTAAACATGTATAGCGTAAGGAGACATGCCAAAGTGTTCGCAGTAGTCAATTCTCTAGCTACTCCTGCTACAACCCGGAAAAGGCCTGCTGCCATCTGTTGAATGAGGAAGAATATAAGCCATTGCTTGAAGAATCTGCTCAGGAAAAATTGGAGTTAGAAAATTTTTCTAGTGATCGCAGTGAGATTACCCAATAGAAAATTTATTTCTTGTAAGCTAGAAAACCAACACTAAAGGAAATAAATAACATGAAATTTCTATACAGAAAATTTTGAGAGAGTGAGAAAATAGTAAATCAGTGGAGCACAATGCATCGCCCCAATCTTGTGACACATTTTCTTAGCTATAAATCTAACTATATAACCCTAATCACGTTAGTAAACTTTAAGCTCAAATATATAAATTTAAGGAGGTTTGACAAACACCAGATTTAAGGATGAAACTTTTTGAGAAATAAGTTTTGACGAATGGCTAGGAAACTTGCCTATCAGCTTCTGGAGCATATCCTGTAGTGAAGTATGTTACAATCACCCAAACAGCAGATTCCACAATAGATATGGGAATCCGAATAATGCAGTTTGGAATGCTGAAAATCCACGTTGGATAGAAGAGGAGTTCTCTTTGCTTGTAAAATACTGGAAGCCTCATGAGAGCAAGAGCTAGTTCAGCAAACCCATTGAACATGTTTACAATGACACTGTAGATGATTGCTCCAATGTAGACTGACCCATCAGTTTCATTTCTTGTATGCATGTTTGTCCTCAAGAAAACGGTTGAGGCCATCAATGCCAATACGGTGAGCTTCAAAAAGAGAAAAAAAATCATAACATGCTGATTAAGAAAATATGAGGTTATGCAGAGTACAACTGCTGGATTTGGTTAATTAGAGCAAACCTGGACTGTTTTGAAGATATAAACAAAGGAGTTCCTTTTGATCAAAAGCCATTCCTTTGAAATGGATGCATTAAGGAGCTCCTTAACTGGAACAGAGTGCTTAGTGAACACCAATGCTGCTCCATGACTCTTCTTCTTGTCAAAAGGAAATGAGAGCTTATTTTGCAAACTTCTGCCAACATGAAAGCGTTTGAAATGTCTAACAAATTCACCCGCAGAAATGTATCGATAAGGTTTATTCATTTCTGCCCAATATTGTTCCTGATCTTTCCTTGATGTAACCTCCTGCAAAAAGTCAGCAGCACCCTTCCTCTCAGGGCATTTAAACCCACAGCTCTCAAAGAACTCAAGGGCGTGTACTCGTGGACCATGGTAGACTATTTGACCCTCAGCTAGTAGGATGATGTCATCAAAAAGGTCAAATGTCTCAGGCGCTGGCTGGAGAAGAGACATAAGTATAGTGGCTTCTCCTAGGTGCACAATTTGTTGGAGGCACTTCACAACTTGAAATGTTGTTGAGCTATCCAACCCTGTTGATATCTCATCCATGAATAATGTCTTTGTTGGCCCTATAATCATCTCACCTGCAAAATATTAATTTGTCCATTCATACTCAAATTATTTTCAAAAAGCATGAAAGTCATTCTTAAAAACATTTTAAAAAGCTATTTTCTTTTGTACTTTCAAAGTAAATAAGTTTGCCTTATCAGGAAACTATACTTGGGAGTTTGTTTATTGTATGTCTCCACACACCTCCTTCTTTATGTTTTTTTTTTTTAATTTAGCAACCTTTTCTAAATAGAGAAGTAAAATGAAATATTTAAATAATTTTTGTTGGTTGATTTTTATATAAAAATTATGATGATGAGCAGTTTTAAGGACCTGTAGTAAGGCGTTTCTTTTGTCCTCCAGATATTCCTCTCCTCATCTCATCACCAACAACAATATCAGAACAAATATCCAGTCCTAGAATCTGCAGTCCACCAATTGGCACAAAAAGCAATATTGATGTACTTTAATTCTAGGTTGTTGCAAGTTTAATGCCTGTGAAGCAAATGACTAGCTAGCTTACGTACCCTCAATGTGTAATCTGTTTGAAGATTGTTCTTCCCACCTCCAATAGAAGTGGCCTAAAACATAAACCATTATTATAGAAATCTATATATATATATATATATCTACTTTCTCTGGGAAGCAAAAGAAATCTATGATTTCATAGCATTTAAACAAGTCCTAAATATGGCTTATTGAAATTTACATACCTTCATGAAGAGATCCACCTCAGGGTCAGGCAAAATGCCCTCGGCCTTCTCCCTTCTAGTCAACTCACTGAGAAGTTCTGAAGATCAACAAAATACAAATATATATATGATGTTTCAGCAATTACCATGTTATTCATACATAAAAATGTAGCTAGTGTAACTTTCTGGTTTAAATATCATTACCATTTCTATCTCCCACGCCTTGGCACTTGGAAGAGAAATCAAGTGTCTCATACACAGTCATTTCACCAGCATGGACGTCGTTCTGGCTAATGTATGCCGCTGTCTTTTGAGGGACAAACTCACTGAGCTTATATCCATTGTATGTTACCTCTCCTCCCATCTGCGTTATTATATTATTCTTCTTACAATAGTATTTGGGAGTCATAAATAGTACGTTTTTTCTTAATCTAAATAGCAATGAACCAAATGACTACTTCGATGATCAGTAGCACTTTGTTAACAATATATACATTTAATTATCTCATCAATCAACTAATTAAACACAAACCTCTAGAGATGAATCAGGCTTTCCTGCTAATGCTCGCAATAATGTAGTCTTTCCTGAAGATGGGGGCCCTAGGAGTAATGTCATTCTGCAAGAAAATAAACAAATGATTCCTCATGCATACACTTAATTAGATTGTCTCTCTCTTCTCTCTCTCCTCTCTCTTTTTTCTTTTGCTTTAAATATAAGATATATATGATTACTTTGATGATCTTATAATTCCCGAGATGTCTTTAAGGATGTTGAGAGTAGTCATTTGGGAAAATTTAATACCAAACAAATTCAAAATTGACTCTGCAATATTTATGGAGACATTAAGAAGCGTTGGCAATGCCCTTGTCCCCACGTGACATTTAGCCTCTACCGATAGGTTTTCGAATCGGATCTCTACTGTTGGAAGATCGATACCGACCCTGCACAAAAAATGCAAATATATCATAAATAATAATTAGCACATTAATTCATTAAAGTACGTTCGCAGATAATTTGTGCTTATCAAAAAAAAAATGATAAGGATGATTCACGAAATATCATAAAAGATGATTAATTTAGACCTTAGTTTTTCTAATATGATAATTGCTATGTTGATTACATGTAAATTCTCATAAATTTAATAATTGATAATTTTATGATTTAATATTATTTGTTAATCAATATTACATGACTTCATGTCGTTAAAAGATAATAAAAATATCGTAATTAAATTATTCAAGTTTAGGATTTATATACGGTTTAAGCACAACCTGCTGTTGCAGCATTGAGAGAAATACAAATTTGGACTTTTCCTAAATGCTGGATTCTTCTTATTTAAAGAAAATGCAATTTGAAAAAGTTAATTTAATTTGCTGGCCGGCATATGCGAACAAATATAACGAGTAAAAATTAATCAATTCAAGATTTTAAAATAGTGGACATTAGAGCTTAATTAATTGGTTTTCAGTGGTGTTTTGTTGTGGCAAAGCCTTGGTCTTTGGTTTATTGGTCTTCACAAACGGCAAGCAATTAGAAGAGATCAAAGGCCTTCCATATATTTTATTAATCTTCAGTAAGGAAAAAGAAAAAAAATGAAACTGCTTTTTCAATATAAAACTATCTATTATCTACTATCAGCTAGCGCAATACTTCTGAGAAATAATAAAATCATGTCATTTTTTTTTCTGAAGTATTGAGAAACTCGCTAGCTACGAAATGTTTCTCTCTTCTAAAAAAGTCAGAGAAGATGCGTATGGGCCGGCATCTTCATGCCTGCCAAAAAATACAAATATTTAAAAAATCTGATTAAAGTTTCCTTTGAGATCGATACTTTCTTTCGGCTCTTTAAAATATTTTTTTTAAAGTAAAAAGCTTTAAATTTTATGTTAAAAAATAAAAAAAAAATCATCCAAAATGACAACATACAAATTAAGACTTTTAAATAATACAGGCCTTTTGTAAAGTCAGTGTTAACATTAAGACATTAAGGCATGATTCATTATAATTTTTGCTAAATAGCATAGAATTGAGCCTTTCCATAAAAGATACTCTCAATCATACAAATTACATATATAGGCCGTTTGATTGCAAGTAATATTAGTGTAAAGAAAGTAAATATAATATTTTTTATATTCTTAATGTTTGATTGGAGAAAAACAAATTAACCATGTTCTGTATGAAGTCTCATATAATATGTTTCTATGTTTTTTTTTTTAACTAAATCATACATATTTAGATATACTCCCCACTAAATCATGAAAAATATAATCTATGATTGATAAGTTTAATAAATTCTTTCCAAAAAAGAAAGAGAGAAAGAAATAAAGTGATTAATAATATATATTACTTATCAATCCGATCTCGTAGCTTCTTAAGGAAGGTGTCAATATCCTCCTCCGCCTCCCTAAAGATCCTGGCGATGAACTCCTGACGCTCGGCCAAACCCAAATTCGCAACGTCCACCGCCTGGTACTTGTAATATGTTCTACTCCTCACATCTTGACAGCTTGCTTCGTAGCTATCGAGCGCCCGCCGGATGAAGCCGGTTCGCAGCCGATCATATGTGGACAGCTTCTCCAAGGCCGCCCATCGCAGAGCCTCTTCCTCCATAGCTCTCGTCTCACTCGCCCTCGAACGCGAGAACACCCCATCGAAACTCGCCGAAGGCATTCCCATCATATGAGAAGCCTTCTGGCTTACGCTCATGCTCTGGCTCCCGCTCCAACTATAATCCACGCTATTCATCTCTCTACCCATTCTCGATTTCACAAGCTGGCTGCTTAATTACCTCGCTCTCTGGCTTGCCTCCACAATTATTTCTATTACTCCCTCCTCAACTCATTGATCTCTTCGTGCTTCTCGTTGCTAACACGTACAGGAGGGGAGGTATGGACATAAAACGATCGTCTTTATATATATATAGTTTAGACACACCATCTCATCAAGTGGAGAGGTGCTCGGTCTACGTACGCTCGATCGATCGGGACGAAATATCTTCTCCTCTTATACATGCATAGGCGCATTCAATTAATACATCCCGTGCAGTTCTCCTACAAAATAAAAAACCCTCTTTCATGCAGTCATTTAAAGAAGGTATCAGAGCCAGGGCTCAATTTAACGCCATCGTTTTGTTGGTTTTGTTCACCAGGCTTTTCCAGGAATCTTTACTCCAAATGTCCATACGATATTAATTAAGGCAATAATTTAATAAAATTTAAAATAGTAGATATGTAGCAAGCAGCCTCAGCTGTGTATGCGCCAAGTGTTGATTCTTGGTCGGTAAGCCATGCATGATATATAACAAATAATATTTGATCAGGGAAAACTCTCTCCGGATAAATTTTGAAGAGTTGCCATTATCGTTTACATTGTCATCAGTGTTGTTATTGTATGCAGAGTTGTATTATTGATCTAAGCGCGCGTGTGATGAAATAATCAATCTATTTTATTTTATTAAATTGAGTGTTCTTCAATGTCAAACAGAAATTTTACTCTTTTAACCATCGAATTGTTATCAGAATATTAAATTATATAAATTTCTAACACTAAAAAAGCGATCTTGTGCCAGCCCAAAATTTTTAAATTTAGGTGGGATTTTTAAAAATTTTGACACATGACTCGTAAGCTAGCTCGAGCTCGTTTACAGTGAGACGAGCTCAAGTTCGAGCTCGCTTTCCAATTAACGAGCTGAGCTCGATAAGGGTCTAAACTCGACTCGACTCGACTTGTTTACACCATAATCGGGATGTGTGGCATCTTCGAAACCCTTTGGTTGAGCCATGTACAATGTCTCGACGAGTTTGTTGTGAAGGAACACATTAGCCACATCAAGATGTTGGAAGGGTCAATCATGATGCAAATCAACTGTAAGAAGGACACAGATTGTTGGAAGTTTGAGTATAGAATTGAATGTTTCTATATAATCTATGCCTTGTTGTTGATGGTTTCCCTGTGCAACCAGTGGGGATTTGAACCGAGCGACGGATCTGCCTAACTAATGTTTGGTGTGGTATGTCCAACGACAACCAAGAATAAAGGTATTAGGAGGAAAATGAACTAGAATTACACCCCTAGTTTTGGTAAAGCTAAGAATTCGATTGCCATGGCCTTTTGCCATTCAATGTGTTTGATTGCCTCACAGTAAGTGGTTGGGTCTAACGAAATGACATGTGGAGTTTGGTGATGGAGGAGATTGAGCCAGTTTGTCGGTTTTAAAGAGCTTGTTTGAAGGAGGGTAAGCATTGGGTGGTGAAGTACTGAAGGATGTGCAGGTAGGTTAAGTGATGGAGAGATCAAAGCTGTGGAGGATATTTGATTGGATATGGCTGACTGGGCCGGGGTAATGGATGAGCTGAGACTATATGGATCTTGGAGAGAATAGGAGGGTTGATTAGTTGTGGCGTTTGTGGAGTTATGTATGATGGTGTAGGAACAAGGAGATGACGACATGGGTTTGAGATAGAGGGAGTTTCTAGTTGAGAGGATTTGGCGAAAGGAAAAGAGTTTTCTATAAATGTGACATGTCTTGAAATGTAGACACGATTTGTGGATGGATCTAGGCCTTTATAGCCCTTGTAAGAATCCAAGTATCCCATGAAGACACATGAATTGGATGTGGGTGCAAGTTTGTGTCGGAAAGGGGAAGGGATCAAAGGGAAATATTCACAATCGAATGCGCGAAGATGAGAATAAGAAGGTGGAGTGTTGTATAGGAGTTGAAATTGTTATTGAGTTTGTGTTATTGGAGGGTTATTGAAATTGTGATTGATTTTGATTATAATCGGTTTATTAAATAGGCAGCTGTTAGGATAACTTCAAGCCAGTACCTGTGTGAGACAGAGTGATATGAAGTAATGTTCGGGTTGTGTCTAGAATGTGCCTATGTTTTCTCTTAGCCAGGCCATTCTGTTCAGGGGTATATGGATAAGAAATATGATGGTGAATGCCATGTTTACTACAGAAAAATCGCGTTTTACTAGCGGACAAAATTCGTCGAAAAATGCCCAAAATCCGTCGGAAATTAGTATTTCCGGTGGATTTCCGTCGGATTTTTTTCGTCGGTTACACGCGCGTCAAAAAAGTTATACCGACACAAAATAAACTGTCGGAAATATTTTCGACGGACTTCTGGCGGAATTAGTCCGCCGGTACAGTTTTCGACGAACTATTTTGCGCTGGAAATAAAAAAGAAAAAAAGTAGAAAGGTATTTTGCGCCAGCCAGCCAGCCCGGTCCCATTCGCGTGCCCAAGCAGCCAGCATGCCAGAATGATTCTGTGCCCAGACCAGCCAATCCGCCCCGCTAAACTGCCAGTCCACCTGATCCACTCGAGCCCAGGCGAACCGCGCAACACATTCCCTCCTTCGGCGGGATTCGAACCCCGACCTGTCATCCGGGTAAGTCCCACCCTAGCCACTCCGCCAAGTAAGAAAAGCTTCTAAGCTTTGTCGTTTTTAATATTTAAAGTAAAACTCAAATCCAATTATTCTAAAAAATTAATATTTTATTAAAATTAAAACTAATTAATTATGAGTAAATATTATATTAAAAGTAAAAATATTTTATTATTACGTAGTTAACATAATTAATATTATTATAACATAATTTTAACACAATTTTTATATTATTACATAATTTTAAAAATATATAATTTAAATAATTTAATTTGATAATAAGTTAGTAAATTATTTAACTTAATTTAACAAAATAAATAATTATAAATATTTTTATTAGTAATTTTTAAATTTATTTAATTTTGTCGGAAATTCAACGAAAATTTCGCCGGAAATTCTGTCGAATTTATTTCCGCCAGAAAATCTACCGGAAATTAGTTGTTTTCGTGTCTGAAATAAATTCGTCGGAAATTGAATCAAAAAATCCGCCGGAAAAACGTCGAAAAAACGCCGGAAATTTTTCCATCGGTAATCCACCGGAAAAGCCGCCGGCATTTGTGACGAATTTTTTTTTTCCAAAATTTTGCCGGAAATGAGCTGTTTTCCTGTAGTGGTTATTTGAGGAATTGAGACGTTTGATGATTTAGGTATTCTTTGCCTCCATATGTGTGTAAACATTTGATTTTATGAGAGGTTTGATGCTTAATTTGAGATTTGAAATTGATAAATAAGTTGGTAACATTCGATTTGTAATGCTTTGGAAATATCCATGTAAAGTGAGAGAAATTATCAATAAACATCAAATAATATATGTATCCTTGATTAGAAGGAATTGGGAAAGGTCTTCATACATCCGAATGAATTACAGCTAGTGGTTTAAGTTGACGATTAAAAGAGTTTTTAAACACTAATTTATGACATTTAGATGTCTCACAAGAAATGCAAGAAGATAACAAACCAGGTATTTTGAGTTCTAGGTTAAGATTGGAGTTGGTGGCAGTAAGACGGTGATGAGGATGGCCGAGACGCTTGTGCCAAAGGGTTGCTTGTGAGCTGATGGCCGTGAAGATGGAGTTGCGAGTAGCTGATAAGGGGTTGGAGAGGGGATACACTCCATCACTACAAGGCCCGGTGAGTATGATCTAATTTGTTAGCAGATCCTTGAAGATAAAACTAGAGGAATCAAAAGTAATAGCGATGTTATTGTCTTCGGTTAGATTTGAAATGGAAAAAAGATTATGTGTGATAGCAGGTATATGATGAATCAGAGATAGTTTAAGCTTATGAAGCGGGGTTAGGAATAGTCTGTCGCTGGAGTTTGCAATGGGAATAGATGTACCATCACCAATAGTAATGCCATCTATTCCTTGATAGGGAGAGGAATGCGATAGGTTGTTGAGTGAATTTGTGAGGTGGGACAATGCACCCTAGTTAAGGAACCAATTCATAGAGTTTGTCGGATGCGGCAACCAGAGCTTCGTTTTGTGTGTAAGCTGGATTAGGAACATAGTTAATGTTTAGTCTATGCCAACAGATGGATGTTGAATGACCTTTCTTGTGAAAAATCTCGCCTGTTGAATGAAAAAATGAGTTCGATTTGAGAATTTACTGAAGGTTCCCCGACTTGAGAGGTAGCTGGCTGTGCCATAAGGTTTTCCTGGTTCACTGCTGCTTTGATACCATGAAGAAACTTTACTCCTAAGTAAACGTAAGCTAGAAAGCGGACAATAATAGAGGAAACAAAATAAGAGTATAGGACAAATGATATACAGTAGAATGCTTTTCATCACCCTTTGCTAAAGCATTACACTATTTATATAGAGGTACAACTCAAGTGACTTTAGACGTGTATGGCTAATGTAAATATGTTTGTTATGGATTAGTGGTTGAGATCAATTTATAGCACCTAATGATTTTTGTTAGGTTGTTACAATTGTGGTTTTATTAGAAGCGATATATGACACACAACTCACAATATCAAATGATTATAAAATTCCATGATACAAGTTAAAAGAGAGCACATAAGCTTCCATAAATTATGAGACATATTACATTCATTCCTGTTTCATGATTAATTCTTTATTAATTTAATGGTTCATACCTTATTGAATCATAGTTATGAGAGTCGACATGTAGCTTGCACGCTCCATATGATGTGCAAAACCAATAACTACAGATTTGAAATCCCCACTGATAAAAATCAACCCTAACTTCATATAGCATTAATTATGCTTGTTTTTTATATTTAGAACAATGACATCTAAACACTCTTAGATAGAAAAAGTAATAGTCGAGAAGCTTTGTTAACAAAATATTCAACTCTAAAAAATTTATAAATTAATCATTTTTATCAAAATAATAATTTATTATAAATTCATGACCGTTCACTTTAAAAATCCATAAATTGGATTTATTTAAGTGTTAATTGTATCACACATTAATTAGTAAGAAATATAAATGGTTCATATTTCGAAAAATATAATTGTTTTATTTCTAGGGTTTAGGACAAATTTTTAGGCTGAAAGATCATAATTGAATAACGATAGTTGGAGAATAATAATATATTTTTTGCAAATAAATTAACTTATATTAATCACTGCAAAATTATGAATATTTATTTTTGTTGGTGTCTGACCTGGCCATATGCTCATTTTGCAATTTTTTTTAAAAATATTTTACAAGTGTTTAATTTATTTTTTGGTTCCATTTGCATGATGATAATGAGTAATTTGAAATCAGAAGGAATCTAAACGTCATAAGTTCGCCAGTTTTCTCTCTCATATTTTTTTAAATTTTTAAAAGGGTAAAGTAATCCAACCCAAAAGACCCAAAAATATTTCTACATTAGCATTTTGTCTCTCTCTCTCTCTCTCATAATGGTTTTGGATATTCTTTTCTTCCTGCTAGGCTTGGATAGCGTGACCTAAGAGATTAATGGCTGCAGTATTTTTCCTATTGCTTGAGTGCAGAGCAGAACTCACCGCCTCCTACTGAACTTATATTAATTTTATAAATCAAAATCAACTTTAATTTTAATAAGGAAAAAATCATTTTAAAATATTCTAATAATATTTATATTAAGATAGATTTTTAATTTGCTTCCAAAGTAATATTTAAAAAGCTTAGTTTGGTCTCCAATTAATGGGCCTATCCAAATTTGTAAAAATTTTAAAATATGGGGTTAACACTGTAATTTCTCCTTTAATTTCTGTAACTGATTTTAAACTTGTAGAAAATGCTAAATTGTCAAAGTTTTAGCTCCGAAAAATTCTTGGCAGCTAATTTGGCAGTTTTTATGAAAGCTGTATTAAGCTAAATGAGAGAATCTAGACAGACGAGTAGAAAAGGAACCCTGTTATATGCTGTTGGAAATGTTAGTTACAGGCGTAACAACTAGCTGACAACCATGTTAGTGAAGGAGTTTCAGAAGTTGGACAACGGGATTAGGGGTGTAAATAAGCTGAGCAGACTCAAGCTTGACTCGTTAACCGAGCTTAAACTTGAGCTTACCAGCCGACCCGAATCACAATTAATATTTTATAAATATATTTTTTAATTAAATTTGAATATTTAAAAAATAATAATAATATATGATAATAGTTGCAGTGTTTTTTTTTTAAATCCCACCTCAATCTTTAAAAATCCTGCCAGCATTGTTACTAATTCTAATCTTTTCATCTCTCTAATCAAAATCTCCTCAAATAGAATCATACTGACTGCTATCTTAACAGAGACTTCCTACTCAAGGAATCAACTATCAAACTAGTCTTACCAGGCTGATAAATAATGCTAAGCTCATAATCCTTGATCAACTCTAACTATATTCTCTATCTCAAATTCAGTTCTCTCTGAGTGAAGATGTACTTCAAACTCTACCATTCAATATAAATCTCAAATCTCACTCTGTAAAAATAATGTATCTAAATCTTCAAAGCAAAAATAATCGCCGCCAACTCTAAATCATAAACTTGAGTAATTCTTCTCTTGTGGTTTCAATTGTTAAGAAAATACATTTATAATACTGCCACAATAAACACCCCAATCTTCTTAGAGAAACACTACCAAACACCTGGAACTTGTCCACACTAGACGGAATGGCCAAAATGGGGCCTTTTACTAGGTAATATTTCAGCTTTTGAAAATCATCTCACATTCAGTATCCAATTAAACTGCATAGTCTTCTAAGTCAATCTTGTCAAAGGAATTGTGGTATGTGAAAAGCCTTTGACAAAACTCTTATACTACCCAAACAACCCCAAAAAATTATGATCCTTTGATAGGAAGTTGGCCTTTGCCAACCCACCATCGCTTGCACCTTTTAGGGATCCACATATATCCCTTTACCATTAATCATATATCCTAGAAATGCAACTAACTTAATTCAACCAAAACATACACTTTGAGATCTTAGCATATAGTTGATGCTGCATCAACATCTATAATGTTGTTAAGAAGAAATTATGTTAATATTTCTTGCATTAAAATCTAGTGAAAGTGTGTTTTTTTGCTAATGTTGTGCATAAAAATCTCAAGAAAAAGCTTTAAAGATGCAAACTCTGCTTGAGCACAACAGCACCCAGAAACCTCATACTATAGTGCTTTCAATGACCTGTTGCCATGATAGAGTAATGCTATGCTCAACATTATGTCATTTTACACTTTAATTCAGCGACCCAATGTCACTTCGTCAAGCGCCACATCGCTATTAGTGCCTCAACACCATATATAGAATATTGTTGCACTTTGTACTTTATCATTTTTGTAAATAATTCAATGCCCTAGCATTGATACTTGGAGTGCTACAATGCCAAATTGCCTACACAAGCATCGCGACACCAAATCTCCTACAACGACACATTATAGAAGCTTGAGCAATTCACTGTTAAAGTGTTGCACCAATTTAGGCCAGTGCCATGGCAAAGTCAAGCTTAGAGCGCCGAGGTGCTAGTTTTTATTTAATGTCGTGGCGCAACTATTTTGAGCACTGGGGTACCTTAGTCAATTTATGTGTAATAAGTAATAGGGGGAACACTAGTAAAGCCTCCTCCTTTTCCATATAATCACCCATAAGATGCTTGGACTGAACACTTTGCCTTCCTAGAACTAAACGTTGATACTTATATTGAGCAATTTGCACAACTTTGATAAGATTCCACTTCCCACTAGGAGCAGATGCAATAGCAGCATGAGGCAAATTGTGCTTGGTTTGAGGCTTAGTTTGCCTCACTTCACCATTACTTATAGCCACCACCATCACTAAATCAAGGCTTATTCGATGAGTAGTGCATATGGTAGTACATAGCTATGTTTGTATTCTATTTTTTAGTCTTTTGGTAACCATTATTAGGGGTGTTAATTCGGGTTAATGGGTCAGATTTGGGTCCAACTTGAGTTGACTCGAGCATAAACGGGTTGACCCGAACCTAACTTGTTTAACTAAACGGGGTGAAGAGTTCCAACTCGGATCCAACCCGCATGGGATACTGGGTAGACCTGACCTAACCCACAAACCACCGGGAGTGGTAGCTGAGTCATACCAGGCTTGCTGAACCAGCGTAGGGCTGAGTCGAGGTTTGGTCGAGTCATGACACTGTGCATAAAGCCTGGGCGTCATGGCTAGTGGCATTGTGGGTGACTCGCGTGTGGGCTCCGAAAATTCGGCCCCGGCCTCCGCTCGCTTTTCTTATTCGGCGAGGGAGTTTTAACGAACTAAGTTCCGAGGTAAATTTTGGAAGGCAGATGGGTTTGTAGATAAGACACTACCCAGAGATTTCGCCCTCATTTGGTGAGGACTTTATGATCTGAGTTCTGGTTTCCTATAGGCGCAAGCCCCTATAGTTAATTACCTCTCCTGATCACGAGAGAGAACTTTCGATTAAGGCTAGTCGTCGATCAGATACGTAGTAGATACGTGTTATCTGGCATATAGTAGCAGCATTGGGTTTAGGTATTAGTAGAAATTGGATTTGGGTTTGTGAATTTGGGAAATTTGGATATTTGAAAATTTGAAGGTTTTTGATATTTAAAATAGAAATTTTCACCATCTCGTACTTAAAGCGGATGGTGGGGGAATGGATGATAGACCCGATCAAGATCCCATGGTTCCGTCATCCTGGGCCATCGTGGTCCCTGGTCTACTTAGTCAGAGGAGGTAGTCGACCCAACCTGATAGAAGGATCCTTGTCGGCAGCCATGGGTTGCTTTGTCCAAGGGGACCTTATAGACCGGGGTTGAATGTCTGTCTAAGGGGACAAATTTGAATCCACCTAAGCTTACAGAGGGCTTTATGCCCTATCGATCATATCCTATTGATTCATATCTCAAGGATTTAACGCCATTAAGGAGCGTATTGGCTTTGGCCATAACCGCTATCTGTGGTGCCATTTGGCGGCAAAACCACTCGGTTCAGAGGGCCCTGGGTCATAACCGTTTACCTGCAGTGCCATTTGGCGACAAAACTACCGGTTAGAGGACACGTACCACGTCCTTACTGGCAAGAGATTATTTGAGAATGGATCCTAGTGATATTTTTGACTAGGCATTTGGCTCTTTGTGAGCTAGAGTTTATTTGAATTTGTCCACCCCGGCAGACTGTTGCGGAGGGTGGATGGGCTTTGCTTTAAGTACGGATGGATGATTTTAAATTTAAATATTTTTGGATTTTGAGATTTTTGTGAAGTTTTCTGGAATTTTAGGATTTTTGTGGGTATTTGGGTGGAGTTATGAAATATTTGAAATGGATTTTGGATATTTTGGAGATATTTAAAAATATTTGGGAACCCCTCCGGTTGAGATCTGAATTCAACACGGCCATCATCGGGGTGTTTGGGGTCATTTTCACTTTATGGATTGAACCTTGTCAACTCTATCGGGCTGTCGACAGAGGATCGGGTTTCGTAGGCTTTATACCCTCATCAGTGAATTCTCTTTGTTATAGGCCTTAAAAGCCTAATATGAATGTATTAAGACAAATATATCGATCGTAACAATCGTATATTTGTTTGAGAGTTCGAACCTTGTCGACTCCTATTGACCCGTATAGGAGGATCGGGTTCGAACTAGAATTCACTTGTCAACCCGCGCAACATCCCTAGACGTCACGTGTGTACCAATAACACGCTCGCCGGGGCCCATGCGGGTTGAGATTGTACTTTCCCCTTTAGTGTACCTATGTGTATACAATTTATAGTGCACGTGCAGGGGTATTTATTTCAGACTTTGTTGACGCCTTCTGTCTGCTTGTACGAATGTTGCAGATCTGGTGGCGTAGCAGCTTCTGAGTTTAGTTGTTCGCTACTTCGTACAGGTAGACTGTCGTGCACTATTTGTTGATTTTTGTAGGCGAGTCATAGTACACTAACTAATCTCCTGCCTTAGGGTCATGGGAACTTTCACTTGTTGTAATCAATTGATATTTTGCTTATGGATATCTTGTTTCTTGTATGTAGCCTCTTGGTGTCATTGAGAGTTTGTATGTCAGCTCGACATTTCACTTCTATTTGAGATTTTAAAGACCTTCATTCACAGACCTCTTTATTTGCAGGGGATACATGTCTTCTACGACGACCTCTTGGAAGTATTTTGTAGAAGATCTATTATTTCTGCATCGATCCACCCTTTCACCAATCTCGGATGGTTTTTTGTGTATTTGCACTTGTTTGTAGGTCGTTTCACATTCGTAGACATTTGCACTTAGTCTGTTAATCAACAATCTTTCAGTTGCAAGGAATATATGTACTTGTCTTCGATCAGATGATTGTTGACACTAGCGGGCATTTACATTCGTTGTATGCTTCACTAAACACATTCGTAGAAGGTGTGATTTGATTGGTGTTGGATGTGAGGATGTTGTAATTTCTTCCGAAACATTGAGTCGTCGGATTCCTTGTGTTCATTTTGAGTTCAGACTGTATTCAAGCTTAAGTCCTGGTTCAAGTTCCCTGCAGTTCTTTGAGTTCAATCTCATGTTCGCATTCTGTTCAAAGTCTTCTGGAGTCTTTGAGAGTTCAATTATATGTTTGAATTGATTGTTCAGTCTTCTGGAGTCCAACTCAAGTTCTTATTTGAGTCCAAATGTTTGAATCATATTTGATGTGCGAACCAAATCCGATCTGAGTTCAAAGTGCTATGTCCCCTGCAGTCTTTTGAGTCCAGTTGAATGTTCAAATTACCCAAATTTGGTCCCATGCGGTTCTTGCAAGTTCATCTGCATGTTCACTTTCATTTGAATTTGATTTCAATTTGATTTTTATTTCACTTGAACTTAGCCTTTAGGAGTCATTCGAATTTTGTTTAAGTTCAAGTCCACAGTTCACAAGTCCTCTATTCGAGTTCCTTTGGAGTTCAAGTGCAGTTCAGTTTGAGTTCAAATAGGTCCGAGTGCAAGTTCCCTTGTAGTTGTTCAAAACTACAATATCAAGTCAATGTTCTTTTGCATTTGTTCTTTTTAAGTTCAATCAAATCCTCTTATTTCTTTTTCAAGTCCAAGCCCTGTTGGCTTAATGTTCCAATCAAGTTCTTGTAGTCTTGATCAAGTTTGATGTCCATAAGTACGAGTTTCAAGTTCTTTATCATTTGCACATTTCTTTTATTGGATTCAAGTTTATTTAAGTCACTTAGATATTGTTCAAAGGTCCAAGTATAAGTCCTTCATCGTTCTTGCATGTATTCGAGTGCAATCAAGTCCAAGTCCCAAACTGTTCTCTTGAGTTCAAATGAGATCCAAATGTAACATTGCATTCACCCGAAATTTCGGCAGCCTTCCGGCGTCTCCCCTGTTTAGGGGAAAACTACGGAAAACTGGGCCTTTCCCACCACGCTAAGAAAAGCGTGTATGGTAGGTGCCCTCTTTCGAGGACACCGTGGCCGTGTAAATTTTTGATCCCCCACCACGCTAAGAAAAGTGTGTATGGGTATTTTTAAAAATATTTTGCAAGAAAAGCATTTTTTGATAGTATTTTGCAAGAACAGCAGTTATTTCCCCGCAAGCGGGTACTTATGGGTATCCCCGCTTCGTCGTACGCATCGCACCGGGATCCCTTTCCACCACGCTAAGAAAAGCGTGTATAGGCGGGGTTTCCAAGGCGATACGAACTTCGAAGAAGGAATTTAGGTGATTACCCGCTTCGTCGCAAGCGTCGTGACGCACTCCCTCCCACCACGCTAAGAAAAGCGTGTATTGGTGGTCGTTTTGTCTCGACAAGTGCGTTGAAACGGGTTCTCGGAGTTTTAGGGTTTAGGATTTATACCTGCGCGGGGTTGATGACGGCGGTGTTGGTCGAGGGAAGGGAGAAGCATTTGATGTGCTTTATCAATTATAATTAATTATAAGTTATTATAATTAATTATAAATAATTAATTTTAATTAATCTTAAAAAATGTAATAATTAATCATAATTAATTAATATTAACTTTAATTAAAGTTAATCTTAATTAATTATAATTAATTACTTAAAATTAATTATAATTAATCATAATAATTATAATTATTTTAATAATTATAGTTAATTAAAATTAATTATAACTAATCAAAAATACTTTTTTTTTTAAAAACTAATTAGAATTAGTTAATTAATAGTAACCATAATTAATTATAATTAATTAGAGCAGTCATAATTAATTAAAATTAACTTTAATCAAAATTAATTATAATTAATTATAATGATAATAATTAATTAAAATTAATTAACAATAATTTTAATTAAAATGAAAGTTAATTAATTTTAATTAAAATTATTTAACATCTCCCCCCTTTCACTGTCTATAGTTCGGCGACTCTACTGGATTCGGCCGAAGATTGCACGTGAAAGGGAGATAGTTACCTTCAAGCTTCAAGCCAGCGAGCTCCTATTCTTCCTACCGATCAAAATGTCGTAACTCTCAAAACGACAGGAAGGGAAAGTCGCCGAAGGTGTCAGCTAGGATAGAGGCGTCGGGGAGCTTAGCTTCGGGTAGGTTGATCTTTCCTCTCTCTCTCTCTCTCTCTCTCTCTCTCTCTCTCTCTCTCTCTCTCTCTCTCTCTCTCTCTCTCTCTCTGTATCGAGAGGATCAGGAGGCTGGCGATGGAGTGGAGTCGGGTGAGGCTAGGGAATCGACGGGATCTTTGCGGCTTGGAGAGGAGATGAGGACAGAGAAGGACGGGGAGTCGTGGGTGTTGGGAGGAGATGAGGAGGGATCGGAGGAGCAGGGTTCGATCGTGGAATTCGCGGAAGGAGGAGAGCATCCGAAGAGGAGGGGTTCGGTTTCGTTTTAAAGGCATGAATGGGGCTCGATCGAGGAAAGGATCGCAGATTTTGCGCAAGATTTTCGGAACGGCGCCGACTGCACACCGATTCAGCGGGATTTCGGGGATGCCTTCGACAGATACGAGGTTTCCGGGATTTATGGCGGGATTCGCGTGTTAGCATCGATGCATCTGAGTTCGTGGATCCGATGGTTTACAGGCATATACGTTGAATTTTGGCTTCCTCTTTTTTGTTCTTTTGGGTATATGATACAGGTCAACAAATGCCCCCCAACAAATGTGGTACGCACCTAGAGCGAATCACGTTTGTTGTAAGCTGATTGACCCTATGGATCTCTAAATATTTACTCTAGATGTCACACTAGGGATTTCATTTAGTGGATCTCCAAAAGCTTACTTAGATGTCACACTAAGATTTTCATTTAGTGGATCTCCAAAATTTCACTTGGATGTCACACAAAAACTTTCTTTCTCCATAGATCTCTTGGATGTATCAATAGATGGTTGAGATACAGATTTATTTTGTCATGTGCTTTGTGCTGTGGACATTGATGGAGAATTTCCTTATTTGTCTTTATTGATTTGTCAGGTAATTTTTGTACCTTCGGCCCTATGCTTCTAGCTTTGACGGGCTTGATGAAGGAGAAGATGCCGGTGACCTAAACCCTTAGGCTTGTGTTAGGTCGATGGCGAAAGGTCATCGGTCCAGTGCTTTGTGCATAACGGACTTGTTGATGACAGAATCCACTTAGTTCAGCCTTGAGCTTTTCATGAACTTTGGGATAATTTTCTTCGGTCCTTTGCTTTGTGCTTTGGCGGACTTGTTGAAGAAAAATTCCTTCGATCCTCGCTTTGTGCTTTACGGATTTGTTGAAGGATTTGCAGGTTCTGGATTCAGTTGATAGTACCGAACGTAGGTAGTATCTTGATCCTTAACCACTTGAGAAGACTTTAATCTGAATCACTTGAGTTCGTCAGAACGGGAGAGCTAGAATTTGATAGCTCTTTGTCTTCTGGTTGCTGAGATGGGGGTTTCTCTACTGCGGCCTTTCTCATGGCTTGTTGAGTAGATGGAGCTGCCAGCGATCCGGCCATATTTGGGCTTGTTGGATCCGACCTCTTACACCCATTCAGGCTTCAGACTTGAGCTATGGGAATTACGCTCCCCAATGCTGATTTTGCTGAAGTTGATAGATTTGGAGTCATCCTTTGTGGTTGAAGATTTTGGAGCCTATGAACATTAAGTAGTTGTTCGAGACTCATCTTTCCACTGGAACTTTGATTCTCCAGTCATTTGGGAGAACTTTGCAGACTACGATCACTTGAACTGGTCGAGTAAAATTAGCTTTTGTACTTTCTACAGTCCCTACTGACGGGTTGACGAAGTGGGGGTTCCGCTACTACGGCCTTTCTTATGGCTTGCTGAGTAGACGAAGCTACCAGCGATCCGGCCATATTTGGGCGTGTTGGATCCGACCTCTTACACCCATTCAAGCCTTAAGCTTCAGGCTGTCGAAAGACTTCAAGCATCTTCGGCTCAATTTTGTAGGCGTGTGTAGCCACAAAAGTCTCTTTCTTGACTTTTGAGTCTTGGTTTGTTGTAGAAGGTGTTTCTAACTTTTGAAAGATCACTTGCATATACTTTGAAAAATAAGTATGTGTATTCTTTAGCACAAAAGAATATTCGAATTGATAATTTTAAATATTTATTCGAGGATCTCGGCATGCAGCGCGATGTCGACCTGAATAAATATTTAAAATGCCCCCTATCTCGCAGGAACATTTCAGAATGGAATAGATTGGAATATAAGATTTTAAATATTCATTTGGGGATCTCGACGTATAGCACGATGTCGACCCAAATGAATATTTAAAATGCCCCCTGTCTCGCAGGGACATTTTGGATAGGCTTTGTATCTTTGAGATTTTAAATATTTATTTAGGGATCTCGGCACGCAGCGCGATGTCGACCCAAATAAATATTTAAAATGCCCCCAATCTGATGGGAGATTTTGAAATGCATTCTTGTTATACAAGAGAATTTCAAAAAGTAAATGTAAACATGCACTGATGCATATAAAATTTTGATCATCATAAAATACATTAGTTATGAAATTTTCATGCGTGATATTTTCTTAAATGTCGACCGTTGATTGGCGGCATAGGCCTCTGACCGTTCAGATCGATCAACTGATAAGCTCCTCCTTGGTACACCTTCTCGATGACGAACGGGCCTTCCCAATTGGATACGAATTTGCCACAAATTTTTCGGTGTGGAATGATTGGTCTTCTCAACACCAGGACCAATTCCCCTTCTTGAAAGGCCCGAGGACACACCATACGATCGAATGATTTTGCCATTCTTCCTCGGTAGATTTCTAGGTTTTGTTGAGCTTGTAACCTGATTTCATCGAGTGCATCAAGCTCTTCCATTCTGAGACGGGCATTTTGCTTTTGGGTGAGATCATTCTGAATTGCTACCCGGAGTGACGGTAGTTCAATCTCCAATGGTAATACAGCTTCGACTCCGAACACCAAAGAGTAAGGAGTGGCTTTGGTTGGCGTTTTATAGGTTGTACGATAGGCCCATAGAGCTTCTGCCATCTTCGTATGCCACTCTCTTTTGTTCTTGGTGAGGATCTTCTTCAACAACTTCACCAGCGTCTTGTTGAAGGCCTCTGCCAATCCATTTGCTCTTGGATTATATATGGATGAATATCGCCAATCGATTTTATGCCGATCAACAAATTTATAAATTTTTGTACTTTTGAAAGCAGTACCGTTGTCTGAGATTATTCGGCGTGGCACACCAAATCTGTAGACAACATTGTGGGTGAAAAAGTTGATCACATTCTTGGATGTGACCTCTCTGAATGGAGCTGCTTCTGCCCACTTTGAAAAGTAGTCCGTTGCTGCCAGAATAAACCGATGTCTCGCTGATGACGGCGGATCTATTGGCCCAATTATGTCTGTGCCCCAGCATTAAAATGACCAGGATGCTATTGTTGGGTGCAGTGGATTTGGAGGCTGATGTATAACATCACCGTGGATTTGACACTCGTGGCACCTCTTAGCGTGGTCAATACAATCTCTGACTATAGTTGGCCAATAATAACCCATCCTCTTGATTTTAGCGGCCATTTTGGGACCTGACTGATGTGCTCCGCAAAGCCCTTAATGGATTTCTGCTACCACTTTATCAGTTTCCTTGGTCCCCAAGCACCTTAGCCACATTTGATCAAAGGCTCGTCTGTACATCGTGTCATTAACAAATGCGTATCTCAACGCCCTTTTTTGAATTTGTGCGGCCATAGACTTTTCTATCGGGAGTTTGTTTTCCTTGAAGTAGTCAATGAATGGCTGTCTCCAATCATTTCCTTGAAGCATGACTAGCTTTACGTCTCTTGGCCACATGATGTTCTTCTGGATAATTCTCCATAACGATCTGATGGAGAGGTTGAGGGTCACGTGGAGTTTCATCCTGCTGACTTGGATTTGGAATTCCTTCTGTCCTCGGAAATTGTAGTAGAGCAGGCTCCAATACTCTTCGAGTATAAACCCTGATGAATATAGGACTCTCCTCGTTGATGTTCATCATTTATTTGGCTAATTTGGCCAGACAATCTACTTTAGCGTTCTGTCCTCGAGGAACTCGAGCCATTTTGACATTTGGAACTTGCTTCAGAAGCTCAAGGGCTCGCCGATGGTAATGGGCCAATTCAACTTTGCCAACTTTGTAAATACTAAGAACCTGATTTATCACAAGTTGAGAATCACCAAAGATTTGGAGATGTTGGATTCTGACATCGATCGTAATCTCTAGCCCTGCTAATAGAGCTTCATACTCGGCTTCGTTGTTGGTCCGAGGTTCAGTTAAACTGAATGAGAACCTCATTATGCCTCCCTCGGGTGTTACAAAAATGAGACCGATGCCGGCTCGGGCTCTTGCAATATTTGGAGGTCGGACAGGTCTGATAGATGATGCCCCATCAAAGTACATCTCCCAGAACGGTAGATTTTCATCCTCCTCAACCTGCATTATTTGCTCATCGAGCAAATCATCATTTAGTGGGGAATCGGCTGGGATTGGGTGTGCAGCGAGGAAATCTGCCAATGCCTGTCCTTTCACCGTCTTCTATGGCATGTATATGATTTCAAACTGCAATAACAGTACTGCCCACCTGGCTAGGCGACCTGTCAACGCTGGTCTTGTCATCAAAAATTTCAGCGGATCGATCTTTGATATCAGTGTGATTTTATGGGACAGCATATAGTGGCGGAGTTTCTGAACTGCAAAAATCAGCGCCAGACAATGCTTTTCAATTAAGGAATAACGGCTTTCTACTCCAATCAACTTTCGACTGATGTAGTAGAGCGCATTTTCTTTGCCTTCGTCATTATTCTGGGCCAGCAGTGCTCTGAGGGACTCTTCTAGTACAGCTGTATACAATATAAGAGGCTTCCCCGGAATTGGCACTGCGAGAATGGGTGGATTCAACAAATATATTTTGATGCTGTCAAATGCCTCCTGACATTCTGCATCCCATTTGAAGCGGATGTCTTTCTTCATTAGCTTTGAAAAGGGCTGACATCTACCCGATAGATTTGATATGAATCTCCGAATGAAAGCCAGTTGTCCTTGCAACGAGCGAAGCTGTCGAAGGTTCCTTGGCGGTGGCATCTCCGTGATTGCCTTAATTTTGTTGGGGTCGATCTCTATTCCTCGATGACGAACAACATACCCCTGGAATTTTCCGGAAGAGACCCCAAAAGCACATTTGAGAGGATTCATCTTCAGATCAAACTTTCTGATTCTCTCAAATACAATTCTGAGATCCTTTAAATGATCATTTCGGTCAAGACTTTTGACAACGAGGTCATCAACATAACACTCGACCTTCTGATGTATCAAATCATCAAATATGTGAGTCATCGCCCGTTGGTAGGTGGCACCAACATTCTTCAGGCCAAAGGGCATGACTGTGTAGCAAAAAATTCCGATGGGCGTCCTAAACGATGTATGCTTTTCATCTTCGGGTGCCATCTAGATTTGATTGTATCCTGACGATCCATCCATGAAGGGGAACATGTCGTAGTTGGACGTATTGTCCACCAGGAGTTCGGATACAGGGAGCGGAAAATCGTCTTTTGGGCACGCCTTGTTGAGGTCCCTGAAGTCAATACAGATACGAATCTGCCCATTCTTCTTCTTCACTGGGACGATATTTGCGATCCAATCAGCATACTTTTCTTCTCGGATGAAGCCTGCCTCTATTAATTTCTTTGTTTCTGCGATCACCTGTTCTTCAATCTCCAATCTCATTCTCTTTGGAGCTTGTTTGACGGGTGATACATCCGGTTTGATTGCTAATTTATGAACTGCTACGTCAGGGGATAAGCCTGGCATCTCAGCATATGTCCAGGCAAAGCAGTCCCTGAATTCACAGAGAAGTTCTTTTATTTCTTCTATTTGTTCTTCGGGTATGAGAGAACTAATGAAGGTTGGGTGAGGGTCTTCCTCAGTTCCCAAGTTGACTTCTTTTAGTTCGTCCATAGTGGCTGCCTGTCCACCATCTTCAAGCTCTTTTGGTGCAGGTTCGGCTTCTACGGGCTGTTCATCATAATCATTAGCTTCGTACATCTCTTCAGCAGCACCATCATCGGATTCAATTTCCATGCATGTGATTGCTCGACAAGTCTCTTTCCGGAGAAAATTTTGCTTGATGAATTCGATACCTTCATATGCATCTGTATCCTTCTGCCGTAACGGACGCGGACTCCTTCCATACCAGAGGCCCAAGCTTGTACGAAGTTGTCGCTTGGTGGTAGGAATATTAACTTATTTTCGTAGCATTCTTTGAATATTTTTGGTATTGAATCTATGAATCCTCGTAGAAAATAATTCCTCGGAGTCGAGGATCATGCAATCCCAGTCATGATTCTCCTCTTCGCGAACTCCCGTGGAATATAACACATTCTTTGGCACAGTCCCATTTTTACGGGGAGGCAGATAGAGAGTGGCGAGTTCTTCAACTTTATGCACCTCGCGCGGAATGATTTCCTTGAAGTGTTGCAAGGGAACACGTGTGACTACGAGTACGCTATCTGAAATTGATAGACTGTCTATTCTTCTAGAGAACACATTTTGCACCGTGTTCATATAAATAGAGTCATAGTCATGATCATCATTTGAAAATTCAATATGCCTGCTCCATTCATCCGTGGACTGGCATACTTTCTGAGATTTAGCAGGAGTAACATCATCTTCATCTGTGTCACTTCCCAGATGAGGTACAAATTTCTTCTCTTTGGGAATGGTTGGCACTTTGGGAAGATTCGGCACTACCTTCTTTCTTCCAACCTGTTTCTTCTCACCTTCTCGTTCAGATCGCTTTGCAGCCTTTGAATTTGATGCTCTAGCCTCGAGAGAGCTTGAAGACTTTTGCTTCTTTGGCATGAAATATCGTGCATCTTCATAGACTGTTGCTTCATGAACTGTAAAGGGCTGAATGTCGCCAGAGATCCTGAATTCTTCTCCATCTTTGAGATATTTCATACACTGGTGTAGTGTTGATGGGACAATGCCATATTCATGCAACCAGGGACGACCTAGTAGTGCCTTGAATGAAATATCCACGTCAATCACATGAAATTTAGCTTCTGTATGGAGTTCTCCAAATACAAGAGAGAGCATAAATGATCTGAGGGTTTTCTGCCCTTTTTCGTTGAAACCATGCACCATCAACTTATCTGGCCCGAGGTGTTCCACATCAAGGCAGAGGGATCTCAGTGCTTTCAAGCTTATCAGATTCACGGATGATCCAGGATCGATTAGGATTCGACTAATGATCAGCTTATCGCTCTCTGCAGTAGCGTACAGAGGGCGATTATGGTCTGCAGTTCCGAGCATCATGTCCTCTTCAGAGAAAATAATGAATGACTCATTTCAAGCTTGCAGAACCTCAGTCAAACTACGTTTAGCAAAATACGCCTCGTATCTTTCGGGATCTTTGAGAGCCTAAATCAGAGTCTTCCGAAGGTCTTTAGACATCACCAAAGCATCGTATATGCTGAGCTGTGCTGGGATTTTTCTCAGATGGGATAAGATATTATAATCTATCCCCTTGGATGAAGTATTCTTTTCTTAGGATATTCAGGGATAATATCATCATTGATAACTATCTCTTTTTCCTTATCTTTGTCGGAAACCCCTTTCTTCGGTGGAGGCGGTAGTATCTTGCCGCTTCTTAACTGCACTTGAGCAATCTCCTCCGGTTCAGAGTCGTTTAATTGTATATTTTCTTCAGAGTCAGCCATCATTGCGTCTAGGGACTCATTTGTTGATTCAGAATCACCACCCAGATATATATGTCTCATCCGAGACGCTATGCTAGGGTCTGATTCGTCTTCCTCTGGAAAATACAAATCCTCCTCCGAACTGTAATCCATTGGCAACACCATCATACAGGACTCAGAGGGTACTTCTTCAGTGTATTCTTCTTTTACTAAGGTACTCGGCGTCACTGAGATGACCCGACATATTTCTGTTGGAAGACAATCTTCATCTCCTTCTTCGTCTTCGTCTATCTTAAGCTCTGACATGAAGTCAGCGAGCTTGATAGGTCGCCTCACAGTCTGATAGTATTCATCCAGACTATCGATAACCCTCTGAGTTGCGGTCATCTTCTCTCTGGGCTTTTTCAACTTGGTCTTCTTTTTGGATGATTTTTTCTTTTCAGTCTTTGAAGAATTAACTTGGTTGGAAAATTATTTTGAAGTAGAAGGTCGTATCACCGGCAGTGCCTTCAAATCTATCATTGGCTCAATAGGAGACTTCCACTTTACACCTGAAACTCCTTCAAGCTGCTTCAACATTTTCACAGTCTTCTTAGAGACCGCAGTCTCCCACTGTTCTTCTTGAATTGACTTCTTTTCATTTCTTCTTTCTTCAACCATGGGTACGGAAGAGGACGTGACCACCCGAGTTGATTCCTTTTTAGGGTGAGACAGTACATTGTCGGACAATGTGAGTTCCCCTTTTTGATATTTTCTTTCAAGCCAATCCTTGAAGATGTAACAATCTTCAATAGGATGGCTGAGTACTCGATGGTATGGGCAATAATTTGGGTCACCAGTGTGCTTCGACTCTTCAGGTCTCTTGTATTCAGGCAGTTCTAAACCCGATTTCGACACTTGTCGAAATAATTTGGCGACACTCTCCCTCTTGAATGAATATTCTTTATTCATTTTATCTTTGAGGGATTGGAACATTCTATCACCAGTTCCTATTACTTGTCTCGGACGTTCTCCTCCACCTTGATAAGTTCGTGGCTTATCATAGCCCCCGAGTATCAGCGTCGGCTGGGGGTTAGGGTTGTAGGCCTGTTTGGGCTTTTTTTGATATTGCATCGGCTGCTTGCCCTTGTCTACATTGTAAATCACCTACTTTTCTTTATCAGCTCTGGAGAAGAACGTAGAGTCGGCCTCACCCCTTCTAGCACCTGGGGCCTTAGCTTTCTTGGGCTTATCAGAGTGATTTTCTGATTTGGAGAAATTCAGCTTCTCAAATTTAGCCACTCTATCGAGCAACTCTTGAAATGTGTTTATCATAGCCATGCACAGAAAGGGTTGCATCCTGTCATCAATGTTACCTATTAATAACTGTACGGCATGCTCTTCTTCAAGCTGTTGCTCACACTTCATACTGAGGTTTTGCCAACGAGTGATATATTTGGTCACTGATTCTTCTCTTTTTCTTTTATCTAAAGCAAGATCAGCGATCGTTATTTTCTCCGTTGCACTAGCAAATCTCTTCACGAACATATTTTCCAATTATGCAAAAGTCTTCACAGAATCATTCGGCAGTTCAGCATACCATTCGAAAGCAGTCGCTGTTAAACTACTAACGAATTGTCGGAAGAGTAGGGCGTCATTGCCTCCTGTGTTCCCGCAGGTAGCTTTAAACTGTGCTAGATGCTGCCTGGGGTGGTTATTACCATTGAAAGTGTTGAACTTTAGGACCGAATACCCTTTTGGGTATGGTACTTGGTCGTATTCAGCAGGATACGGACGACCCTTGCCCACCAACTTTTCTGCTTGGTCAACAGCTATAATAGCCCTGATCCTTTCTGTGATTATTCCTTCCAACTATGCAGAGGTCACAGGTTCAGAAGTACTTGCAACATTTTGTGGAGTGGGCTGACGGATGATATTATGAGCCTCGTGACCACCTTCAGGAATACCTCGTACTCCCGAGACTTGAGGCATCTAAAAATTTGGAGGATCCGGAGGAGGACTGGGTATGGCGCCAACAGCAACAGTTTTCTGCATCATCTGCATCATTGCCCCCATCTGAGCCATCATCTCAGTCATCTTCTCGTTCAACTGAGAGATTTCTCTATCTTTAGTTCTCATTTGTCACCTCATATGTCTTTGCATGTCTGCAAGTGTGACATTCTCGTCAGGGAAGGGATTCTCCTCAGCTTCTTCTCTTTCTTCTTCTGCTTGGGAATGACCACCTCTGCCAGTGGTGGACCCAGCTTCACGACGACGTTGATAAACTCGCCTAATCGGCGGTTATTGATCATCATCATCTTCATCTTCATCGTAGTAAACTTCCTCATTAGCATTGGCGTGTCTCACCATATAGACTACCACCATGTCTAAGGTGTTATTTGTTTCTTGTATTTCTTCTTCTAGATTTTCCTCCATAAATTCATCAATATTTTCTTCAATATTTTTTTCCTCTTCAAGGAATTCTTCCTCCTCTAGATTTTGATCATATATATTTTCTTCCAGTAGTCGGATCTCCGAGCGACGATGCCATTGGATTTCCGGTTCTTTGTTAGGCACAGGGGCTTCTTCAACCAGCGGACTGCGGTCAAAGTTGGTTTCTTCTTTTTGAGGGGATGGAGGGCGACGGGATCCCCTGGAGGATTCTCCAAGGTGTCTACCGTCTGGAGGAATATCATTATGGGTCCTTTTTGGGGCCCACTTCTGACGTTGTTTATAGATGGGGGCGGATCTCTGGGGAGCCTCACCAGATGTCACGCCCAGATCAGTCCTCCTTTCTCTTCTTTCTTTCTCATTTCCTCGAGGCTTTGGCCTCCAGATTTATTTTCCTTTCCACCGGGACCTTTCAGCGGTGGATCCCTGAACATAAGGTTCAGGTGTCACACCCCGATGTTCACCGCATGGGGTATATTTTCTTTCTCTTCTTTCTGCCACAGCAGATAGACATTCTCTTGGCGGAGTTCTTCTAGCCTCTATCACTAAGAGCCGTTGGAACTTTTTCTTTTTCAGACCTTTCTCCTTTACAATCTTCAGGAACCAATAGACCCGGGCTGAGAGAGTTTTAGGTTCCTTTCTCTTTGGAGAAGCTGGGACCTCCTGTCGTTGCTCCCAGAAAAACGTCTTCAGCTCTCCAGTAGAGCTATTTCTTTTGACCCACTTCAAATAAAAAAACTTGTTCCGGGTAGGAACGTTGGCCTCAGGCTCTTGGGCCGACAGATTGGAAGGATGGATCGGGAGTTGTTGATGTTGAGCTCGGAGCTCAGCATTCCTCTTCATTCTTTGCCTCCTTGTAGGCCTTCCTCCAGATGAGGAGGCCTCAGCATCGTATTTTTCAGGTGCAGATAACCTGGTTGACAGAGTAATGGTGTTTGCAGTCACCACAGAGATTCTTCCATCAGCCACAATCCTCTTGGTGGCTGGGATGTCAGGCTGTGATAGCCTCCCGAATACAGAAATCCTACCACAAGGATTTTCAGCAACAGGTCGTTGTGCCGGCAGATGCACATGACCAGCAGAAGCTCCGGTAGCATTGAGTCTTCTGGCAGACTTCTCAACATTCCTACCATTCACAGGAATGGCGGCATTCCTTGCAGCAATCGCCGGGAAGTCAACGCTACCAAATTGGATGGTAGCTCCGGCACTTCCGGTCTCAATAACAGCATTCGCTAGCTGAATCCTGGCTCCTCGTCCCAGTTGGACGATCATCGGGGTGTTCTGTAGATCCATCTACATAAATGAAAGGCAAGGATTAGAAATCAGAATCTGATACATCACCCCGCACTTTCAAAATGCAGAGACTTGCACAGAACTCAAAAACACAAATTGACAAAATCATTAGCATAAGCAAATAATAAAAATAAATTTAAAACTCTGCAGAATGCCAAATAAATTTGTTGGATGATCATTTTATAAAATTCAAAGTTTTGAATCATTAAACGATCATTTTGAAATACTCAAAATTATGAATATGGGTTGATACGGCTGCTACTACAGCTTATGAATGACTAGCCAGAGATGGAAAGAGAAACCAATCCCCAGTGGAGTCGCCAGAAATCTGTGGACTCCAAAAATTCAGCCCCGGCCTCCGCTCGCTTTTCTTATTCGGCGAGGGAGTTTTAACGAACTAAGTTCCGAGGTAAATTTTGGAAGGCAGATGGGTTTGTAGATAAGACACTACCCAGAGATTTCGCCCTCATTTGGTGAGGACTTTATGATCTGAGTTCTAGTTTCCTATAGGCGCAAGCCCCTATAGTTAATTACCTCTCCCGATCACGAGAGAGAACTTTCGATTAAGGCTAGTCGTCGATCAGATACGTAGTCGATACGTGTTATCTGGCATATAGTAGCAGCATTGGGTTTAGGTATTAGTAGAAATTGGATTTGGGTTTGTGAATTTGGGAAATTTGGATATTTGAAAATTTGAAGGTTTTTGATATTTAAAATAGAAATTTTCACCATCTCGTACTTAAAGCGGATGGTGGGGGAATGGATGATAGACCCGATCAAGATCCCATGGTTCCGTCATCTAGGGCCATCATGGTCCCTGGTCTACTTAGTCAGAGGAGGTAGTCGACCCAACCTGACAGAAGGATCATTATCGGCAGCCATGGGTTGCTTCGTCCAAGGGGACCTTATAGACCGGGGTTGAATGTCTGTCTAAGGGGACAAATTTGAATCCACCTTAGCTTACAGAGGGCTTTGTGCCCTATCGATCATATCCTATTGATTCATATCACAAGGATTTAACGCCATTAAGGAGCGTATTGGCTCTGGCCATAACCGCTATCTGTGGTGCCATTTGGCGGCAAAACCACTCGGTTCAGAGGGCCCCGGGTCATAACCGTTTACCTGCAGTGCCATTTGTCGGCAAAACTGCCGGTTAGAGGACACGTACCACGTCCTTACTGGCAAGAGATTATTTGAGAATGGATCCTAGTGATATTTTCGACTAGGCATTTGGCTCTTTGTGAGCTAGAGTTTATTTGAATTTGTCCACCCCGGCAGACTGTTGCGGAGGGTGGATGGGCTTTGCTTTAAGTACGGATGGATGATTTCAAATTTAAATATTTTTGGGTTTTTGGGATTTTGAGATTTTTGTGAAGTTTTCTGGAATTTTAGGATTTTTGTGGGTATTTGGGTGGAGTTATGAAATATTTGAAATGGATTATGGATATTTTGGAGATATTTAAAAATATTTGGGAACCCCTCCGGTTGAGATCTGAATTCAACACGGCCATCATCGGGGTGTTTGGGGTCATTTTCACTTTATGGATTGAACCTTGTCAACACTATCAGGCTGTCGACAGAGGATCGGATTTCGTAGGCTTTATACCCTCATTAGTGAATTCTCTTTCTTATAGGCCTTAAAAGCCTAATATGAATGTATTAAGATAAATATATCGATCGTAGCAATCGTATATTTGTTTGAGAGTTCAAACCTTGTTGACTCCTATTGACCCGTATAGGAGGATCGGGTTCGAACTAGAATTCACTTGTCAATCCGCGCAGCATCCCTAGACGTCACGTATGTACCAATAACATGCTCGCCGGGGCCCATGCAGGTTGAGATTGTACTTTCCCCTTTAGTGTACCTATGTGTATACAATTTATAGTGCACGTGCAGGGGTATTTATTTCAGACTTTGTTGACGCCTTCTGTCTGCTTGTACGAATGTTGCAGATCCGGTGGCATAGTAGCTTCTGAGTTTAGTTGTTTGCTGCTTCGTACAGGTAGACTGTCGTGCACTATTTGTTGATTTTTGTAGGCGAGTCATAGTGCACTAACTAATCTCCTGCCTTAGGGTCATGGGAACTTTCACTTGTTGTAATCAATTGGTATTTTGCTTATGGATATCTTGTTTCTTGTATGTAGCCTCTTGGAGTCATTGAGAGTTTGTATGTCAGCTCGACATTTCACTTATATTTGGGATTTTAATGACCTTCATTCATTGACCTCTTTATTTGCAGGGGATACATGTCTTCTACGACGACCTCCTGGAAGTATTTTGTAGAAGATCTATTGTTTCTGCATCGAATTCACCCTTTCACCAATCTCGGGTGATTTTTTGTGTATTTGCACTTGTTTGTAGGTTGTTTCACATTCGTAGACATTTGCACTTAGTCTGTTAATCAACCATCTTTCAGTTGCAAGGAATATATGTACTTGTCTTCGATCAGATGATTGTTGACACTAGCGGGCATTTACATTCGTTGTATGCTTCACTAAACACATCCGTAGAAGGTGTGATTTGATTGGTGTTGGATGTGAAGATGTTGTAATTTCTTCCGAAACATTGAGTCGTCGGATTCCTTGTGTTCATTTTGAGTTCAGACTATATTCAAGCTTAAGTCCTGGTTCAAGTTCCCTGCAGTTCTTTGAGTTCAATCTCATGTTCGCATTCTGTTCAAAGTCTTCTGGAGTCCTTGAGAGTTCAATTATATGTTTGAATTGATTGTTCAGTCTTCTGGAGTCCAACTCAAGTTCTTACTTGAGTCCAAATGTTTGAATCATATTTGATGTGCGAACCAAATCCGATCTGAGTTCAAAGTGCTATGTCCCCTGCAGTCTTTTGAGTCCAGTTGAATGTTCAAATTACCCAAATTTGGTCCCATGCGGTTCTTGCAAGTTCATCTGCATGTTCACTTTCATTTGAATTTGATTTCAATTTAATTTTTATTTCACTTGAACTTAGCCTTTAGGAGTCATTCGAATTTTGTTTAAGTTCAAGTCCACAGTTCACAAGTCCTCTGTTCGAGTTCCTTGGGAGTTCAAGTACAGTTCAGTTTGAGTTCAAATAGGTCCGAGTGCAAGTTCCCTTGTAGTTGTTCAAAACTACAATCTCAAGTCAATGTTCTTTTGCATTTGTTCTTTTTAAGTTCAATCAAATCCTCTTATTTCTTTTTCAAGTCCAAGCCCTGTTGGCTTAATGTTCCAATCAAGTTCTTGTAGTCTTGTTCAAGTTTGATGTCCACAAGTACGAGTTTCAAGTTCTTTGTCATTTGCACATTTCTTTTATTGGATTCAAGTTTATTTAAGTCACTTAGATATTGTTCAAAGGTCCAAGTATAAGTACTTCGTCGTTCTTGCATGTATTCGAGTGCAATCAAGTCCAAGTCCCAAACTGTTCTCTTGAGTTCAAATGAGATCCAAATGTAACATTACATTCACCCAAAATTTCGGCAGTCTTCCGGCGTCTCCCATGTTTAGGGGAAATCTACGGAAAACTGGGCCTTTCCCACCACGCTAAGAAAAGCGTGTATGGTAGGTGCCCTCTTTTGAGGACACTGCGGCCGTGTAAATTTTTGATCCCCCACCACGGTAAGAAAAGCGTGTATGGGTATTTTTTAAAATATTTTGCAAGAAAAGTATTTTTTGATAGTATTTTGCAAGAACAGCAGTTATTTCCCCGCAAGCGGGTACTTATGGGTATCCCTGCTTCGTCGTACGCATCGCACCGGGATCCCTTTCCACCACGCTAAGAAAAGCGTGTATAGGCGGGGTTTCCAAGGCGATACGAACTTCGAAGAAGGAATTTAGGTGATTACCCGCTTCGTCGTAAGTGTCGTGACGCACTCCCTCCCACCACGCTAAGATAAGCGTGTATAGGTGGTCGTTTTGTCTCGACAAGTGCGTTGAAACGGGTTCTCGGAGTTTTAGGGTTTAGGAGTTATACCTGCGCGGGGTTGATGACGGCGGTGTTGGTCGAGGGAAGGGAGAAGCATTTGATGTGCTTTATCAATTATAATTAATTATAAGTTATTATAAATAATTATAAATAATTAATTTTAATTAATCTTAAAAAAATGTAATAATTAATCATAATTAATTAATATTAACTTCAATTAAAGTTAATCATAATTAATTATAATTAATTATAATTAATTACTTAAAATTAATTATAATTAATCATAGTAATTATAATTAATTTAATAATTATAGTTAATTAAAATTAATTATAACTAATCAAAAATACTTTTTTTAAAACTAATTAGAATTAGTTAATTAATAGTAACCATAATTAATTATAATTAATTAGAGCAATCATAATTAATTAAAATTAACTTTAATCAAAATTAATTATAATGATAATAATTAATTAAAATTAATTAACAATAATTTTAATTAAAATTAAAGTTAATTAATTTTAATTAAAATTATTTAACATCTCCCCCCTTTCACTGTCTATAGTTCGGCGACTCTACTGGATTCGGCCGAAGATTGCACGTGAAAGGGAGATAGTTACCTTCAAGCTTCAAGCCAGCGAGCTCCTGTTCTTCCTACCGATCGAAATGTCGTAACTCTTAAAACGATAGGAAGGGAAAGTCGCCGAAGGTGTCAGCTAGGGCAGAGGCGTCGGGGAGCTTAACTTCGGGTAGGTTGATCTTTCCTCTCTCTCTCTCTCTCTCTCTCTCTCTCTCTCTCTCTCTCTCTGTATCGAGTGGATCGGGAGGCCGGCGATGGAGTGGAGTCGGGTGAGGCTAGGGAATCGACGGGATCTTTGCGGCTTAGAGAGGAGATGAGGTCAGAGAAGGACGGGGAGTCGTGGGTGTTGGGAGGAGAAGAGGAGGGATCGGAGGAGCAGGGTTCGGTCGTGGAATTCATGAAAGGAGGAGAGCAGCCGAAGAGGAGGGGTTCGGTTTCGTTTTAAAGGAACGAATGGGGCTCGATCAAATAAAGGATCGCAGATTTTGCGCAAGATTTTCGGAACGGCGCCGACTGCACACCGATTCAGGGGGATTTCGGGGATGCCTTCGATAGATACGAGGTTTCCAGGATTTCTGGCGGGATTCGCGTGTTAGCATCGATGCATCTGAGTTCGTGGATCTGATGGTTTACAGGCATATACGTTGAATTTTGGCTTCCTCTTTTTTGTTCTTTTGGGTATATGATACAGGTCAACATCGCGACTGGATAAATATGATCTTTGTTAACAAAGAATCTTGCTACCTCAGCTTACAAAGGTGTGGAGCTACAGTAGTGGCCTACTGAAGTAGCATGTATGGCAACATGATGTGATAGTGAAGTGAAGCCCTAACCGTGAAGCGATAGGAGAGCAATAGAGCACTAGCATGATGCGACTGTCGCTGTCGCAAGACTCGTGACTAGATGTGGACTTCAGGACGTGGCACTAAGTCAAGTAATAGGGTCAATTCAGGCTGACCCGTGGGTTTTCAGTGAAAGTTTTGTGTAGGTTATTAAACATAATAAAATTGTTCCAAGGCTAACCAGGGGGGGGGGGGGGGGGTCAATGGGTTATCATAAGAAAACAATTTCTTGGATTTTGGAAAACCTTTTGGAATTTTATGAAAAATAAAATCACTAATTTTGGAATATGTAGTTGTCTATATAAAAGATTTTGACAGATAAATTTTCAACCAATAAAATTAAAAGCAGTAAAATAAAAATTGTGGGAAAAATAAAGTTTATATAATAACATAAAAATTTATAGTAGTTTGGTCGAACTAGACCTACATCCACTCCCTGGAGACTCCTTCTCAAGGTATTACACTAAACACAAATGACTCTCCTTTTGCCCGCATAATATGATGGAGAAGCCTTTACAAACTCTCTTCCACAAACCCGGTGCGTCAGAAAACTATCGCCTTTTACACTCTCTAAGTGATGGGAACGTACCTTATCATCTTTTTTCACCCTCCTGGTGGAAGTAGAATACATTAGCATCCTTTTTCACCTTCTTGATAAAGGAAAAGTATGTTGACATCCTTTTTCACCCTTCTAGTGAGGGCAGAGTACCTTGATATCTTTTTTTACCCTCCTAGTGAAGGAAGAGAACCTTGATGTCCTTTTTCACCCTTATAGTGAAGGAAAAGTACCTTGATGTAAGGTTGAGAATCTTCTCTTAAGAGCCTCTAAAGTGTTGAGAAAAGTTGCTACTTTGTTTTGCTGTTTAATATTCTTGCAACTTGTATGTTTTTGTTGATTCTAAATATTATTTCCTTGATTATTATTTCTCCTAACATATTTTGGAAGAATTATTTTTGCTCTTGTGTGTACTAACATTCCAGGGAAATCATACTACGGATTATTGAAGACTTCAAATCAAGATCAGTTTAGAGTTTAATTATAATCGAAGTCTATATTTTTTATTTTATTGAGTCAGTTAGAGTGTGATTATAATTTGAGTAACTGAGCACACACACATATGGAAAGAGTTTTAAAATTCACATTTTTAAACTGATCGTACTGTACGATACCACTTTGTATGGGACAATCTAGTCAGTTATTTACCCCAATGAGCAGTGGAATGAACAGAAAAGGCAAAAAGTTTTCTAAGTACAATTCGTACGGACGATATTTTTCAATTGTACCAGGATGAACGACTCTGTTTTTGACAAATACATAGTTCATACAGATGATATTTTTGGATTGTACGGGGACGAACCTCTCTGTTCTATTTTTGTTCATTTCATCCTGACGATTCGTACAAACGAACTTTGAAATTTTTTCCATTCGTACCAAACAAAATGAGTTTGTACCGATGCATAACATGTTCGTACGCAACATTTTTTGAACTGTTCGTACGTACTAACATAGGTTCATACGGGACGATCATACGCTCTCAGAACTTGAAATCTTCAGTTTTTGGAAGATTTGTTCTTGTCTGTTATATATATGGAGTCCTAGAAACTATTACAGATGCCTTTGGTGTTGTTTTCTATTGAGAGGGATCATTGAGTATGAGTGTTTGGAGAGATTGTGTGAGTGAAGAGCGAGAGATTAAGTGAGGGTTTTGTAAGGGATTCACAAGGTTACCCAAAGCGACGATCCTTTGTTTCCTTCAAGTTTCTTCCCATCTCCTCTGAATGCTTTCAAGTGAAGTTCAACAACATCGGTCTGGCTCTTTACCGACATTTGGAGAGTGTAAAAGGAAGACAAAATTTATCTTTGGTAGTAATTGTGTCTTCGTTCTTTTGGACAAAACTAAAAGAGAGAACTTGAAAGGGAGAGAGGAAAGGGTGGAGTTTGAGAGGGAGAAGATCCTTGGAGGAGATTTCAAGGGAGTGTGGAGGGGATATTCACACGGTTGCTCCGGCAAACTTGCACCTCAGTACCATCAAATTTAACGGTCGTCTTGAGGGAAATGTTGAGAAGAAGAAGATCTCTTTGGTGTTAAAGGACCCGGCTCCTCTGCCGCACTGGGGAAGGTGGAAGTGATTTTTTAAAGACTTCTCCGCCTTGCTGTGCGGGCAAAAGGAGAGTCACTTTGGTATTAGTGCAATACTCGGAGGGTGCCTCCAAGGAGTGGACGTAGGTTAAGGTTTGACAGAACCACTATAAATCTGGTGTGTTCTTTCATATTTTTCTTCCGCATTTAATTTAATTGCAAGTTATTTACTCTCATTGAAAAGTTTATTTTTAAACTTTAAATTTAACTTACGTTAATAATTAAAAAGGTTTTTTAAAAATTCAAGAGTATAAGTAGAATTTTTAAATTACCAATTCATTCCGCCTCTTGGTTAGCCTCGGGATAATAGCTTAGGTCTAACAACCTATTCACGAGCCCCAACAAGTGGTATTAGAGCCTTGTTTCAAAATCATAAATTTAGACAACTTTTTGAAAAATAAGTATGGCTAATTTTAGAAACCGTAACACATTAGAGGGATATCGATCATTAGACCATCTTTATTTGAAAATATTTCTTTTGATTTTTGAAAAATTTGAATATCTACTTTCTTGCAATCATTAGATTATTGAATGTGGCATATGATTTAAAGTGGTTATTCTGTACCATCACATATTATAGATGGAATCAAAAAATGAGACCCCTTTTTCTGAATGGAGTAGAGTAGAACAACTTTATGCTGAATTAAATGCTAAATGTATGAATTATTTGTTCTGTGCTTTAAATTCTTAAGATTATATGAGATTCTCTATATGTACTACCGGCAAGGAAATTTGGGACAGTTTATGCATTACATATGAAGGTACTAGTGAAGTCAAGCTATCTAAGTTGAATATTTTTATGCATGACTGTAAACTCTTTAGCATGAAATCTTATGAGATGATCTTATATATATATATATATATATATATATATATATATATATATATATATATATATATATATATATATATATATATATATATATATATATATTAGGTTTATTCAAATTATAACATCATTGCATACTTTAGGTGAAAAAATTTTTAACTTTGAAATAGTCAATAAAATTCTATGTTGTTTACTTGATAAGTTTGATACCAAAGTTGTTGCTATTTATGAATAAAAAAATTTGAATGAATATTCTATTAATAATTTGATTAGCTCACTCATTGCCTACGAGCAAAGTTTGAGTAAAAAACTTTTGGATGCAGGTGAAATGATAGTGCTAAAAGCTGAAGACATGGAAAAAAGTGGCTTAATTGGTGAGAAAAATGATGACTTAACAAACAAATTGAAAAGCCCACTAAAGCACAAGCATCAGCAAAAGTGAAATAAAAGTAAAAATGGTAAGAATGTTAAGATTTCTTCTGATATTATTTGCTTTGAATGTAGAAAATCTGGACATTTGAAAAGTTATTGCCCTAATTTAAGAATTCTTTCTGCGAAAAAAAGGGTAAAGTTAAGCAAATTATAAAAAGGGAAAATAATAAAAAGCAAAAAATCTCCTAGGCAGACCTAGATTCTAAATTATCAGATCAGAAGCAAAATAATGTTTAAACCATTGTTTATGTATTTATTTATTTTTGTATGCATGCTTTTTTATTTGTTGTATTTTTATTTATGTTTGTTTTGTCTGTTTTTCTATTTTTATTTTTTATATTTTGTATGATTTTCAAATATTTTCACATCAGATTTCATGTTTTTGATCAATCGTGCAAATTTTTTTCTAAGTATTTTATTCGTATTGTACAAAATTATTTTCATATTGTACGAATTCTATAGCAAGTCGAAAGTTGGTTTAGACTGATTGCATATTATTTAGTTTTTCCAATACATACCGTACTGTACGATCTCTTGATCATCCTAGATGATTTGTATTACTTTTTATGTACGCATATAGACGGTTATATGGGCAGATTTAGTTTTTATAACTGATCGTACGTATGAACCCAAAGTTCGTATGTACGAACTACGTGTCATTCAATGTTGAGAATGATTTTTTATTTTGTGAGAAATTTGGGATGTTATGTTATAATTTTATATAGTTTATGTAGTTATGTTTGTTTAGTGTTTTTCTGTACTTGTATTGATTTAGATTTTTTGAAAGTTTAAGTGTTTTTGTTCTGTGTTTGAAATGTTCGTTTGACTATATGATTATTCTGACTTAATTGATCTAAAAAGTGTTATAATATGATTTACAATACAAATTAACTTCATTAGAAAATCTAATTTTTCAAAAATTTAAGTTAATTTATAACTTGATAAATTAAGCTATCAATCTCATGTTCTTTTTTAGGCATACAAAATTTTAATAATATTATTATAAGTTTGATGTCTTGTTATTATTTTATATTCTCTTTTTCAATATAATTATTTTTGTACTTAGAGAAGTTTGAATTTTTAGATTATTAATTTTGAAAAGATCAATTAAAAAAATGGAGATGTACAAGTGTACAAAAATCAAAAGAATGCGCAATGATTCATAAATTGAAAAGAGGCACAAAATTAGCTCAAACACAAAAAGATGCACAGAGTGTGCCATAAATATTTGAAAAAGATGCGCAATGTCGCTAACTAATCTTTCCTCTATCTTTTGATCTTCAATTTCAAATCAATCTAGTGTTCAATTATATTTTATATTGAAAATTGACTTAAATTAATCTTTATTTTATCACTTTTACAATAATTATCCTTATCTAATTGTCTAGAATGTTTCTTGACCTTGATATTTTTATCTTATCTATGCTATATTTTAATTTAAATATTCTGAATCTTTATTTTTTTTAATAAACGTTAATCTTGTTATTGCAATTATAAATCAATCTCTTTAATGATCAATTATCAAAGGTTTCTTATATGACTTCTTACATTTCTATTATTTTTCTTCTTCTCTTTTTGATTTTGTCAAAAAGGGGGAGAAATATTATTTGTTTGCTATGTTTGAGGTTTTGCCTTGTAATTTGTTTTTGTGTTTCTTGCTTTGTGTTTTTTAAAACTTATTTTTTTTTAATTTGTTCTTAATATAAATTCCCTTATATTCACATGCTTATTCATTTAGGGGAAGTTAAGGAGAAATTTATAGTATTCAATTTTATTCAAACAATAATTATTTTGCCATCATAAAAAAGGGGGAGATTGTTGAGAAAAGTTGCTACTTAGTTTTTCCTGTTTAATATTCTTACAACTTGTATGTTTTTGATGATTCTAAATATTATTGTATTGATTATTATTTCTCCTAACATATTTTGGAAGAATTATTTTTGCTCTTGTGTGTACTAACATTCCAGGAAAATCATACTACGAATTATCGAATACTTCAAATCAAGATCAGTTTAGAGTTTAATTATAATAAAAGTCTGTATTTTTTATTTTATTGAGTTTGTGAGTGTGTGATTGTAATTTGAGTAACTGAGCACACACATACTGGGGAAGTGTTTTAAATTCACATTTTTAAATTGATCGTACTATACGATACCACTTTGTACGGGACAATTTGGTCAGTTATTTACCCCAATGAGCAGTGGAACGAATAGAAAAGGCAAAAATATTTCGAAGTACAGTTTGTACGGACGATATTTTTTAATTGTACTGGGAGAACGGCTCTGTTTTTGCCAAATACATAGTTCGTACATACGATATTTTTGGATCGTATGGGGATGAACCTCTCTGTTTTGTTTTTGTTCATTTCGTCCTGACGATTCGTACAGACGAACTTTGAAATTTGTTCGTTTCATACTGGACGAAATGAGTTCGTACTGATGCACAACATGTTCATACGCAATAATTTTTGAACTGTTTGTAAGTACTAACATAGGTTCGTACGGGACGATCGTGCGTGCTCAGAACTTGAAATCTTTAGTTTTTGGACAGTTTTTTCTTGTCCTTTCTATATAAGGAGTCCTAGAAACTATTACAAATGCCTTTGGTGTTATTTTCTCTTAAGAGGGATCATTGAGTGTGAGTGTTTAGGAGATATTGTGTGAGTGAAGAGTGAGAGATCAAGTGAGGGTTTTGTGAGGGATTCACAAGGTTACCTAAAGCGAAGATCTCTTTATTTCCTTCAAGCTTCTACCCATCTCCTCTGAAGGCTCTCAAGTGAAGTTCAACAACATTGGTCTAGTTCTCTGCCAACACTTGGAGAGTGTAAAAGGATGATAAAGTGTATCTTTTGCAGTCATTGTGTCTTCGTTCTTTTGGAGAAAACTAGAAGAGATGACTAGAAAGAGAGAGAAGAAAGGGTGGAGTTTGAGAGGGAGAAGATCCATGGAGGGGATTTCAAGGGAGTGTGGAGGCGATATTCATATGGTTGCTCCAGCAAGCTTGCACCTCAGTACCATCGGATTCAAGGGTCGTCTTGAGGGAAGTTTTGGGAAGAAGAAGATCTCTTTTGTGTCAAAGGACCAAGCTCCTCCGCCACATTCGGAAAGGTGGAAGTGATTTTGTAAAGGCTTCTCTACCTTGCTGTGGGGGCAAAACGAGAGTAACTTTGGTATTATTGCAATACTCGGAGGGTGTCTCTGGGGAGTGGACATAGGTCAAGGTTTGACCGAACCACTATAAATCTGGTGTGTTCTTTCTTATTTATCTTCCGCATTTAATTTAATTGAAAGTTTCTTACTCTGGTTGAAAAGTTTATTTTTAAACTTTAAATTTAACTTGCATTAATAATTAAAAAGGTTTTCTAAAAATCCAAGAGTATAAGTAGAATTTTTCAATTACCAATTCACCCCCCCCTCTTGATTAGCCTCGGGATAATAGCTTAGGTCTAACAACCTATTCACGAGCCCAAACACAAAGAAGATAAATAAAAACTTGAATAAGATAAATAGATCCTCACTTTGGGCAGCCTTATGAATCCGTCATAATTTTCCTTCACAAGATCTCTCACTCTTTATTCTAAAAAATCTCTCCTAAACCCACTCTTTATGGTCTCACTCAAAAGAAATTCGTAGCAAAAAGATAATGTGATAATTTTTTAGGGCTATTTATATAAAAAACATATAAAAAACCATCAAAAAATTGAAAAATTCAAGTGAACCGACTTACGATCATACTATATGATCGTATATCGTACGATACGAATAGTTCAAAAAATTAGAGCTTCGTCTAATTCAAATTGGGATGAAATTAGTTTCATACAAAGTCAGTCGTCTATACATTTTAGACGTACTATACGAATAGTTAAAAAAAATTATTTGTATGTCATGATCTAGTACAAAATGAATTTCATACTCAGTCAGTTGTTTGCATGACCTGACATTGTACTGTATGAATAGTTCAGAAATGAACGAGTTCGTATGGTACGATGCAGTATGAAATAAATTTTGTACTATATCAGTCATTTGTACAACCTGACATCGTATTATATAAACAATTAAAAAATGAATAAGTTTGTATGCTACGATCTAGTACGAAAAGAATTTCTTACCCTATTAATCATCTATATGACTTAATATCATACTATATGACAAATCAAAAATGAGTAAGTTCATATGCTATGATCTAGTAGGAAAAGAATTTTGTACTCTGTAAGTCATATATATGACCTGATATCATATTGTACGAACATTTCAAAAATGAACAAGTTCGTATGGTACGATCTAGTATGAAAAGAATTTTATACTCTATCAGTTGTCTGTATGACTGGATATCATATAGTGCGAATAGATAAAAAAAAATTAACCCATGTTGGAGTAACTTGATTTTAGAGGAAAATTATGTTAAATTATACAGCTTGATTAGAGATCAAACAATACTATCAATTTTAAAAAATTATCACTCTCCCCCTATGTGTGTGTGTACATGGTTACCCAATTACAATCACACTCACTCAGACTCAAGAAGAAAAATAAAAAATATATACTCTATTAAATGAAATCCTATTATAACTTGTTTTAAAGTTTCCTACAATCTAGAGTAGTATATGCTTTCTATGAAATATTAGTATAACCTGAAACGAAAAGAAATTTCTAATATATGCTAGAAGAAATAATAAAATCATAACAATAATATTTTGTTATCATCAAAAATCATAATCTCAATCTTGATTCTTAATTTGTAACAATCTATTTCTTTTTGATGATGACAAATACAATTATTATTTGAATAACAAACTAAAGTGTTTTTCTCCTAAACTCTCACTTAATGAAGGAAAACTAAAAAATATGGGGAAAAAGAATTTTGTTATCCTCTTTTTTTATATAAAATAAAAACAAAATTCATCAAAAGAAATACACAAGTATCAAAATATAAACACCATACAAAAACACACAAAGCAAAAATACCAAAACACAAACTTACATATATAGGACAAAAAACTTTAAATAAATACTTGAAACAAATACAAACTACCTCCCCCTTTTAAAATCAACAAAAAGAGGAAAGGAAACAAAAATATCCCTTGAAAATGAAAGTTATTATAGATGAATCAAAAAGTTGATAAGAAAAAGAATTTTAAAAAAAATGCATGATAAACATTAAATTCCTAAGGCAACAACTCGCACTACCAAAAAATAGGGTTTTCGCAGCATAATAATTCACCTTTCCCGGCAGTTATAACCGCCACAATTTTATTTGCAGCGGTCGGAGAACCGCTACATAAACGCTGTTTTTGCAATCCGCTGCAACGGCCTTCCGCAGCGGTTTGAAGACCGGCGGGGTAGCTATCTTTATATATCCAAGATCAAACACTTTCATTATCTTCTTCACTTCATATGTATTTTTAGGTAGCAATGAACCATCAGGGAAAGCTTCAATCAATAACTCAATCAATTGATCAAAAGATCTTGCAGACCAAGAGTGTAAGCATTTTAGGCGAAATAAATGTAAGATGAAGGATAACTTTGTGAATGACTTACAACCAGGGTATAATTCTGCTCCTGCTTCTAGCAATAAATCACCATATTTCATTGCTTCATCATTTGTCAAATCTATGTTATTTTCATTATGTTCATCATCTAAATTGGCATTGCCTGAGCAGAATGTGTCCCTTAACAATTCTTCTATATCATTTGTTCTGTGCAGCTCGCCTTCAGTTTGTACTTCAACAACATTACTAGTATCAGTACATGTATCTGATCTTGTAACTTATGCTAAAAAAGCATGTTCCTCTCCATGTCGATTCCAAACAACATATCCAGGGAAAATTCCTTTGGAGAGTAAATGTAACTTGACTTCTTTTACATAATGAAAATATATGTTAATGCATAATTTGCATGGACATAAAATTTTTTGTGTTGAACTTTGACCTTGTGTAGCAAATTTTAAAAAATTATCAACACCTTCAATATAATTACTACTCCATTTTGATTTTGACATCCAACTCTTATCCATCAAGCCTGTAAAGCACTCAAAAAATACACATTTAATAATCATACAGAAAATTTACATATACGATATTCATAAATAGAAATGTATTAATTAGCTCATCATATTCATGTAAATAGTATATATATATATATATATTAGTAGCTTCTAAAAAATAACACAATTGTTTTGATTTATCTCTATATCTTAGGAAGAATTATCATGTTCATAAAACATCAAGGCCATCACCTAGAGTTCATTTACTAATATCATGAACTTATCCTTTTGGACAGTTGGTTGAGAGCTTAGGCTTCCAACTAAAAGGTCTAAGGTTCCAGACTTTGTGTATGCGTTATGTGTGTGAGTTTGCCTTAAATGGCCTAAATGTCCCACACACACACACAAAAAAAAAAAAAAAAAAAAACATCCCTTTGCACGAGAATGTCATATATAACATCTGTAATATAGCTAACATCCTACAACTCACATACTTCAAATAGAACAACTTGACAAAATAATTTATATAAATGAATATGTTTAACATAAATAAATAAAGCTTTGTTGTAGTAGTCTTAATTCAACATGTGTGAAAATAATAGACAAAATAACTTCCAAGTTGCATAAGTTCACACTTACAATCTTATATAGTAATTAGAAAGAGCATCCCTAGAGTAAAAGCCTAGTACCACATGTAGACCTTGCTTAAAGAAAAAGCTTAGTACCACATGCAAACCATGGCCATAATATTTTTTAACTGCAGCTTATATAATAACAAATGATATAGTCTCATAATATCATGGAATCATCATTAGGATCTCACACTTGCCAACCACTATTTAACATTGAGTAACATTTCTAGAATTACAAAATTCTAGATGAGAATAGAGATAATCACATAAATATGTGCACAACTAGAATAGTGAAATGCAAAATTTTATTCAATAAAATTTACAAAACATTAACATAACTTGATTTAATTCAAATTTGTATGAATAAAGTATGGGAACACACAAGCGATGTAATCACTAAAATTTGAGGTAAGATAATATAGCCTATTTGGGGTAGAATTTTTCTTCAATTGCTTTGATCCCTTGAAACAACTTCTATAACCCTCCAAATCCTTGCTTTATTTCAGTACACAAAAATATTGACTTTTTGGCAAAAAAAAATTAGTGTAAAAACTACATCAAACATTAATGCATTATTTGTTTTGAAATTTTCATAAATTATTAAAAAAAAAACTAATTAATCACACAAAAGTCAACCACCCTAGTTTCCCCATTCCACATTTGTTCCAACTACTACTACTCAAACTCTAATGAGAAATCCACCAAAGCCCATTCTCTTCTTGATTTGGGTCATTTGTAGGCATGAGGTTGCTCTTGATTGCCGATAAGCTTTTAATTTGTTTGATAACTAGCTTCTCGCATTCATGTTTTTATTTTCTCTTTGATCATTGTTCGGTTCATTTTTTTTTTCAAATAATTAGATTTAGGGATAGATGCTTTCATTTAATTTTTGTAGTATGTTTCTATATATTTTTTATTTTGATTTTATCTTTAATAAATTTTCTTATATGTTAATTTAGTTTTAGATATATTAAGTAATATTTCTTTGAAAAAAATAGTTAGCAATGATGATTATTGTATTAATGAATATAAGTTATATTACAAGGTTGACAACTAATATAGTTAATAAAGAAGAAAAAATATGGAGCACTTAGGTACAAAGAACAAAAATAGAGAAAACATAAATAAAAAATGTCTTAGTCAAGAATAGTTACATAATTACCATGATTGTTTCCTTTTTAAATTACCATGATTGTTTCCTAAAAATACCGATCATGACTAGTGGTAGTTTGAAAATGGTCCATTGATAGCAACCGATCATACAAGGATGAAATTTTAAGAGGATTGGTAGCACACATCCGATCATGACTATCGTTCAATACTACATTTCACTCTCAAACAAACGGGCGAAATTTATAAGGAGGAGCTTTGCATTTCATGTTTAAAAACCAACGACTAAGCTACGGTCGATTAATCTAAACCCTAATGATGCAAACGAAGTATATGAAGAAAAACAATGAGAAGAAAAAGAGAAGAAGAGGATGAAGGGGAAGAGACTCACAGTGATGAGGATCGAAGCTAGGCACGATCGGTCGGGATTCGCGAGGAGAAGATTTTCGTCGCACCAAAATCCGGAGCCGCTCCAGTTCGCGCGAAGAAGATGGAGGAGAGGAATTAGGGCTTCAGGTCACTTAAAGTTTTCTATGGGATATGCCAGCGGTTTTAACCCGTGCAAATTGCAACGGTTTTAACCGATGCAAAGCAAAGCAGTTTTCGTATTCAAAACGTAGATTTCGCAGCGGTTTTTAAAACTGCTGCAAAAATCCGCTGCGATAGTCCGTGTTTTTTTGGTAGTGTCGTATTTTAAATCAAAGAACAAATAAAATAAGAATAGAAGTCCAGATTCAATGTTCATTCTTGAAAGCAAAAATTGCAAATAAAATAATTATTATAAAAAGAACTGAATAAGAATTAAATATTTCACGTTCATGGTTGAAATGATTGTTAAATGTATAGATTTTCTAAGAATTATAGATATAGAGAAAAAACTAAATGTAGTGTGGGCTCATTTTGTGCCTCTTTTATCATCATTAAATTTCTAATACCATGCAATTACATATCTTTTGAATTTGAATTATATTTGATGAATATTGTGCATCTTTTTAAAGTTTTATCTCTTTTCAAATTTTGGCACACTTTGTGTATCTTTTAATATTTTATTCTTTCCACAAAGTAAATCAACAAAGCTTAGCTTGTGTGATTATCTTTCAATCACAAGAAAATACTTTCTTGTATAAGGAAGATTAAATTATAAAATAAAACCCAATAGATAATAATAAAATTAACATAATGAGCAAGAAAATAAAAGAAAAATAAAAAACATTTTTTGTAACAATTATAACTATAGGATTAATGTCTATTAGAACATGAACATGATCACCTTGTCTCATTCTAATTGTAATTTGATTTAAGTTGAGTTTTATTTTTAAATTGAAAGTAATGTTGCAATACAAATAATTAAAATTTTTGTCCTTACAATCAAACTAAAAATATCATAAGAACTACAATCAAACTAAACAACAAAAAAGAAATACAACAACCAAACAAATAGCTCGGGGGATCTTGATCTCGAGGAGGTTATGGAGGACAAAATTGGGTAAAGTAGTTGTTGATGGTAGCTACTTAAGTATTAATTATATTAACCCATCCTCTCACCCAGCTCAGATCATCGTTTTACCCAACATCTTACTGGTCCAAGAGAGTTTCAGTATGATTAAATAATTTATCAAAGTGAGACTCAAGACAATCAAATCTCTGGATCAATTCTTAATAGAAATGTTGGTTAGGTCCATAAGCAGGAGTAAGTGCAGGTGTTGGAGCATGTCCTCTTTCTTCAACATATTTATCTCCTTCATCCCCTTGATCTTGATGGAAAAGAATAAAAAATGATGAATCAATAAAATAGATAGGAAGATTATACGGAGGATCATGATAAATAAGATTGTACTTCTTCTCCAGAATGTATGTAATCATGTATCCTAAAGCCACATTCTTCTTCCTTCTAATGGAAGGAAGTCTAATGTTAGTAAAATTATTGATGTATTCTAGAATCAACAAGGCTTATCAATAGGAGTTTTTGATATTATAAAATATATAACAATGGAAAGTAGAGGATATTGATTCGATCACAAACTTTAGGAATAATAGAAGCTCTTAAGGCATGCTGCATGATCCTGACATTTTAAGTCAGAGTATGAACAAGGGTTAAATATTGGATTGAAGGTATACCCCTATAAGTTCAATTAACTTCAGACCAATCAAAATCACTTCTACAAATCATTGAGTGTGCCATTACTCCTTATATCTAAGATGCAGAAATGTTCCCAAATCTTCCTTAGTGATTTCAACTCTTTGAAATAAAATATAAGAGGATATTATTGTATGATTTTCTCTTATTATCAAATTGGTAAGAAAATAGTAGAAGTTGTTAGAGTGAAACGTAAAAAGTAAGGTGAGAATGAAGAAAAATTGAGTAGAGTCAAATAGGGGCATGATTGGGAAGTTTATGTCTTCTTGCATAAGAAGATGAGGAGTGATTTTAGCTAGAACAAACCTATCGAAGGCTTGTTTGTTTTCTCTTGAAAGAAAGTTATCATCTCATTTGATACGAGATGAACTCCATTTAGTATGACAAACTTGCTTGCTCATGCTTTCCATTTAAGAAGAATTGAATATGGGGATTGAAAATGGAAAAGGTTGTGAAGAAATCCAAAGAAAGGCTTTCAATTTATAGAAATCAAACAATTTCATACAATATGAATTGGATTTATACGTATGATTGTGAAATTTGTACAATACGAACTTGAATTCGTATAGATGAATAAAAACTATCAAGAACAGTTAATGCAACAAGATGACTTTCGTAAAGTTTCTTTCTCGAGGAGTCATTTTGTACAGCCTTTGGCCAACCTAATCGTACAGATGAATAGGTGTTTGTCTGTTATGATTGGTTAATAATGATCTTATCTACTGGTTTAATTCATCCGCATGCAGATTGACAACTAGATCATATAGACAAACAGGTGTTCATATAGATGATGTTCGAAAAATAACTGTCCTAGGAATGCATGCCATGATTGTACAGACAAATAATTAATAGATTGTATAGATGATAATGTGTTCGTACTGTATGATTATCATTAAAAAAATCAAATTTTTGTCTATCCAACCCAAAAAAGAAATCATTTAAAAATTGGAGAATTTGTATAGTACGAAAGTGGATCTTACATAACAAATGAAAAAATATATTTAGATTTTCACATGATGATCAAGATACTTTTCAAAATTAATCAAACAAGATCCATTAAACACAAAAATAAAAACCATAAAAAAATCACAAAATAGAGAAAAGTCAATCAAAACAAACCACAAATAAAGAACAAAAACACAATCATAAACACAAATGAAATACACCATAAATGCAAATTGTATAATTACAATTGTCAAAAATGAATATTAATAACAACCAATCTGGTTATTAAGGTAATGAAAATTTCAAAAATCAGTGATTTTGTAAAATGTCTATAAGTTAATTTTTAGTTGCTACATGATATAGCTCGATTTCTCCTTTAGTTACATGGTCTCTAATGAAGTGATACCTTATGTCTATATGCTTAGTCCTAGATTGTTCAATTGGATTCTATGAAATGTAAATGATACTCGTATTATTATAAAAAATTAGAATAATACCAATTGAAAAGCCTAAATCCGTAAGCTATTTTTTTAACCATTGGACCCGAGCCACATAATTTTTTAAGGCTATATATTCTACTCCAGTAGTAGAAAGAGCTACTAAATTCTATTTTCTGCTAGACCAGGAAACTAAAGAATTTCCGATGAATTGTTAAGTTCTAGAAGTACTCTTTCTATCAATCATATAACTTACAAAATTTGAATCAGAATATCCAATGATTTCAAAAGAGGTGATATGCCTGGGATACTAAATCCCTAAGTTTTGCTTTCTTAAAAGATATCTCAGAATTCTTTTAACAGCTGTCAAATGGGATTCTTTTGGATTAGCTTAAAATCTAGCATAAAGACAAACACTAAATATAATATCAGGTCTGCTAGTAGTTAAATAAATTAATGATCCAATCATCCTTCTAAATTTCTTTTGATTAATATATTTTGTTTTAGAGTCCTTATCTAACTGATATGGGGAGCTCATAGGAGTACTTATTGGTTTAGCTTTCTTCTTTATTCTAAAACCAAGAAAGTTACTCAAGTCTCCCATCAAACTCATTTCAAATTTCTTACTCATTGTATTTGAAAAGTCATCATAAAGATTTTTATTAGTGAATCCGAATAAGATATCATCAATATAAATTTGAACAATGAGAATGTCATCTCCTACTCTTTTTATGAAGAGAGTGGTGTCTAAACTCCCTTTTACAAAAGATCTTTCTAATAGGAAAATTTTTAGTATTTTATACCATGCCCTAGGTACCTATTTTAATCCATATATTGCATTTTTTAATTTAAATACATGATTAAAAATTGTGAATTTTCAAAAGCTGGAGTTTACTCAACATAAATATCTTCTTAATCAACCCATTAAGAAAGATACTTTTAACATTGATTTGAAATAATTTAACCCCTTTAAAATAGGCAAAAGCTAGAAGCACCCTTATTGCTTCAAGTCTAACTACAGGGGTAAAGGTCTTCTCAAAGTCAATTTCTTCTATTTGATTGTACCCCTTGACCACCAGCCTTGCCTTATTTCTAACCACTACACCTAAATCATTCATCTTATTTTTGAATACCCATTTGTTCCTATAACACTTTGATTTTTTTGGTCTTTCTACTAACTCCCAAATATCATTTCAAATAAATTGATTCAACTCTTCTTGTATAGCTAGTTTTTAAAATTTATCAAAAAGTGCTTGATTTAAATTAGTGGGTTTAATCATTGAAATAAATGCTGAGTGGTTCACTTCTTTATTAAGCCCACGCCTATTCTTAACACCTTAACTCTGGTATCCTAAAATCAGTTCTTTAGGATGACTTTTAGGATATTTCCATTCTCTAAGCAATAAAATTTCAATTCCAATCTTTTCTTCAAGATTTACTTTTTTAATTTCTTGGATATTTTCTTTAATATCTTGTTCTTCCAACCTATATTCTATAATAATATCAGATTCATCAAAAACTATATGAGTAGTCTTCTATACTACCAAAGTTCTTTTGTTAAAAACTCTATAGAATTTGCTAATATTTGAATATTCTAAAAAATTTCCCTCATCAGATTTAGGATCAAATTTTTCTAAAAGTGTTTTCCCATTATTATAAATGAATACTTTACATCTAAAAACAAGTAGATTTAAGAGGTTGGGGGATACTTGAACCTACCACTCTCCTAGTGGTGTTTTCTCCAAGTGTCACTTTGCCTCCATTATTGGCCTCCAATGATAAAAAATGATTTGCATCACCATTCATATGTTTTAAACATATACTGTCTAGGTACCAAATACTCTCATGAGGGCTTATATAATAAGATCTTTCCTCTTGATCTGAATGATCAAGATTATTTACCATTAAGCATAAATTTGTAACCTCTTCTTTAGCTTATGTTAATGAAGAATCTGAAGATGAGTCAGCCCAGAAAGTTCTTTGTATTCTTTTCTTGCCCTTCTTAATGTTCATTTTCTCCTCAAATTTGTTCTTGTTAGGATTAGCTATGAGATTTAAGCAATCAGTCTTTATATATATCCAAGCTTCATGTATTCATAATAAATTATCTCATTAGAAACTTTAACATTCTTATTGAACTTACCTTTGTTCCAATACTAACGCCTTCATTGCTTTCTCTTAAGGAAACTTTTGAATCGCCTAGTCATATGTGTAATATCTTCTTCATCCTTAGGAATTGATTGATCATTCACTGAATCATCAACTTTTAAAGCTATATTCTTTTCTTTTTTCTTATCACTTGCATTAATCTATCTTTGATTTACTCTTTGCTCGTAAATAATTAGTGATCCAAGCAGATTATCAATAGAATATACATTCAGACCTTTAGATTCAATTATGACAGTTATTTTTGTATCATAAGCAGTAGATAATTAATGTAAGATTCTATTAACTTTCTTTAAAATTTTAAGTTCTCTACCTAAAGCATGCAATAAGGTAACAATATGAGTAAACCTTATATACATATAAGAAATTGATTCATTTAGTTTCATGAGAAATAATTTATAGTCTTGTAATAAAATATCCAGCCTATATTACTTTTCCTCATTTATTCCTTCATAAGTTATGCAAAGTCTATTCTAGATTTCTTTTCCAATTTTGCAAGTAGAAACATGCATATAATCCTAAGATTTTAAAGCATAGAAAAATGGTTTAAGCATTTGGAATTTAACTATACTAATTCTTTTTCTTCTAATGTCCAATCATTAAATGGTGTTTCAATCTTAATACCATCAACAAGTCTAATAGGTCTGGTGTAACCTTCCTGTACTAATATTTACATGCGATAGTAAAGTGATTACATAAAAGTAGACATGCGAGTCTTCTAAAATCAAAGGGAATGTTATCAAATAAAGGTGATCTACTGATTGAATATCCTCCAAAAGTATTCTGGTTTCAAAAATTAGCCATGATCATTTTTTTCAAAAAGTAATTTGAACTTTAAATTTTGAAAATTGCTCTAATATCACTTGAAAGTTCGTGTAGGTTGTTAAACCTAATAGAATTGTCCCCAGGTTAACCAAGACGAAAGGGGGGGGGGGGGGGGGTTGAATTGGTTATCTTAAAAAAAAACTTTGATTTTTGAAAACCTTTTTGAACTTTATGAAAAATGAAATCACTAATTCTAAATATGTAGTTGTCTATAGAAAAGATTTCCATAGATAATTTTTCAACCATAAAAATTAAAAGTAGTAAAATAAAAATTACAGGAAAAATAAAGTTTATAAAAGAATACCAAAATTTATAGTGGTTTCATCCAACTAGACCTATATCCACTCCCTGGAGACTCCTTCTCCAGGTATTGCACTAAACACAAGTGACTTCCTTTTGCCTGCACAGTAAGACATTGAAGCCTTTACAAACTCTCTTCCACCAACCCGGTGTAGCAGAGAACCATCGCCTTTTACACTCTCTAAGTGATGGAAGCATACATTCTCATCCTTTTTCACCCTCTTGGTGAAGGCAAAGTACCTTGGCATCATTTTTCACCCTCTTGGTGAAGGAAGAATATCTTGATGTCTTTTTTCACCCTCCTGGTGAATACAGAGTACATTGACATCCTTTTTTATCCTCCTAGTGAAGGCAGAGTACCTTGATATTCTTTTTCACCCTCCAAATAAAGGTAGAGTACCTTAATCTAATATTGAGAATCTTTTCTTGAGAGCCTCCAAAGATGATGAGAAGAAACTTGAAGAAGATAAAGAGATCCTCACTTTGGGCAATCTTGTGAATCCCTCACAATTTTCCTTCACTAGATCTCTGACTCTTTAATCTTAAAAATCTCTCCCAAACTCACACCTTATGGCCTCACTCAAAAGAAATTTGCAACAAAAAGACAACGTGATAGTTTTTAGGATTATTTATATGGAAAATACATAAAAATCCATCCAAAAATTGAATAATTCAAATGAACCAACTTACGATCGTACTATATGACCATAGATCATACATTATAAATAGTTCAAAAATCAGGGCTTTGTCTGATTTGAATTACGATAAACTTAGTTTCATACACTATCAATTGTCTGTACGATTTAGATCGTATTGTACTAATAGTTTTAAAATAAATTTATTCATATGATATGATCAAGTATAAAATGAATTTTATACTCTGTCAATCATCTGTACGACCTGACATCATACTATATGAACAATTAAAAAATGAACGACTTCGTATGGTATGATTCAGTACCAAATGAATTTCGTACTCAGTTACCCAATTACAATCACACTCGCTCAGTCTTCAAGAATAAAAATAAAAAAAATACAAACTCTATTGTATGAAATCCTATTCTATCTTGTCTTGAAGTCTTCAACGAATTTTAATGTATTATAAGATTTCCATGAAATGTTAGTGTACCCTGATATGAACAGAAATTTCTAATATATGCTAAAATAAATAATAAAATCATTACACTAATATTTTGTTATCATCAAAAATCATAATCTCAATATTAATTTCTAATTTGAAACATCTGGTTCTTCTCTAACCTGACTCGTTTCATAAACAGGTTGACCAAAACTCGAATTTTTTCAGGTCGAGTCCGGGTCAGGTTTTGGGTTGTATAAATTTTTGACACTTACACATTATTATATTGTTCCTCATTTTGGTGATGTCAAAGGGGGAGTATGTATCATAAGTTGAGTTAGTCTTTTGATTAGTGCAATTTTTATTTTCAATATTGGTATGTTATGTCCTATTTTATGTTGCTATGAAAATAATAAAAAAATTATGTTTAAAAAAAGTGCTTTAAAATAAAAAAAAAAACAATTAAAATGTTTTTTTATCTTATTTTTTAAGGAAGCACTTAGTGAGGGAGATAACTTAGCATGAAATTAAAATTAAAGTTACAAATTTAAAATTCTAAACTATAATGTTTGCCTTCATTAAAAAGGAAGAGAAAATTCAAGAGCCAAACTTCATGTTTTGATGATTAAAAATATTATTCGATAAATATTTACTTATTCCTCCTTTTATTGCATATTTTTATGTGTGTCAGTAATCTTTTCAGGTATAGCATATATCAAGCAAGAGTGAATGATCAAGGCTTAAGACTGTGATGTGTTAGTGTAAAAGTTAATTTATATCTAAAAGCATATGTAATTTTTATTTTGTAGAGTAAATTTCTGTAATAGGTGTATGTTGGCTTAGTAATTATGCATATATACAAATGGGAAGTGAAATTAAATATTTTAATTTTTCTATTAATAATATTGTATGATATATTCAAATAGAAATAAATAAAAATATTTAATTAATCATGAGCTATAACTAATCATACAGTACGACCACCACATTATATAGGATGATCAAATATTTTGAGAAACCTTGTCATTAAATTCTGGTTACTTTAAATAGGCAATTTTAAAATTAAAAATTTGAATTGCTCGTACTGTATGATCCATTTCATACTGTATGAATATTAATTAAAATTTTCTAATTTAATTATGAGGATTAATGAATCAAATCATATAAAATTAATATTTAAGATCATATAATATAATATTATATTGGACTATATGATTCACTAGATAGCTCATCGGTGAACCTTTGATGTTTGATTGAATGGATCGTATAGTATGAACTCTGAATCGTACTATACGAATAGAAGACTGTTAAACTAAAATTTAAGTTTTTTAAATCCCACTATATAAACTCTTTCTTGTCTTGAGAGAAATGGTCTTGGGGCAATCAAATGACATTTTCTTTTTGTGGGAGAGCTTATAGAGAGTGCACTTCACAAGAGAGAGAGAGAGTTCAGGTGAGGTTGAGAGTGGGAAAGTGCATTGAGGGAGTTAAGGAATGTGAGAAGGGTCACATGGTTTCTCTACTAGTCTGCACCTTGCATCCTCCAGTTGTGTTTGTTTAGAGCTCTTAGAGAAGAGCACTATGAAGAGGAGTCCTTGGGGCCAAAGGCTTGCTAACTTATGAGGCTAGGGTCTGCATTTTTTCCAGGCCATGGAGGTGAAAGGAGGGACAACAACTTCGCCTGGCCGATGAAGCGAAAGGAGGGAGCAGCATCTCCATTGAAGAGAGGAGCTAAAGGAGGGATAGACATTTTTACTTGATTAAGGAGGCAAAAGGAGGGATGATATCTTTATCGGAATGAGGAGGTGAGAGGAGGGAGATTTTTTTGAGCCTGTAAAGGTTATTCTCTGTATGTGTTAAGGGAGAAGGGATTCAACATCTAACTGTGTGCACAAGAAGATTCATTGATTAGTCACCACTCAAAGAGAAGGACTTTTAGTGTACGAACGTAGGTCAATTTGACTAAATCACTATAAACCTTAGTTTGTGTTTTCTTACTTTTTCGCAATTTATTTTACTTATAATTTACTTTACTGCACTTGGTTTTATTTTGATTATATTAATGAAAAATGTTTTTGGTGATTGTTTTATGTTGAACTTTAGTTTGAAAATAGTGAAAAAAAATAAAAAGAAAAATAAAAATATTTGTTTTCTACAAATAAAAAAAAAATCATACTAGTTTTTGGTCTCCTGTTGGGTGGTCTAATCTCTTTTGTTTAATCATTTTTGCGTATTTCAATTTTTATTCTTCAAGAGAAAGATTTTCAAAATTTTTTTAAAAGAAACAATTCATCCCATCACTTGGTCACTACTATTAATTCAGGCTTTCACAACATTTTTTAGGACCTACTGCAGCAGTTTAATCACATTCTAATTTATTTTTAGTGGTTTAGAAACCACTACAAATCCGCTATACTTGCGATCACTAGAAACATTTTTGCAGTGGTTTTATGAGTGTGCAGTTGTAGAAAGGCTTTAGCAGCGCTTTTAGCGGGTGTTAAATTCGCTACTAAAGGGTAGAATTGATTAAAAAATAATGCAAAAGAATGAAATTTTGTGATCAAATTATAAATATCTATAAAATAATATACAGGTGCAGAAAGGTGCTTGTATGTATATTTCTTCATCTCAAATAAAACTATAGCAAAATCCTAGGGATATCCCAAATAAAAACAGGTGTAGAATTGATTCATCTTTGAGGAATTATGTTCAAAATTGAATGTTTGATGCTAAGGGTATTGTGATTGAAGGAGATAATCAAATTGTTATATTGCTTTTTCAGAAGTTTCGTCAAAAGCATTTGATTTCAGAAGAATTTTTAAATCCTAAGGATTTAGATTTTCTTAAAGGTTTCAAACAGGTTCTCTTTCATTTTTTCTAAAATGGAATGTAATAAGTTAGCTGATTTATGCGCTAACTTAGCTCTTCTTTCTGATTTTTTTTGGCAAGATGCTAGTTGTAACAACATTCCTCCTTTTCTAGATTTGTTGAAGGAGGAATCAATTTGTACTTAGTTGTTTGAATAAAATTGCTTTATGCATTCTCTCAAAAAAAAAAAAATAAATAAATAAAACTATAGCACAAATAGAGAACAAGAATATCCCACACCTTCCCTTAGGCTTATAGCAGAACAAGAGAAATTATAGGAAAAATAGTCGCTCAGGATAACTGAGTAAAATTGAGTAGCATTGTAGAATTTAATGGATAAAATGCCCACTACATCTGCTTTTTATAGTAAATTTAAAGATGAAGAAATGCATGTTATACAATCCTAGACTTGGCATCGAAACATTTACTCTAAGCTAATACAATCCTAGTCTTGGCTGAGAAGGCGAGAGGAGGAAATATACTGATTTTTACCGGTAGTAAAAACCGTTAGTAATAAGTGCTTTGAAAATACTGTAGTTTTTGTGCTGTAATTACAGCAGTATAAACTGCTGCTATAGTTAATATATAGCAGCAGTATTAACACCGTTGCTATTTAATGCTGCATTTATCCCCTCATTTAAGTAGGTGCATCTCATAGCACTTCTAATTAATGTCAAAACTAATTGTGAGCTTTCAAAGAGACAACTTATTGTCTCAAAATTTTTATTGCTTTTTTAATGCAACCAACTTATTATCATAATTAGTTCCACCATAGTTAGTCATCTTAATTTTATGAATATTTATAGTTAGAGTTTATAAATGTTGTATATGTTTAATTTATTTTTTGGTACCATTTGCATAACGATAATATTATAATTTTGCACGCGTGGGTCCCATTTCACGTTTCCTTAGATTCCTTAGAAGTCGTATGAATGTATCGCAAATGATCCAAATAGCATCTATTACTGAAAGGGTTATTTAGATGCTTTTCTTCTCGCTAGGATTGGATAGCATTACAGAAAAGTGCGAAGGTTGAATTATTTTTCCTCTTGCATGATTGTAGTGCTGAGGGCATTATCTGCTCAATTTATATTATAAAAATCAACATTAATTTAAACATCACAAATCCTTCAAGAGTCCTCTCAGATGCAAACGATTATATATATGGGCCTGTTTCTTAGCTTTTATTCTTAAACACTTTAATCAGAGAACATGGTACACTTGACTAATTTCATCTTCTACTGGATTGGCCATAGCGGTCGAGTTTTTGTAATGTATTATTGTTACGGGCTAGAAGTATATGCGGCGTTAAAGTTAAAATACTGCGTCCTAGCATTGTACGAATATCCAGCTTACACACAGATAACACAAGATGTTTTAATGTGGAAAATCCTGGAAAGGGGAAAAACCACGGGACCTAGCCCAGTCTGAAATGATTCCACTAGTATTTCGGTAGATTATAATGGACTGTCTCGTCCCTGAGGGTGATCATATTACAATGTCAACCGTTTGGTCAAATCTACTGACAAATGGGAATGAAAGTACATTGTCAATTAGTGGACTTACAGAAGTCCGGTGCTACTTCAAAATTTGGGCGTCAGTTGGTAGCCTGACGTTAGTTTAGCAGAACTTTAGTTTCGGGCGGTGGTCTGGCGGAAGTCCGGCATCAGATGGGGGCCCGACGGAACTCAGACGCGAGGTGGTGGTCAGGCGAAACACCGAGCCTCAGGTAGTGATGCGGCAGAAGTTCGGACCTCAACTGGTGGTCCGATAGAACTTTGGGCCTTAAGTGGTGGTTCGGTGGAAGTTTGGGCCTTAGTTGGTGGTCCGACAAAACTCCGAACGTCAGGTGGTGGTCTAACGGAACTTAGGGCCTTAGGTGGTGGTTTGGCGGAAGTGGTACGGCAAAAATCCTGACCTCAAGTGGTGGTCCGATAGAACTTCTGGCCTTAAGTGGTAGTCCAACAAAACTTAGGGCCTCAAGTGGTGGTCTGGCGGTAGTGGTACTGCAGAAATCCGGACCTCAAGTGGCGGTCCGACAGAACTTCTGACCTTAAGTAGTAGTTCAGCAAAACTCAGGGCCTTAGGTGGTGGTCCGGCGGAACTCCGAGCATTAAGTGGTGGTTCGGCGGAACTCTGAGCATTAAGTGGTGGTCCGGCGGAACTCAAGGACTTATGTGGTGGTTTGGCGAAGCTCAAGGTCTCAGGGGGTGGTTCGGTGGAGCTCAGCGTCTCAAGTGGTGGTCTAGCGGAGCTCAGGGCCTCAAGCGGTGGTCTGACAAAAGTCTGACGAAAGTTGAGGAGGCAAGGAGGTAAGAGTGATCTCTGATCTCTCTCTTCTCTCCTTAGGCTTAGGGTCCCTTTTCAAGAGGTATGAGGGGTTTATTTATAGATTTCTTAGAGTGGCATAGCCCATAAATAGGAGGAGATTCAAGGGCAAATGGAGAGTGGTTTGGATGGACGACCGATATTGAATCCCTTGATTGTGGATAGTTCGTTAGTTATTTGAAGGTCTTAATGATATCAGAATTTGGCGATCTTGAGCTTCTTGGATTGGTATCGTCGAGCCACTCGATTCGACTATAAGATAGTCATGTTTGGAAACCGTTTGGTAATTTAAATTGTTGTTTTAACCTTCCAATAACACTTCGATTGGGTCCTCGATTCAGACCCATGTGGGCTCGAATTGAGTCGAATTTGGTGTCGTTGGGTTTGTATTTCCGAGACGTTCAGTTTGACTATAAGTTTGTTGAAATCAGAATTCGGATGGTCCCAATATTAATTTTGGAAGTTTCCGGCTTAATTTTATCTTGAGATTCGTGTCTGATCAAGATAATTTTTTGAGGATGTATCAATTATAAATGTATTTTCTTACCGAAGCCCTAATATTTTTTTTTTGGCTGAATCCGTATACCTCAACATACTGAAATATTACTTGAGCTTGTTCAGTGCTTCGGATATTAATTTCTAAGTTGGACAATGTGAAGGAAGATCTCATCTCCACCTGTATTGGTCACACTACTTGCGATGATGCACGGTGATGCTGCCTGAAGTATTCAGGAATTAACTTGAGGAAATCTTCAGCATTCTCTTCGGGCATCTTTACACCCTCTCTCTCTCTCTCTCTCTATGTGTTTGTCGCATGTGATGATCACAGTCATCGGAATCTGCTGTAAGGAATCGAGACGAAGTGACTGCAAAGGAATAGCGTATTAAAGCCTAATAACCAGCTAAGGCCAAGAAAGCTTGAATTTTTTGCATTAAATAAATGCGAACGCATGCAACCAAATAACATTATATTTTATGTTTACTCGAATATTCCTTGTGTATCTAAAAGGTAGCTGGCAAGTCACAGGACAAAAAAACTCACACCTAGCAGGCCCCATAAAAGGAACAATTATTACGTCCTCTAACCGGACGTAGAGCTACGTTCGGCCGCCAATAACATGTCGCCACGTGCTCTTACTCTTTACCGCGCGGCCCGACGACTTGACCCGTAGCAGAACCGGCCGGGAATGCTATGTTCGCGATTTTCTCGGTATTGATCGATATTTGCTCGGTATTGCTTTGCAAAAACGAGAAATACCGCTCTGTGAAGACCAAAATCATGCAAATACCGAGTTGTACCGAGTTTTTCTACAACTCGGTACAACTCGGTACAACTCACTATTTGCTAAGGATTTGCTCGGTATTGCTAGGGATTTGCTCAGTATTGCTAGGTATTTGCTCGGTATTGCTAGAAAAAAACTCGGTACAACTCGGTACAACTCAGTATTTGCTAGGGATTTGCTCGGTATTGCTAGGGATTTGCTCGGTATTGCTAGGTATTTGCTCGGTATTGCTAGAAAAAACTAGATACAACTCGGTATTTGCTAGGTATTTGAAATATATCCAAAAGGTGATGGGATGTTGTTCGGCTCGTCAAGGATTTAAAAAAACGCACGTGCGAGAACCCAAAAAACAACGGGTCGGGTCGGCGACTTTTCTTCATGCTACGTGACGCTAAAACATTGGTGGCCGAACGTAGAGGAGCGTACGTTCACTGGACCGAATAAAAGTTCTCATAAAAGATCTCACCCAAGGACCATTCGGTCTCACTTGCCCAAGAATACTTAGGGAAGTTGATCCTAGAAATTATTGTGTACGCAATCCGAACGTAGAGAATGATCCGGATAGCTGCGTATTTACTGCTTATTTGCTGCATTTTTTTTATGCACAGTAAATGAGTAGTAAATAAGCAGCAAATAAATAATACTCACTAAATACACAATAAAAACACAAAAAATACGTAGAAAATATTATGTATCAAAAATACGCATCAAATAAGTAGTAAATACGTAGCAATTCGGACCATTCTCCACGTTCAGATTGCTTACACAATAATTTCTTGATCCTATCTGATTTCGTGGGGGCAACCAAGGGTACTTTTGGAGTAGGTGAAATTGGCTACACTCAAGAAATCGTCCACTAAAGTTGCTTGCCATCACTCACGACGAAGTGCTATCATTCACACTCACCGCCTCAACTATAGGAAAGTCAATGAAAACTCACTAGCCTTAGGCACCCAGCTCTGTAATCGTCGAAAGTGACCAACTAAGATGAGGGTCAATGGAGTTCTCATCATTTTTCAAGCTAAAGAGTGACTTAAATTACTCTCTATAGGAGAACAGGCGCTATGCAGAAAAGAATTGCAAGCAAACCAAAGCTGCACAAAGGAAGGAAAGTATTCGCTTAGGCGATATCACTTATCTTCTGAATGTCACAAAGTTTGTAGCTAATCCGGCCAACTGTAACCTTTAGCCAGTTGAACTCCCTGCACTTTAATCGAATGGAGATCACGCTATCTAGAAGCTCTTGTTGCTTTCGAAGAGAATAATAATACAAACACTAGATGAACAAACAATAGATCATTTCAAACTAACAAACCTAGAGAATCAAATTTAAAGTACTATAAATATAAATTCTGCAGTACACTTAAAAACTAAAATTTTCTAATCATTGTATATGCTATAATAGCTGATAATATTAACAAAAAAAAAAAAAAAACAAGAGGTCCAACATTTACGCTCAAACTTAGGATTTTCATCATAATCAATGCGATGGTGAGTGTATCATGATCAATTTTAACAATAGAAGGCAACATATTATTTTTTTTTTCTTTTGTTTAAACGCACATAGGGAGCTTATACATTAATTTAATAAAGAGATACAAATTCTTAAATGGATCAAATGCTCTTTGATGCTCGAAGAGCTACAACAAAAAGAAAATAAAACCTTTGAGCCAATGATCCATACTACATATAAGAGAAACAAAAGAAAGGACAAGGGAGGCAAGAAGCTAGAACCACTAAAAAATTCCAAGCTTAGATGAAAACATTAAGCGCACCCAACTATTAGCATTGATCGCTATGGAAAAATCTTCGAATATGCGAACCTCGCTTTTACAAGCTTAGGGTTTCACTTAGTTTTACCCGAGGTAGATTAAATTTAACCTTTAATTAGATTTCCCATAAGAATAATATCAAGGTTTATTTAGATTTGGGTTCTACTTCCTATAAGTTCAAGCCCTCATAGTTAATTACCTCTCCTAACACATTAGAAGAGCACTCTCGATTAATGATAAAATATACTTTAGCTTCGTGCAAAGAGTGTGAGAATGTGCAATAGCATTTTAAACTTAGTTATGAGGGGATGAAGGTACTCCCGATCAAGATCCCATGGTTCTATCATCCCGGCTATACCGTGGGTTTAATTTACTAACACTTACAACCATTGATTGTAGTGTCAAGGAAATTTCATTTGCAGCCATGGGTTGCCCCCTCTTAGGGATCCCGAGTAGATTGAAGTGAAAATTTATGGATTTTAGTTTAAATTATTTTTGATTTGGACTTATGGCTCTACTTAAGAGTGGCCAGTATAATTGGATTTGGGTAGGGGCTTACGACCTTTATTTGAAAGTAGTCATAATAATGGATCTTACGACTTCTATTAGAGGTGGCCTAAAAGTTTTATGGTTGGATAGGTCTTATGACTTCCTTAGAAGTTACCTAATGACGAGTCTTATGACATAGCCCTATAAGTTAAGTAGCCCATATGGTGGGTCTTACAACCTAGCCATTATAGATCAGGATGACAAAGTGCCCTGTCTAGGGTTATGTTATTACCTAAAAATTTTCCTTAGAGATCGAACTTACGGCTTCTATTATAAGTGTCCGGTGTGTTAATTATGGATTGGGGGTTAGGTCATTTTTGCGTAAAGATTTCCCCTAAAGTTGGGCGTACGATTTTCATTTGAAAGTTGCCAGGTGGTGGATCTTACAACCTAGTTCTTATAAATAAGGCTTTCTATAGTGTTTTTGAGTTCTCGATATAGGGTCATTCATTTAGAAGTTTCCTAACAAGCGGGTCTTACTTTTTCGCTTATACATAGCCTAGGAGTGTTAATTGGGGGTCAGTGGTTAGGTTGTTTTTATCTAAAAATTTCTTCTAAAGTTGTACTTATGATTTCATTGAAATTGGCAGGTACCTAGTTCACTTAAAAGTTTTAGTTCAAATCAACAAGGCTGCCCGTATGATTTGAGTTTTAGATTTAGGGTCGTTCACTTAGATGTTCTTTAACATGCGAGTCTTACTGCTTCACTTAGAAGTAGCCTAAAGATTTGTAGATGTTTGCTAATTTTGATATTAGACTGTTATTTTGAAACCTAATTGCCAACAATTGTTTTCTACTCTAGCTTTTAATAGTGTACATATTACTTTATTTTGTGCTCAAAGTTTATTTCTACTATAATAGTTTGTTGTTCTACTTATTTTTCAGTACTTTATTCTGCATGTAGTAGTTAGTTTTATAATTTTTAATATTAATTTAATTTTATGTATGATGCACTAACTTTAATATATTGGTTTGCAGGTTCTCGTAGCGAGCATATTAGAGAGCTCTTAGATAGCTGCGGGAGCTATTGTTGAGAGTTTGAGAGTGTTTGAACTTGTTTGTTGGAAAATTTCAGAGCTGTTGTGAGAACTGTGGAGAGCTACTTGGTAGAGTTGTTGTGTGAGAGCTACTCAGTTGGAGAGCTGTCAGTTGTTTGTTATAGAGTTTTGTTGCTAGTGTTATAGAGCTATTGAAAAGCTTGTACATAGACTAGACTATTCTAAATATTTTATTTCTATATTTTGTTTGATTTTAAATGCATTAATTAATTAAATGAATACTAATTGAAATAGAGTTTTAATTTAAATTCAATGGTTTGGTGCATGATTATATTTTGAAATTAATTGTGTTAAATTTAATTTGATTGTTATTCAATTATATGAGTTAAATGAATGTTGAATTGAAATTTACTTTTCTTGGTTTGTTAGTTTGAACTTTAAGAGTAATATATATATATATATATATATATATATATATGTTAAATTCACTTTGCTCATTTAATTGGTTAAAGTTAATGTTATGAGTTTTTTTAGATTAGTCAATCATTCGATCAATCAACTATTTTAAAGGTTATTTTTATTTGAATTAAATTTCTACTTCAATTAAAATTTAAGATTCGAAGAGCCGCTAGGGATTTTCTTTCTTCTCTAGCCGCCGCCTCCGTGGTTTCTGCTCTCCTCCCCGCCTCTTCCGGCTTTGCCGGAGGAGCGATGGCCTCCGCTCCTTCTTCCTCTCATCCTCAGGAGTTACCACCCCTCTCTTCCAAGGTTTCTGTTCCCTCTTTTGCGCCAGCTCTCAGCTACAGCAACGTTGTAGCTTCTCCTCGTCCGGGAAATGCTTTTAAGCTTTCCTCTACCGTTTTGCCTGATGATCCCTTGGATTTTAATGAAGCTCAGGTGAAAGCTGCAAAGGATGAATGGGGCTTATCTTTGATAGGTTATTCAATTGGTAGACGACCATACTACGAGTCCTTGCTCTCTGCCATGCGTAAGTCTTGGAAACTCAAAGGTATGATGAAATTACTCTCGCTGAGTGATGGTTTTTTCATGCTTAAGTTTACTGCGCATGAGGATTTTGATATGGCTTTGGCGGGGGGTGTTTGGTTTTTTTTGGGAAAACCTTTCGTCTTGCAAAAATGGAAACCAAACTTCAAGCCGGTGAGAGAAGAATTCTCCTCTGTTCCTATTTGGTTCAAAATCATTGATCTTCCTCTTCCCTGTTGGACTCCTGAAGGCATTTCGAGAATAGCGAGTAAAATTGGGAAACCATTGGCGGTGGATGATCTCACAGCGGAAAAATCCCGACTCACATATGCCAGGGTCTGTGTCCAGGTCGATAAAGACTGCTCTTATCCGGAAACCATTCCAATTTCCATTCTTGGTGAGGCGTTTAATCTTAAAATTCAATACGAATGGAAACCAATTCCTTGTCAACATTGTGGATCCATTGTTCATTCCCCAGATTTCTGTCCTACAAAACCCTCCTCTGCTCAGGCAGAATCTCGTATTCCTGCTAGGGGAAGAAGTCAAAGTCGCAAACCGCCAAGACCGGACAACAGGAATAACACAAGCAATCCTCCAAAGCAGAATCTTTCATCTGGTTTAGCTGAAGGAATCATTTCTGCTACACCTTCACTACCTTCATCTCATCCGATTACTGACCAGGCAAAGGTCAGTAACAACCAACAGTCTTCAATCAATACTCCTTCCACCTCGCAGATTACGCCAGTCACCATTCCACCCAGCAACACTCAGTCATCTGTATCTCACATTCCGAATCTAAATTCGCCAACTGACGAGGTAGTCAATCCCAATTTGGTCATTCTGGCTAATAAGCAACAAGAAAAGGTTATATCACCTAACAAATTTGCTTTATTGGGGGAAAATATTAATGATAATGCTCAGACGTCCTCTTCTTCTTCCAGTCAAGATCAGTCCAGGAATATTCAGCAAGTTCAAACAAAAGCTTCTAGGAGTAAAGCAAGCAAAAAAACTCCTAATCACTCTTCAAAATCTTAATGATCCCTCCTCGACTGGCGGCTTGGAATGTGAGAGGTTTCAATAGCCCAGAAAAGGTTAGGGCTTGTAAGGAGTTGGTTCAATGTCACAATCTTGATCTCATCTGTGTTTTGGAGAACAGAATCCACAATAAATCTTTCTCTGATCCTTGGTTTCGCCTGAACCACGAAATTTTTCCGAATGAGGACAGCTGCCACAATTTCAATTTGTCCATCTCTGGTAGGATTTGGATAAAATGGAACTCTGACCATTTACATTACATCACTGCCTTCTTTTCTTCTCAGTTAATCTCGGGCAATCTGTATAAAGGCTCTGAGCTTGTTTGTGTTCTAACAGTAGTCTATGCCTCTAATGATCATTCGGAGAGGCTTCAGCTGTGGGATAAGATCAGGGACTTGGGGGCAACCATCTCCTCTCCATGGCTTATTCTGGGCGATTTCAACTGTTGTTTAAACCCCAATGAAAAGTCGGGGGGGGACTCCACTCCTTTCTTCTCAACTTGTGGACTTTAACTCTCTTATTTTTGATATGAGTTTATTTGATTTAGCATCTTCTGGCTTGAAGTACTCTTGGTTCAATCAAAGACCCAATGACCCTATTCACTTGAGGTTGGATAGGATGCTTATTAATGATAAATGGTTGGAAGTTTTTCCTTCTTCTAAGTATGAAGTTTTGCCACCTTCTTGTTCTGATCACTCCCCCATTGTCCTTCAATGCAATGTTTCTGTTATTGGGAATCATAGGTTTCTCTTCAAAAATTTTTGGACTAAGCAGGAGGAATTTTGGCATGTCTTACTTAGTATTTTTTCCCAACCCATCAAAGGCAATCCCATTTTAGGGCTCTATAATAAGCTAAAAATGCTCAAGGTGAGGCTTAAAGGCAAAGATTGGACAAATTCTTCTTTTTTGTCAATTCATTTCAATTCTCTCAAGGAACAGCAATCTACCTGTTTGGGTTTACTTAGCAATGATCCTCAAAACATTGACTTAAACCGTCAGCTGAAAGGTATCAATTCTCAACTGGCTGAATGCTCCTCATCTTGGACTAATTGGATGCTTCAAAGGGCTAAACTTAAATGGCTTTCTCAAGGGGAAGATGATTTAAAATTTCTTTATGCCAAAGTTAGGAGAAGAAGGAATATATGCTCTTCTAATCTTCTATCTACGGAAGACTCTAATGTTAGGAGTACATTAGTTAATTCCATCATTGAGCATTTCCAGAATTTATTCAATGCTCCTAAACCTATTGCTTGCTGTGATTCTATGCCAATCCCGGAAGGTAATATCATTCCTCCTCACCTTGCCTCTTTACTCATAGCTCCTGTTTATGATGAAGACATCAAGGCTGTCATTTTTCATGGAAATTCTAACTCGGCCCCTGGACCTGATGGGTTCAATTTTGAGTTCTTCAAAGCAACCTGGCTTTTTACTGGCCCTTTAGTTTGCAAAGCAATCAAATCTTTTTCTCCAAAGGGTACCTTCCCAATTTTATTAAAGCTTCGGCTATTGCTCTAATCCCTAAAACTGCTCATGCTTCTAATATTACAGACTTTAGGCCGATTGCTCTCTGTAATGTTTTTTACAAGATCATCACCAAGATTATGGCAAATAGAATGAAAAATATCATGCCTTTGATCATTGGGGAAAATCAAGGTGGTTTCATTAAACACCGTATTGGTACTGACAATGCTCTTCTTGCTTCTGAAATTCTTCTAGAATTCAAAAAATCAGCCAATAAGAAACTTATGTGTGCCAAGCTTGACATCCGTAAAGCGTTTGATTCAGTGTCCCGTGACTTCATCCTTAACAGAATGAAACAAAAAGGTTTCCCATTGGCCTTCATTAATTGGACTAAAACATGTATTTCTGATGTTCCTTTCTCTATCAGCATTGATGGAGCTCTAGAAGGTTATTTTCAATCCTCTTCGGGTATTAGGCAAGGATGCCCGCTCAGCCCCTACCTTTTCTGTATTGCTATGGATGCCTTCACTTGCTTGATTGATAATCCTAATGCGGCTGATAAATTTCATGGAATTCACAAAAAGGATTTGGTTGTGTCCCATTTAATGTATGCGGATGACCTTCTTATTTTTGGGGATGCAACGACAAAAAATTGTAAAGTTCTGGTTGATATTCTGGATGATTTTGCTAATCTGTCTGGGCTTAAGGTTAACCATGAGAAAAGCAATCTTATCATCTCAAAACCTGTTGGCAATCCTTTACATATTGCTCAAGCTCTCAACATTTCTTCTTTTGGGGACAAAATGATTTACCTTGGGATCCCAATTTCTATCAGGAAACTGTGCAAGGCTGATTTCCAGCCACTGCTGAACACGATTTCTAACCATCTGGCAGGTTGGAAAGCTAGACTGCTGTCTTTCGCTGGAAGGATACAATTCATTAAATATACGATATGCAACACCATTACCTACTGGATTAGGGGTACCATGCTTTCTAAGACTTGCATTAAAAACCTGAATAGAATGTGTTCTAGATTTCTTTATTTTGGTGATGTGGAAGCTAGGAAATTATTCCTGATTGCCTGGAATAACACCTGCAAACCCAAGCATTTTGGTGGGCTGGGTTTACCGAACCTTTTTGGGCTGCAATTTGCTAATTATTGCTCTTTGGTGTTCAGATTTTACAATTCCCAAACTCTGTTTTTTAAATTTCTATATGCCAACTACGGCACTCCCTGGACTCCTGCTAGTGGAAAACCATCTTCTCTTTGGAATGCCATGTGTAACACAGCTGATCAGATTAAGCCCATTATTAGCTTTAACCTTAAACCTAATTGTATGGTTTCTTTTTTCTGGGACCCTTGGCTTAATGGGAAATCCATTTTGGAGGACCCTGCAAACCATTACCTTCAATCAATGCTGCCTTCCCAGGCTTCGGTTTCGGATTTTCTGAACTTTTCTGGGCACTTATTACAAAATCAGATTGCTGTGTTTGTGGGCACTTCCTTTATGCAGAATGAGCATGGTTTTAAAAAATCACTTTGCTGGGACAAAAGAGATGTTGTTTGCTTTTCTGATTTTATTAATTACTTCTATCGAAATGATACCCAAGTAGATTGGTGTAGCTGGGTATGGCATAAACATTACGCCTTGAGGTATACGACTTACACTTGGTTAGCTCTAAACAATGGGCTTAAAACTGCGGAGGAGCTTATAAGAAGAAATATTTTGGTTAACTCCACCTGTGCCTTATGTGCTTCTAATTTTGAATCCAACAGCCATCTCTTCTTTGAATGTGAATATGCTTTCACTGTTCTGAAATTTCTTTTCCCTATGGTGGGAGAATTCCTTCTTAGACCTCGGCTAATCCAAGTATTATCTTTCTTGGGAGAAAGCCTTGTTTTGACAAAAAAAGAAAAGGAGTTTTATCTTATCACAGTGAGCTGTTCAACTTACTTCATTTGGCGTGAAAGAAATGAGAGAAGGTTCAATTTCAAATATAGATGCTCAAATACACTCTCTCTGCTTATTAAAAATGCTGTGGAAGCTAAATCTTGCAAATGGTATCCGGGAAGCAGTTGATTTTCCATTTTGTTGTTGGATTGGAAAACTTACGCCGGGACTGTAGTCTGTTCCTTTGATTCTGGTGGTGCTTATCAGTTGGAAAGGTTTTTGTTGTTCCAGCATCGGTTTGTTTGGCTGGGACATTATTTCTAACAGTTGTTTTTTGTGATTATGCTGCTTCCCTGCCCTGGAGATTTGGTTGGCTCGTTTCGTTACTTTTCTGGACGATGATGTAGCTGCTAATCTTCTCCTAGGAGGGCCTTTCTTTTTTGGGCAACCAGGAGTTTTTCGTGGGTGCCGCTTCGATCAAATTATCGGATTAGCAGTCTGAGTCCTTAGGTGTTTTTGCACCTAATTTTGTGGACAGTTTTGCTGGCTGTAATCTTCTTTTTGTCTTGGTGGGGGGTATAGATTTTTTGGTTTTGCTTCTTGTTTGAAGTGTAAACCTTTTTTGTTATACCTTACTTGTAACCTTTTTTTTTTTACATAGTAATATATGGGCTTTGCCCTCATTTTCCCCAAAAAAAAAAAATTTGAGATTCCAATGTTTAATGAATTTTAATTCATGTTAAATTTTAATTTTAATTAAAGTATTTAATTTAACAATTTAACTAATGTTAAGATTTTAGTTTTGGATTACAGTTTAATCAAATTTTAAAATTGTTAAAGTTTTGATTTTAATCATTTTTTTTATTTTGAAATTAATCAGAGCTTTGCTCTGATTGAGTTTGATCAATTTTTCAATTATTAGTTGATTGAATTTTTATTTCAGTCAATTAGACTAATTCTTCAATTTGTTAAGTTATTTAGTTAGTAATTAATCAATTTGATGTTTTAACATGATTTAAGTTTATGCTTCCATTTTAACCTCCAATGCTCGTGCTAAGGAATTATATCATCCATTATCCCACAAAGGCAATTATCCCGTGTTTCCATTTGTCTTGAACTAATGCTTGAATTGTAGTCCGACTTTAGATTTTTTTTTTATTTATAATAATTATGTGATGATTTTTTCGATTAATATATCAATTAATTAATTGAGCAATCCAATTTTTTTTTTTTTAAAAATCCACAAGTCTTTCCTTCGAGCTGAGGCAAGGGAGGGTACTCACCCCTTCAATCCATCCATTCAAAAAGATAACCGACGGCCAAGGCTTCGGGACCTTGTTAGGTCCCATAAATGATCTTCGACGTCTTCAATTATTGGTTGTAGTGATTGCATTTGATTTAGTGATTACCATATTTGCCCCCGTTCCAAAAGTTTGCATAAATCTAATATATATATATTTTTTAAATTTGGCAGCCTCGCGGTCTCCCCTCCCAGCGAGGGCAGTAGAGGAGGGCACTCACCCTTTCAATCCATCCAAGAAGAAAGATAATTGATGGCCGAGGACTTCGGGATGTTATTGGGTCCTAGAAATATGTCTTCTAGTCTCTGATTGATGATTGCAAGCATCTGATTTAAAGATAGAGGTTTTTACATACCTAACACTTAAAACTTTTCTATTTACTTATATAACACCTAAACCTTATTATTTACTTTTCTACCACCTAAAAACCTTATCCCTCATCAAATATAGCACTCCGTTTCTCTCCCGTCAAAATCAAACCCTGAAATTTGTATTTCTGAGACGTCTGCTTCGCCTCATTCTTACTCGGCCTCGAAACCCCGTCCGCCGCGACCTCCGGCGAAATCGCTTTAGTGATCCTGCAGCGACTTGAACTAGCCGGTTCAAACCTCCTGCTCGATATCACGCGCAACATCTTAGAATCAAGACTGATCTAATTGGTTGAATTGAGATCGATCCAGTAGCTCCGAAAATGACTTGGGAAACGAGTATCTGGTGCTTGAAGTTGTATTGCGGTGCCGCCTGCTTGCCGAAGGTGGCCAATTTCAGCCTCTTCGCCCAGCAAAAGCTGGAAATGGGGCCGCAGGTTGGGGAGTGCTCGTGCTCGATGTTGAGATCGAAATTGATGCCCTCTTCCACGATTTCGACTGCGAGCAAGCCCGTCGGGTCGCAGAGGCAACGTGAACTGGCAAAGTATTTGAAGAAAGCCATGTCGTGATATCTAGCGACGAAGAAGAAGGTTTTGTATCTAGGTTTGTTGTTACGAGCGGCTTATAATCAATATAAAAGGGTGTTGGAGGTGGCTTTTGTCTGCTTGTGGTTGCTTCATATGTTTGATGTTCTTCTGAGATGGCTTTTGGGGGCTTCTGCCTCTATTTCAATTTGATGGCTGCTTCCTTGTTTATTTATAGAAATGTCGATTAAATGATTAAAAGAAATGTTGATTCAGATGGAGCTTCGCACGAAATGTCGACTGTGTCGGAGAAGACGAGGGGATTCAAACGCAAAAAAGGAGCTGCTCTATTCGAATGTATTCGCACAAGCTGGAGAAGGCGATTCCGGCGCGGAATACATCTTTTGGGGTTTGATTTCGATGGGAGAGAAACAGAGTGTTATATTTGATGAGGGATAAGGCTTTTATGTTGTAGAAAAGTAAATAGTAGGGTTTTGGTGTTAGATAAGTAAATAGAAAAGTTTTAAGTGTTAGCTATGTAAAAACCCCTTAAAGATTAGATCACCTTACCTTATCTATATATATATATATATATATATATATATATATATATATATATATATATATATAGTAATAATAATAATAATAATAAATAAAGATAGCATTAGATAAAATAATAATAATTATTATAAGCATATCTCCTCTTACTCACCGCTTCAAGAACTTTTAATATAAAATTAACACTAGAACAGAAAGAGTAAAACTGAAATACTAGAAGTAGAAAACTTACAGATCTTATTCAACTTCAGAAAACTTCGGTTACAAAACGATGCCTTCCTAAGGCCAAAACACACGCTTATATAGACTACATTCTAAGAAAACTCAAGGGAATGGAAAAGCAGAACAATTATTAAAGATACATTAATTGATTCCCCACTATAACAACTGGTTGGTGACCAATGACCCACCTTCTTAGTGGAAAATATTACACTTCTAAAGGTGACATTATTGATTCCATTATGCTGCCTTTATAGAAAGTCGTTGGTCTCTTCTTAGAGTGGTGCTTTACCAGGACAGTGAATGGGTCCTGCTTCTTCGTACTTGAGTGATTGATGGTCCCATGTGTCTGGTATCGTGTCATCAGAATGTTGAGATGCCATTTCTTTATCGTCGGGAAATAATTGGGTCATTTGATCTAAATAAGCCTTTTGAAGTCGTACTTTAATATGTTATGAAGACTCATGCTGATATCTCTGTTTGAACATTTTTTTGCAAATTTTTTAAATAAAATTCTGCTGCAATAGGTTGCCTTTAATTTTTAATAAGTTTGTTTTGGATAACCTTATCAATTTGTTTTCTTTTATCTTCAATAATAATTGCAGACAACCATTTTACTGAGAATGTTTGCATGAGGCATTTTAGATTTAGTGAATCTCTATTGATTACAATATTCCAGGACCATATCCATGTAATTTGCGCTTGAGCAAAAAAGAAGAATTCTCTCATTCCAACGATAAAATCTGCTATCTTAATAACTTGTAGGTGAGGAGATGAATCGACCCAAGTATTATAACTTGCTTGTAATTCAGGCGGCAGAATTGGAAGGATGACTCCTTTATATTCCCACCATTTCTAAAACCATGATGGAACTGGATTTTCCAAGATTTCAGGATAAAGGATAAACATCCATGAATGAGTATGAGTGGGATTTAAGACATAAAATGCTTTATGCATGGCTTGGACATAAGTCCAGTAGTTAAAATAACATATTTTAATGGTTCATTCAGGTTGTGGAATTTCAAATTTTTGAATTTGAGATGGGGAGATGCCCCAATCTTTAGGATGGATTAAACTAAGAATATTAGCCTTGCTGTTGGTAACATTATGTTTTTCATCGTAATGATGTTTTACCTTAATACATTGAAGCTGAAAAAGAATAGCCTCATATGTTTCTCTATAATAGATGGAATCTTGAAAGAACGGATTAGTATTTAGGTATTTTTTAAAGATAAGCTTGGGGGAGGTTATTTCATGATCCTCAAAATTGAGATTTAGTATATGCTCAACACTCATTTTAAGCATAGGCTCAAACATATTTGATGTTTGGGCAGCGGATGGTTGTTGTGCTACTGGATTGGTTTTTTCTGGATTATCCTATTCTGATGACCCGTATAGATACGACTCTAGTGGTATCATTTTTGGAAGGGGAGGAGTGAACTCTCCTCGTCTGCGGCCTGTTTGTTCGCATCCTCTTCCTCTCGGTGTGCCTCGAGGATGAGGCCACCCCCACCCCCTCGAAGGGGTATTGGGTGTTATTGGGCACCCTTTTGGGGTGCGCCACCCCTCATTATCCATTTAGCTTGGGGTACCCGTGAGATATTCACGAGTTAGAAAATCAGGCAAAGAAATATCTTTGCCTTTAATAAATTCAATGGAAAAATCAAAGATTGCTAATTGAGCTTGCCAAGTGACAAATATCTATTTAGATGCTAGATTTTTAACATTCTTTTCTAAAATGAATTTTGCAGAAGAACAGTCTATGCGTAAGATAAAGGTAGAATTTAATAGATCATCTTGAAATTTATTGATTGATTTTACAACAGTTAGCATTTCTTTCTTAATAGTAGAGTATTTACTCTGAGTTGGATTCCATAATCCGGAAGTAAAGCGAACTAGTTCTTCTTTTTTAGTCGATAGATTTCTTTGTTTAAGTATTCCACCATAACCTATAGTTGAGGCATCAGTTGCAACAATTTTTGGATAAGTTGGATTTGCTGAAGTAATACAGGGTAAATTTTTAACATGATTTTTAATAATCTGGATTGCTTTTGTACAGGCGTCATCCCAAGGGGGTGAATTTTTTCGAAGCCTTTTAAATAATGGTGTTGCATCTTGAGCTATATTATGATAAAAATTAGAGACATAATTTAGGGCGCCATGGAATCTTTGGAGCTGTTGTTTGTCTAATATTTTATCAGGAAATTTATCATCAAAATCGATACTACGCTGAATAGGAATTATTTTTAATATTGTTTTCTAGAAATCAAATTTCTAATTGGAATAATTTTATTTTTGGTTATGATATAACCAAACCATTTTGCATGGCTAACCATTTAATGGTTTTTAAGTGTTTAAAATGTTCTTCTATTGTCTTGGACAATACTAATACATCATCAATATAAACAATAATGTATTTATTATATGGATTAAGAATTTCATTCATGATTTTTTGGAATTTTGAGGGAGTGTTTTTTAAGCCGAAAGGCATTACATTCCATTCATATTGTCCAAATGGTACTGTAAAAGTTGTTTTATAATAATCTTTTTCTTTTATCTGGATTTACCAATATATAGATTTTAGGTCAAATTTTGAGAATAAATTAGCCTGCGCTAATATGTTAAGAGTATCTCATTTATTTGGGATTGGATATCTTATCCATTTTAATACTTTGTTAAGAGGTTTATAGTTAATTACGAGGCGAGGTTTGCCTCTTTCTTTTTCAGCTGCATTCATGACATAAAATGCAATGCAACTCCATGGGGAGCTAGATTTTTGAATACTTTATTTTTCTAATAGGTCATTTATTTATGTATGACAAAGTTCTAAATTTTCTTTATTCATTTGTGATGGCCTAGATTTGGTAGGAATTTTACTCTCTTCGAATCCTTCTATATAAAGAAGACTAACATAATGAGTTTTTCGATTCCAAAAACTAATAGGATTTTCTCCACAGATGTGAGTTTTAATTTCTTCTACAAATTAAAGAATTTTTTGTTTAATTTCTGCTTGTTGCAGTTTATTTGTTAATTCTTTCAATTGAATTTCTTTAGTTAAGGAATTTATGTTTAATCGTTTTCTTTTAAATTTATTAATTCATTTCATTTAAAATGATCTCTTTAGGATATGTAATAAAGTTAAATTTTATAGGCGGATCGCAACAATGAGAGATGATACCTTCTGTATCTGTTGTCATTGATATAATTTTAAATAGGAATGGCGTTCCTAGTATAATATATTGAGAGAGATTTTTAACTAATAAAAATGGAGTTTTAATACAGTATTCTTGTTGACATACTGCTGCTTGGGATATTTTATATTTTATTTCCATAGTGTCTCCACTGGCCGAAGTAAGTCTTTGTGTAGTTTTTTCAAAGTATTTTGACGGAATTAGTCATTCTTGGACATAGTTCATATCTGCTCCACTGTCAATAGGGTAGTTAAATTTTGAAGTACTAGTGATTTTTGAATTACTAATGTTATAGTAATGAACCATTTGTGTATAATGGCTTTTTGGAGAGAATTAATTAATGTATTATTTTCAGGATTTTGAGAATTATATAGTTCTTCTGGATTAGGTTGGTCAAGAAGTTATTCTAATTCGAGGTTTGTAACTCTAGTAGAGAGCTTTTATTGTTCGATTTTTAAAATATGTACTTCCCTTTTTAGGGTTTTTAGTTTAGTTTTTAATTAAAATAAAGTTGTTGGAGTAGGATTACTCTCTATTTCTTTTTGCTTAAATCTATCTAAGACTTCTTTCATTGAATAATTAGGAAACTTGTTTGTTTTAGGAAGAAGGGTGTCTTTTGATGTTCCTACTAAATTGATAATCTGATCTCTAGATTTAGGATCTTGAACTTGGGCTAACATTTGGATGAGTTGATGTTTCTGTTCGTTAGAGAGAACAAAAAGTCCTGATTTTTCAACAATGGATTTTTAATAATCATTACTATTACAATTATTACAACAAGTTGATGAGTCTGAGTCAGACTCGTCTATTTCAGTTTCAGAGTCAAAATTAGATTCTGATTCTTCAGTATTTAACAGAATTTTCATTAACAATTCTTTTGTTTCTTCATCTAATTTTAACTCGTTTATTTTCTTTTTCATAAGACACTTACTCGAATAATGTCCTATTTTTCAACATTTAAAACATTTAATAGTTTTTTCAGAGTTCTTTTCATTAGATTTCTGAATTCGTCTATCTTTGAATTGCCTTTTAGAAAATCTCTTATGCTAAGAAACATTTCTTTCTCTAGATTTTATGTTTCTTTGCGTTTTAGCTAGCTTATGTTCCTTTTTTGTTAAAGGACCTAAGCAAGCAAATTGCTCGCAGAAAGCTCATAATTTCTTTCTACCTGATATTCTTTCACTTTTTAATTGTTGATTCATTCGTATATCGTTACAAAGGGTGATTCCTACTTTAATACATTCACTAATTATACGTCCATACATATATTGTTCAAATATAAGCTGTCCATTTTGATTTCATAATTTTCTTTTACCTTGGTGGCAAAGGTGGCTGGAAGCCCTTCAAGGAATGTTTCTTTCCAATAACTGGAACTAGCGTCAGAAAGATTCATTGCTCTTGTCATAAAAACATCTTTATACCATCTAAAATGAGAAAGGGATGGAAATTTTAATTTTTGTAATAGATAACGCATTTGTTCTCTATTATCTGTCATATATCCTAGAAAATGTTCTAAGATATTATGAATGAGAGTATAAACTGCCTCCTCATTATCCTTTTCGGAGTCTAAAAGACTTTTTTCACTTTGAAGATCATTCTTCTCAGCTGGACTAAGATAATTGTCCCACCATCCTTTAAGGATGTTGGTGAAACCATTAATAATAATTTGTGCTACTTCCCATGGTTTTTGGCCTTTACTTTGAGCTACTGTAGCATAGATCAAGATTTGATGGACAGTTTTGTGAATTTGATAGTCTGAGAGACCATCAAAATTCCATTCGTATAATTGTCTAGGATCATATGAAATTTGTTCATTTAGATCATCTTCATATAAAAGATCAGAAAAGGTTGGTCATTGATAGTAATATTTTCCTAAACATTTTTTAGGATATTTTAATTTATTTAATGTTAAGGGTATATTTGACTTTAGATTTGAACTTGATGGCCTAAATTGATCTTCTATCTGAGCAATATCATAATCTCTTGACAAATCTTCGTTTAACTCATTTTCAGAGTTATTTGAAGATACTTCTTCTTCTAACATGGTTATTTTCTATGATTTAATTTGTTTTATGACCTTAGAAATATTAAGGTCTTCATCCAATTTTTCTTTGATTGGAGGCGGAAGTTTTATTGCTGGTTTTGTTACAATCAGTTTTGAAGTGACAGATGTTTTAGGATTTTTAGCATTAGTTTGTTCAATTTTAATTTTTATTTGATCTAATTTTTTGTCAATATTTTCTAAATGAGAAGTGATAATTTGTAATGTATTATTAGTAAAGTTGAGTTGCTTTACTATTATGGCCAATTCTCTTATCACCTGTGGATTAGAAGGAATATTACCAAACGGAATCATGACTATGCCTTTTTTTTATTTTTTGACGATTGTCCTTTCATTATTCCAGTATTTGAAGTTATGTTGTTAATAAACCAGTATGGGAAAAGGATTGTTGCTTTTCCATTTTTGTTTAATGTTTCTAAATCCAAAAAATATTGATCGAAAAAATTAATTTGTTCTTCTTCTAAGTACATTTTTCGATACCAAGTTCAAAAAGTTTTGAATCGTGGTAGCATATAATGATGGATAACCATTTCTTGTAATATTGTGTTTGGTCCGTACATCATTTAAAATTGCATTTCAGAAGGTGTTGGAGAACGTAGATTTTGACTTCCCATAACTAGATGACATATTCTATTTCTATTGAGAGTTAAACCTGGACTAGAGGTTGTTTCAAAGTCCTCTGATTTAGTCGTTCTAACCTCTTATCCTGAGTTAGAAGGAATAGAAATTCTATGAAGATGAATAGATCTTCTTGGGTTAAATCTTACTTCTACATCTCCATATGAAGTTTGAATTATTTTTTCAATATCTTATTTTATTACCGGTTGAGGTGTAATCACCTGTGGTAATGACCATTGTTCTGGAAAAGTTTTCTCATTCCATCTAATGTCACGATTTGTTGCTATATTGGAAGCTAAAAGATTAGTTTCTATTAACGTAGTTCTACTGATAGGTTGAACAACCTTTTTAACTCTAGGATTTAAAGTATTCATTACTTTAAAATGGATTTTGTATATTAAGGCTATGGTTTCTTATCTAGGAAGAAAGTTATAGCCATGAAGTTGAAGGTGTAGCTTAAGAGCTTTGAAAAGATGAACGTCTGCTAATGACAGACTTAGATTTGGAAAGGTATTAAAATAAACTGGGCCATGACATAGACTAGTTTTCATAACACCCATTAAAGATTGTGCCCAATTAAAGCAACGTCCATCTCTTAGACATGTAAGAATGGAAGCATTTAGTCCTCTTAATGTTAGAGGCTTAAAGGCTATTTGGATTAAGCCGATATGCAAGTATTTATAATCTTGCGTGTATGATCTAAGATCATCATAGGATAATAGAGGAATAGTTTTTTTAGTGGAGTCAATGGTTATTGACTGTTCTACCATTTTTATGGTAGTTTTTCCTTTAAAATCAAAGGTTCCGATTTGACAAATTAAGTGTTTGTCAACTTTAGGTAGCGACCACTTATTTAAATCTTCCTCATTGAGAGGATATTCAATTAATTCGGCATTTTTGATATCTCGAAAAGAGGGTACTTTTCCCTTTTGGAGGATAGATGGTGAAGAAGATGCCATTTGTACATCTATTTGTAAGCATGTATTTCTTATCGATAGATAAAGAAGGTGGTCTGGATAATCCAATAAGATAATCTGCTTATGCTATACAAATTTCTTCATAAAGACATGGAATATCCTGGGATTACGACCAACAGAGAGGTTTACTGCCAAATTCCAATTCACTTATGAATCAATTAATAGCCTGAGAAGGTTAAAATTATTTAGAGAATCTATGAGGTTAGAGCTGAGAGAGTTCCTCTGCTCCCTGTCCTCGTGCCTCCCCCATCAATCAAAGAGAAATACCAACTTACCAACGAGATCAGATTACTCCGACATGGCTCTGATACCAAACTTTTAGTCCAGGTTTAACTCTCAATAAATCCATCCAAGAAGAAAGATAATTGATGGCCGAGGACTTCGGGATGTTATTGGGTCCTAGAAATATGTCTTATAGTCTCTGATTGATGATTGCAAGCATATGATTTAAATATTACATCACCTCACCTTATATAATAATAATAATAATAATAATAATAATAATAATAATAATAATAATAATAATAATAATAATAATAATAATAATGATAATAATAATAGTAATAATAATAAATAAATAAAGATATCATTAGATAAAATAATAATAATTATTATAAGCATATCTCCTCTCACTCACTACTTCAAGAAATGTTGAGAGAGACCCTATTTAAAGGCATGTTTGTTTGGTTCATCGAAGGATAGGGTCAACATTGTGGTTTGCTTAGTTTTGTTCCTGCATAGGGGGTCTAATGTAGAAGAAATTGGAACCAATCATGGTTCTAATTTCAAGCTTGCAGAGGGAGGCGAGGATCGAGTTAGGGAAAACTGCTCATTGCCGTTCACTCGAAGGAGCAACAAGAAAAGAGAAAGAAAGAAACTAGAAATTATATTTCTCACTTTTTACCCGGCAGTATTAATCGGTGGTTTACCCGATAGTATTTAATAATAAATGATCGAAAATGTCGTCGGTAAAATAACCCCTGAGTAGGCTGCCAATTTTCATTTTTGCGTCGCATTTACCAAGCCACTGGTGTTAAGTGTTTTTTTTCTGGACGACTTATTTTAATCGCCGAAATTTTAATATAGCTGCTAGTAAATACAGGCGATCTATAGGCGTTAATCAATGGTTGACCGGCGGTTGGGATGCCAGCAAAACCGATGTTTGAAATGGCCAGTACGCCACCAGTAATTAACTGATGATCGCTAGCACTATGACCGCCAAAATTTATCGGTTGTGTTGGCCACTGGAAAGCTACTGAAATACAGCCTTAAAAAATTGACCGCCGCAATTTGTTTCCTACGCGGTTTATATCGGCAGTTAATAAACCACCAAAAAATCGTTTTTAGCTTTCAAAACTGCCAGAAACTTTATACTAACCACTGGAAAAAGCCGCCGGTAGTTGCCAATTTTTCTATAGTGAAAGAGAAAAGAGAAAGAAAGAAACAGACTTTTTTTTGGCTTGATCCAAACTCAAAGTCATCACCACTTTTTATACTAGTATTACACTGTTAAGATTATTCCAACACATTTCAATCTAATGGTTATAAATGACTCTCTAGAGTAATGTCATATCTTCTATTATAAATGACATTAAATTCCTATTCTAAACTTTTCTAACAATTACTCCTTAAATGTCTTTCTAGAGTATTCTCATATCTTCTATCATAAATGACATTAAAGGAATATTTTAAACTTTTCTAAAAATTACTCCTTTATACATTTCTAGAGTCTTCTTCAATAGATTTCTCTAGATTATGAGCTTATATCAAACGCCCAAATAATAATGCACCAAATTATGTTTAATTTCCAATATCCCCCCTTAAACTTAGTTTTATAACTCCAAGTAAATTTCTCATCTTGATATAGTCTTCATACTTGAGTGGCTAGGTGAAGAGGTGAGAAAATTGGTCTTGTGACTTCACATATTTTGCTTGCACATCCTTCATTATAATGCATTATCTGATATAGTGATAGAATGCATAAATGTGCTTGTTTTATTATGACAAACTAGATTTTTGGCTAATGCTATTGCAGACTAATTATCAATATGAATCTTCGTTGCTTCTTCTTGAGGTAATCTTAATTCTTTTAACAAGCTTCAAATCAAAATTGCATGACAAACACAAGATGTTGTAGCTATGTAGTCTTCTTCACAAGTAGATAGACTGACAATTGGATGTTTCTTTGACATCTAGGTGAAAGATGTATCTCCAATAAAGAAGACATAACCACTGGTCCTCTTTCTATCATCCATGCCACCATCCCAATCATTGTTGCTATATCCTACAAGTCTAAAATCTTTAAATGAGGAGTAGAGTAAGCCAAAGTGAATTGTACCTTTGATATAGTGTAGGATTCTTTTAGTAGTCTTTAAGTGGCTGCTGGTTGGAGTCTCCATATAGTGACTTACAAGTATGACAACATAAATAATATCAAGCCTTGTGCATTTGCGCAAACTCCCAATTAGGCTCTTAAAAAATGTAGGATAGCTTTACTCCACATTCAATAGGAGTATTTATTGGTTTGCAATAATCCATATGGAACTTCTTCAACTTCTCATTTGCATAGTTTTCTTCTGAGATAAATATTCTATCTTCCATTTGATGGACTTCAATGCCTAAATAATAGGCCATGAGCCCAATATCAGACATCTTGAATTCCTTGGTCATCTTAAGTTTGAATATCTTAAACATACTTTGATTACTTCCAATAAAGATCAATTCATCTACATACAAGAACACTATCAAAATATCTCCATCCTTAACTTTCATGTAGAGGTCGTGCTCATAAGACTTTTAATGAAGTTATTTCCAACAAAATACTTATCAATGTGGTTGTTCCATGCCCTAGGTGCTTGTTTTAACCAAAAGACAGACTTTTTTAGCTTCAAAACCTTGTCTTCTTGCCCTTTGACTTCGTATCCTGGTGGTTGTTAAATATATACATTTTATTCAAGAACTCTATTCAAGAAGGCCAATTTTACATCCATTTGATGTATCTTCCATTTATATTGAGTTGCAAAGGAGATGATTAGTATAATCATTTCTAAGCGAACAATAGGAGGAAATATCTCATCATATTCGATGTCGGCTCTTTAACTATAGCCTTTTGCCACTAATCTTTCCTTGTATCTTTCAATTTCTCCTTTCATTCTTCATTACTTTGTACACCAATTTCACTCTAATTACTATGTGATATTGAGGAAGTGAAGTTAGCTCCCATGTGTCGTTCTTCTTTTTTGCCATGATTTCTTCATCCATAACATCCTTTCAATCCTTATTTTGTATGGCTTATTGAAAATCCATACGCTCACAGTTTTCAAAAAGGCAAAAGAATATAAGATTTTCTTGATTCTCTATTACCTCATATATATCACTTAAGCTCCTGAAGCATGGCATTCTTTCACTTGAGCTTTCTTGATTATTTGTAGTTGGTGTTGCTAGTGGAGTAGTAGGCTCTTTTCCTACTTGTTCCTTCCTTGGTTGCTTCGGATCTTCTTTTCACATTTTTAGTCTTTATTATGTAATCCCCAGTCCCATTCATCTTCTTTATCTAGGCTGATAATTATCTTTTCAATATTTGGATTGTATAGCTTGTATCCTTTTGAGTTGTTATCGTAGCCGATGAAAATGAACTTATCACTTTTGTCATCTAACTTACTTCTTTTCATGTCAGTACGTGCACATGAGCTATACTTCTAAAAACCTTTAAGTGGGAGATACCAGGCATTCTTCTGCTCCATGCTTCTTATGGAGTCATTCTTCACACACTTCTTATTAGTGAATGGTTTGCTAAATAAATTGCACAAGAGACCGCTTCTACCTATAATTCCTTTGGCAACCTCTTTCTTTTGAGCAAACTCCTCGCCATGTCAAAAATGATTCTTTTTTTTCCTTTATGCTACTTTATTTTGTTGAGGGGATCCTCAGACAGTTAGACATAGACATATCCCATTGGCATCATAAGATTCTTAGAATTCTTTTGAAGTGAATTCTTCTCATCAATCATATTGCATGGCCTTGATCTTGAGTCCACTTTCTTTCTCGACCAGGCTTTAATTTTGTAAATACGTCGAATACCTTTGATTTTTTATTCAAAAAGTAAACTCATGTTTTTTGTGAGAAATCATTAATGAAGAGAAGAAAGTAGTTTCTCTTACCGAGTGAGCCTGGCTTTATTGGTCCACAGACATCTATATGTATGAGCTCTTATGACTTTCAAGCACTCAAACTTAATTCTCTTGGAAAACTTTTCCTGAAATGCTTCCCAAGTAGACATGCTTCACATATTTGATCGAGATGCTTGATGCAAGGAAGGCCTCTCACCATCTATTTCTTTGAAAGCAGCTCCAATCCTCCAAAGTTGAGATGCCCAAATCGAAGGTGCCATAACCAAGAAACATCTTTATAACAGGCTTTGAGGCACTTGGCAACATCATTTTGAATGTTTAACAAAAACATCCAATTTACTGAATTTGGCACTTTTGAAATTAAAGTACCGATATAATATTTTAAGAGAAGATAATTATTTTTTAAATGAATATCATATCCTTTCTCTAAACGTTTCCCCAAAATTAAAATATTACTCTTCATATTTGGCACAAAATTGATATTGGAAATAAATTGATGATTATTGTCCTTCAAGTGAATAAGTATATTATCTTTGCCTATTACTTCTATTTTGAGTAATTTTCGAAGGATATATTGCTGCCCACAAATTCATCAAGCTCCATGAACATGCTTCTTTTTTTGCATATATGATTACTTGCTCCAGTGTATAGGTACCATGCTCCATCTTCATATCTTTCATTATCTTTGTAGGCTAGCAAAAATGTGCCATCTTCTTGTCTTTCTTCATCTATATAGTTGGCTTTTTCATTGACTCTACTTTTTGGTGCTATATATTCTTTAGCATAATGCTCAAATTTATTACAATTGTAGAGCTTAACTTGAGATTTCTCGTACCTTGACTTAGAGCGCCCTCTTCCACGCACTCTTGTTGAGTTTTCTTCTCTTCTTGATTGTTGTTACTGAAATCTCTTTTTTGTTCATTCACATAACCTCATCCTTATCCATGCCTCTTCCATGATATCTTTTATTGTTGTTGTTGGAACTTTCTTATTTCTTGGCTAATTTGAGATCTAACTTGAGGAGTTGTTCGGTAATCCCTTAATTCATCTTCTTTCTTTCTTCATATGCTTGTAATGAACCCAAGAGTTTCTTTATTTTCATCTCTAATTATAGATCTTTTATCTCCTCGATGATAGTTGTGATACTATCAAATATTGATTCTAATGGCTAAATAATCTTCTTAATAATAGTCATATCTTCAAGCTTCTCACCATTTCTTTTTAGTTGATTAGAAATGGCAAGGATTCTTATAAAATAATCAGAGATCATCTCACCTTCTTTCATTTTTAAAGCATCAAATTGTCTTCTTATCATTTGAAGATGTACCTTTTTAACCTTTTCTTCTCCCTTGTATGAAGAGATTCTCCCACGCTTGTTTGACTGATGTAGCACTTGAAATTTTCTCAAAGCCTTCATCATCTAACACTTGATTAATGTGGAAGAGAGCCTTCTTGTCTCTCTTTCTTGAATCTCTTAGAATATCGATCTGTGTTAAGGATAGAATAGACTCATCACTTTGCTCATCGTATCCATTCTCTACAATCTCCCGAACATCATGTGCTCCAAGAAGTGCCTTCATCTTTATACTCTAATTATCGTAATCTGTTGTCTTGAGCAATGGAACTTGGAAGGAAGAAATACCTCCATTCACCATCTCTAGAAAGGAATTTGTCTTTGATACCACTTTGTTGGAATGAAAAAAAAGGACTTTTGGACTAAGAGAATGCTAAAGAGAAAAGAGAAAGAAAGAAACAAGAAATTTCATTTCTCACTTTTTTGGTTTGATCCAAACTCAAAGAAATCACAACTACTTATACTAGAAGTACACCATTAGAATTATGCCAACACATTTCAATCTTATGGTTACAAATGAATCTCTAGAGTATTCTCATATCTTCTATCATAAATGACATCAAATGCCTAGTTTAGACTTTTCTAATAATTACTCATTAAATGACTCTCTAGAGTATTATCATATCTTCTACATAAAAAACATTAAATACATATTCTAGACTTTTCTAATAATTACTCCTTAATAGATTTCTACAGTCCTCTTCAAAAGATTTCTCTTGATTATGGGCTTTAATCAAAAGGCAAATAACGATGGGGCAAATTAAGTTTAATTTCCAACATTATGAATGTGACGAGATGCAATTTTGGCCTTATCAACATGCTAGTAATGTAGACGACGTGATTCTGTTAAGATATTTTTTCAAAGATTTTAATATCTTTGTCTTAATTATTGACGGCTCACTAATTTACAAGTGGAAAGTGAAGAAACCGTTAAAGCACTTTGTAGTTGGGAATTTAACTCATACTTCTTTAAAACCAATCATATTCTCAACTAATCAAATGTTTGATAAACAATTAAGAAGATACCTGCTGTAGCCATTCATGTATATGATATTTAAGTAAAGCTTCCTACTTCAAATTTTTTTCCAAATAGCCTAATATGCCTGTCCAAGATTAGCTAATCGGATCTAGCCATATGTATTAATCTGGTTCCACTTCCATTGGACTCAAGAAAAAAAAACTTGCAATGGTTAAGATTTATTAATTATCAAATGAGCTCCATATATCAATTGTGTGAATGAATTATGTCATTCATTCCCTTCAAATGAGCTCCATATATATATATATATATATATATATATATATATATATATATATATATATATATATATATATATATATATATATATATATATATATATATATATATATAATATATATATATATATATATATATGATACATAAGTAATTTAATACTTAGTATAATTAATTAAATATTTCTAATTTTGATTGAAGAACTATGCATTGCATAGATGATATGAACATATTGGACAATTTCCTTATCATGAGTAGGTTTTATTCTCTTAGTATTGGAGTAGGCTCTTTGTCCTCAAAACTCCAATGGGTCTATCTAGTCTCTAGGAAGAAGATTTTTCTTGTCAAAGCCCTGTAAACTAGCCTCACGTGCATGATCAAGTTGTAAGTGTCAAGTCTTGGTTTTACCAATAACATGCTCTTGATTGATGTCAATAATTCTAATAATAGAATATGAAGCTCACTTCCTATTGTCCCCTTCATAACTGTAAGTCCCTTAAGACACCTTCAAGCATTCTCATCCCCTTTTCTCTTTTGTTTTGTAATTTAATTTTAACAAATTTCCTCCCAATGAATTTGTGGTGTGATTTTCACACAATAAATTTATTGTAATGTCCACATATATTTTGACATTTAGTCTCAATATCTTTGATTGATCCAAGCAGCTCAACTCTTAGGTTTGTGAGCATAAAAGATTTAGAGGTTCGACCCTTAGGCTTATTGAACCTGTTTATGATTTTAACCCTTTAGATAGGCTGATAAAAATAGCTCAACCCTCAAATTTGTGAGAAAAAAAATATTTATAGCTTCGACACTTAGGCTTATTAAACTTGCATGTGATTTCAGCCATTTAGATAGGTTGATGAAAATAGCTCGTCCCTTAGGCTTATTGAACCTGTTTATGATATCAACCCTTTAGATAGGCTGATGAAAATAACTTTACCCTTAGGTTTGTGAGCATGAATGATTTAGAGGTTCAGCCCTTAGTCTTACTAAACCTTTTGAAATTAGCTCGACCATTTGGTTTGTGAGCAATGCAATTTTAGCCATTAACTATAATGACAGATTATTTAGTCAATATGCAATTTCAAGATTCCCTTACATTATTTAGTAAAAGGTGGTATTTTATAAAAATTTCTTCCTATCTTTACATGAGGGTGTAAAAAATGTTTCATGCCGTACATGATACTATAGATAATTTGTCTCCTATATTATAGGAGGGTGTAAATAATACTCCAGCCCTACAGGATAATATATATAAATTACCTCCAGTATTATAGGAGGGTGTATGAGGTATCTCCTGCCTTATAGGGGGATATATAAATTGCCTTTTGTATTACAATAGGAGTTATAAATAGTTACCCTGCGTTATAGTAATATGCATAAATCATCTCCAATATATATATATATATATATATATATATATATATATATAGCCTCCTGTATTATAGGATATATTTTTAACATAACATCCTATCAATTATGAGGTTATATATGATATTTCTTTAGATATTGACCATTAATTGGTGGCATAAGACTTTGACAAGAAATATCTATAAGTATGTAAGCTCGTCCTTCATATACCTTTTGATAATGAAGAACCCTTCCCATATTTGGTCAAATTTACTAATGATACGATGGTGGGGAATAATAGGCCTTTTACAAACTAATACAAGTTCGCCTTCCTTAAAGCTCCTAGGATGGACCATTTAATTACGAGCCCTAGTCATCCGTTCTTTATAGTTTTCTAAACTTTGTTGGGCTTGAATTATAGTTTCATCTAGAGCTTCAAGTTCTTCTAATTATAGAAGATCATTTTCTTCTTGGGTGAGTTCGTATTATATAACAATACGAAGTGATGTTAATTCCACTTCGAGAGGTAATATCACCTCTATATCAAAGACTATAAAATATGGAGTAGCCCATGTCATAGTCTTATAGGTTGTGCCATATACCCACAAGGCTTCAATTTATTTATCATGCTATTCTCTCTTATTTTTAGAGAGAATTTTCATAAGCTGTTTAACCAAAGTTTTATTAAATGCCTCGACCAAATCATTAGCTATTAGGTTATATATCGAAGAATAGTGCCAATTTATTTTATAGTGTTCAATAAATCGATAAATTTTAGCACTTTTAAAAGCAATATTGTTATCCTATATGATTCACCATGGTACCCAAAATAATAAACAATGTTATCTCAAAAGAATTTCATTACATTGCCTACTTTAACTTCTCTTAGGGGAATTGCTTTAGCCTATTTTGAGAAGTAATTGGTAGTAGAGAGGATGAACCGATGTCCTAAAGAAGAAGGTGGTTCTATTGGAACAATTATATCAGTACCCCAACTTTCAAATGGCCACAATATTATCGTAGGATGTAGCGGGTTAGGTGGCCGATGTATAACATCAGCATGTACCTAATAATGATGGCACTTTTTAGCATAATCAAGAAAATCATTAACCATGTTAGGCAATTAATATCTCATACGTTTGATTTTAATTTTCATTTTTAGTCTAGATTGGTGCACGCCGCACAATCCTTCATGGACTTTAGTTAAGAAAATTTGAGATTCACAAGGCCCAAACATCGTAGATACATTTTATCAAATGATCTATGATATAACATGTCATTCACATAAGCATAACTTAACACTCTTTTGAATATTTGTAAAGTTATAGATTTATCCTTCAGTAATCTACCTTCCTTGAAATATAGGTAATGAATGGTTCCATCCAATCATTCTCATCCAATATGTGTAAATTCTTAAGTGTTTCATTTCCTTCATCATCTTATAAGGATGATGTAGTTAATGCATGTTTATTATGGATTGTTATAATGGTTGGATCCTCTTGGGAATTTTTCATTTCTTTGGCTAGCTTTCCGAGTGCATCGGCCTTACCATTTTTACCATGTATAATCCTAATTTGGGTTACCTTAGGTATTTCCTCTAGGAGTTTCAAAATATGCTCATGATATGGGATTAGTTCGGGCTTATTGATTTTAAAAGCATCTATTATTTGCTTAATTATAAGTTAAGAATCTCTATATATGTGAAGTTTCTAAATCTGCATATTAATTGCATGCTCAAGTCCTGCTATTAGAGCTTTACATTCAGCTTCATTATTAGTGCGGGGTTCTACCAAACTGTAAGAGCATCGAAGTATACCGCCTTACAGGGTTATGAATATAAGACTGATTCCCACCTGAACTATTGGGAGTTTAGGCAGTCAAGTTAGTTTTATTGTTGATGCTCCATCAAAATAGAGCTTCTATTTATGTAAATATTCTCTCTTCCACTTTCAGTATCTACTCATCAGCCAGCTCATCACTAAGTAGAGAGCATACATGTAAAAGATGGGCGGCTAAAAAATTTGCTAGTGTCTATCCTTTTATAGCCTTTTGTAGCATATAGGTTATATCAAATTATATTAATAATATGATACATATTGCTAGAAGACCCATCAGAGTGGGTCTTGCATTAAAAAATTTAATGAATCCACCTTAGATATCATAGTTATCTTATGGGATAACATAGAATGTCGTAGTTTTTATGTTGCAAAAATTAATGATAAATATTGCTTATTTGATTAGTAAATACTTCAATTCAATCCCTATTATTCGATGACTAATGTAGTAAAGGGCATTTTCTTTGCCAACGACATTATCTTGTGCCACCAATGCTCCAAGCAATTCCTCTAAAGCTGATGTATACAAAATTAATAGTTTACTCATAATAGGAGCAAAAAGAATTAGAGGATACAACATATATTTCTTTATGCTATTAAATATCTCATGACAAGCATCATCCCACATGAAAGGAGTATATTTCTTCATCAATCATTATAAGGGTTGATATCTACCCGGGTGATTAGATATAAATCTTGGGATATAGTTCAATCTTCCTTATAATGAATGAAGTTGTCTTAGAGTTTTTGGAGGTAAGATTTTTACTATTGCTTGAATTTTATCAGGATCAAATTTGATCCCTCTATAGCGTTTAATAAATCCGAGAAATTTTTCAGTCGACACACAAAAAATGCATTTAAGAAGAATTATTTTTAAATTAAAATTACAAATCCTTTGAATTACAATTTTGAGATCGTTAATATGTTCATGTTGTATTATACTTTTTACAACTAGATCATCAACATAATATTCTTCATGCTTATGAATTAGATCATAAAAAAAGCGGGTCATCATCCTTTGATAGATGGCCCCAATATTTTTCAATCTAAATGGCATAACTTTGTAACATTAAATGCCTATAGTAGTTCAAAAGGCAGGGTATTTTTAATCATCTAGGTCCATCTTAATTTGATTATAGCCCAAAAATCCATCCATAAATGAGAACATATCATGGTTCAACACAATATTGACCATAAGTTTTGCATTGAGGTGTGAAAAATCATCTTTTTGACATGTTTTATTCAGGTCCCAATAGTAAATACATATGCAAATTTGACAATTTTTCTTCTTTACTGGGATAATATTGGCAATCCAGTCAGCATATTTTCCTTCCAAGATAAAGCCATCCTTATTGAGCTTTTTAGTTTCAGTAATGAGTTTCTCTTCAATCTCAATTTGCATTTGCATGGGTGCTGCTTGTTTGATAGGCTATACTTTGGCACTGATGGAGAGCTTATGCACTACCACCACTAATGATAAATTAGGCATTTCGGTGTATTTCCATGCGAAATAATCTTTATACTTAAGAAGTAGCATTTTTAGCTTTTTTGCTTTATCGTGCAAAAGATTTGCACTAATAAATGTTAACTTTGGATATGCTCGGTACCCAAATTTATCTTCTTGGGTTTATATATAGTAGCCTAACCACCTTCTTCGAATTCTTTTGGGGCTTCTTTTATATCTACTATCAGATCTTCAGCTTGATTTTCAAATTTTGGTAGTCCCTCCTCTTTGTCTTTTATGCTGTAGGAGGTTGCATACGTAAGACGTGAATATCGGGGTACTCAAGATAGTGGTAGGATGGTGCTTATGTGAGACATGACTATCGAGCATATCTAAGCCCTCTTGTTATAGAAAAACCATTTCCAATAGGTCTTTATGAATACTCATTATGCCATAGTTCTATGAAATAATATACTCATTTGTTTATTTACACGAAGAATATATTTCTCTCCATGAGCTTTCTTATAATAGGTGGAGGATACTATGAAAAAACTATCCATATATCTTTATAGTCCCACTGATCTTCATATTCTATTTCCAGAGCAGCATGATGTGGTATTACCCTTGAATCATAAAAAGTGATCCATGTTTATTGAGACCTCTTTAGGGAAGAATATAGAAAATCTTTAATATTCTTATGTTTGTGTTTATTGAGGTAGTCCATGTTTTGGAATATGCCACCAGCATTTGTATTATTTTCATAATATTTATAGATATTTGCTCTTCAAATATCCATATAATCAAAATTGATAATTTTTTGAATTTCTTGGATATGGAACTGGGTCCCGGGTCACCTTCCTCCTTATATTCCATAGTACCCTTGGATTGATAAGGAATTCTTCTTCTTCTTTAATGCTTAATTTGCTCATACATCTTACCTTATTAGCATGATTAGATTTGTAATCAAAAGGGATGAGTGATAGTTCACTTTTTATTTTTCTTATGATTAGGGGTTTGAAAGTTGTGGAGATATCATCATCCTCTTTGGTATCACTATTGAGGTGAGGCACTGAACAAATTTGCTTCAATTTATTTTTCTCTTTATCTTTCTGCTTTCCTTCATCTGGCATAACAGCCTGAATTCTTGGATAATCACCGCCATTTCCATTTTACGCCATAAAGTGCTTCATGTCATCATAGATGTTAACTTCGTGAACCAAGAGCTGTTGTTCATCACCATCAATGCGATATTCTTCATTAACTCAATTGTATTTCATGCATTAATGAAGTGTGTTGGTGGATTTTGAAAAAGGGTGTGAAAGATTTAATCTTTTTTGAGAAATTTGAGTTTTAAATTTACAATCCCAAAATCAAACATCTCATTATAAACAACATGTTGTCTTTATGGAAAAAATATTATTTGCTAATAGATTCAAATGATGAAATTGAAAGTTGTCATCCTGATTTTAGTAATTGAATTCAAATAAGAATCGTATATTATTCCGAAGGGTTGAAATGAGATTCTATTAATATTCAACCACTATAATCTGGATGGGAGATCATTAATTTTATATTCCATGTCACAATAAAAAATAATATATCTCTCCAAAGAAAGAAAATATCACTCATTATCGATCGATGGAACATGATAATAATGATCATTATTGACTTGATTGTCCCAAAGAAGATTAATTTCAAAATTTTGAAAATTAATTTTAAAAAAAGGTGGATGTGGGTTCTAAATCTCCTACAAGAGCAAGCCCTCATAGTTAATCACATCCTATAAAATCAAAATTTCTAAAGAATACTCTTGATTAAAATAATTGCAAAATTTTGTTAAAGGATCTTCTAGGAGTGATATAAAAGGAAGTAAATTTTAAAATCTCAAGTGTGACTGGATCAAATTAGAGCACTTATTTTCAGAGTTAAGGGAAGAAGAGTAGGGGATACTTTGAGATTATGGAATAATGCAGAAGTGTCCCAACTTAATCTAAGTGTTAGGCTTTAAGTTTTGGATTAAAAGAGAATTTAGTTTGAGTTGAGCACTTTATTAGAAATTTAGGATTATATTCCTAGAGGTTAGGGTCTTATTATTCAAAATCTACCCTAAATCCTAAATCTAAACTGGGCATCACATACTGGTGACCCAAACCTAACTAATATAATGCAAAATCTTGACTTACTCGACCTAGATTGGGGAGTCAGCAAGCCACCTAGTTGATTTTAAATTCATGAATTAGATCATTTTATGAAAGAGTGTTGGGGATATTTTTATTAAAGTTTTGAGAATTGGGGCAGACATCCAAAGATATTTCTAAGTTGCCCCTTGACTTTTATTGGATGAAAATGCTAAATGTAGATGCAATTAAGATTTAGATTCTTTTAAATGTGTTTCTAATGTAGTGCATGCTAGTAAAAATGCCTAAATCATGAATGCTTAAAGATTTAAAAAGGTTTAAAAATAATTTTATAGAAGATTAGGCTTCCCCAGGTTCAGAACTTTATCCTCATAGGTTAGATTATCTAAATTCTATCCGCAGGCAAGGAAGTGTCTTAAAATAAGGAATGTATATGCATTAATATGCATGTGAGCCTAGAGATGATCCCTGGCTTATTCCCTAGATTCATTATATATATTTTAATGTTATTTAACTCCTAAAATTTTAATTTTTTGTTATGAATAGAAGAATTTTTATACCCTTATGAGTCTCACGTATCCAAGCTAAATTAAAAATGACATGCAATCACAAAAAAAAAAAAAGGAAAAGGAGGCAATGCTATACACAATCAAGTCAACACATCAAATATAATCAAACTAATTAAGAAATATCCATAGGTGAACTTCTTTGCTTATTACAACTCATAAATGTTGAAATTAAAGTGGTCGGGCACCACTACAACAACCCAGATTCTAATCCTAATACAACTGCAAGTGACTTTGAGTGGGATACTCTTTGTCTTCAATTCTTCAGTCTTCTCTCCTTTGGGCTCTTCAGATTCTTTGTAGTTGACTACCTAAATAGAAAAGAGAACTCTTTCTTTGAAAGGAAGGTTACTCTTTTCACTTTGGGTATGAAAAATGATCCAAATTTGGATTTCCAAATGGAAAAGGATTATTCCCCTAAGGGGTATCCTTTCCTCTTTGGAATCTAACCATTGGATCCGTATATCCTAGCTTAAAGTTCAACTTTAACAACTAAATACTCAAATAAATTACATCAATGTGAAATAAAAAAATTAGGATCTCCTGCAAGATTATCCTAGGCATTTAAATATTAAAACACATTCTCAAGTAGTTATATATATGCACAGAAGAAGTAAACACATTTAGTCATGCTTTTTTTAATTTGGGGGCTTAGCAGCTGAAGCACATGTAACAATTATATTTTTTATTTATTTAGCCTCCTTTATTGCCTTGCATGAGAGCGGCCACATGCAAAAAACTCAATGAGAATCTAGATTGTTCCTAACAAAAGGATAATCTAATCACTAATCACAACATCAATCCACAGTGTAGTAAAAGTAAACAGATATACCAAGCAATTTCAATCACAACATGCAATAAAATCTAGAAAACTTGGCACACAATAAAAAAGTAAACACCGGTCTAGCCTAAATTTAAAGTCGATTGTCCTAGAAAATTATCTAAAGTGTATGTAGTAGATCATGTGGCTGGGGTAGATCTTAAACTGGGTAATTTGTTAGAATTGTCTAATGTTTGAGTTTGTTAAAGGTTAAAGGAGAACTTTATGTTTGAGTTTAAGTATTAATGTGTTAAAGCTTGGTTAATAGTATGTTTTAATTATTGAATGATTACTACCTTTGTTGCACACCAAGGCTATGAAGTTTATTTCACCTTCTTTGGGGCTAAGTTATTAGTCTCATAGGCCTAGGTTACATAATAGCAATTAGGGTTGATTAACTTTATTTAGTTAATTAGAAATTAAATATGGATTAATATCAATTAATTCAACTTATTATTGATTTTAAAAATTAGATTAATTTATATTTTCCATCAACAGGTTCGTGGCATTATGCCATTAGGCTTGGGGAACTAAGTCTCCTTAGGACACATAACCCCGTAGTATAGAGTAGTCCATCCTTATAACCTCATTGAAGTAGTTGAATTAAATATTTTAATTTTGTTAAATAATTAAAAGTGACTTAATTTTGATATTTTATACTCCATTGAATTCATTCATGGCATTGTGCCACCATGCTCGAGAAACTAAGCCTCTTTAGAACACGTAACCTCGCATCCCGGAGCATTCCATCCAATAAACTTCATCTCTAGAGTGATTGTTGTGTATTAAGATGTTGGTTAAGTATTTTATTAATCAAGTTTGAAGTTTCTGGAATTTTTATGAATTATTGGTATTATTTTAATGTATTAATTAAGGGGTTAAAAAGATGACTTTTAAGAATAAAGTTAATTTTATAAGTTTCAGATGTTTAATAAATATTAGGACTTATGATGAGTAGTTAGAATATTGGTATGTTAAATTTGAAGTTTTTTTTTATAGAAAGTTGTGAGTTTTCAAAGTTTAAACCTTAAGTTTGAACTATGGTTGACCGGGTGGTTGACTTTTTGACTTTGACTAGATTTTCAAGATTTGACTTTTTTGTAAAATATTATATTTGAATTTAAGTTAGTTTCCTTTGAGTTTGATTAAATTAGATTTTTCTGGAATTAATTATAATTTTTCAAAGTTTGTTTAATTAATTTATATTTTAAAATTTTTTAATTAGGAAGGTTTTGATATTTTTGATCCAAATTAATTCCAAATAGCATGGAATCAACCCCAAAGGCAAAAAATTACCCAATGGGGCAAGTTCAAGTGTTTGAAAGTTTTATTGGGATTTTTTTAAATAATTTTTAATTAATAATTAGATTTAATTATTAGGTTTTCTTGAAAATTAAATTGAGATAAAATTATGGGTTATTTGATATGGTTTTTATTTTTCATGAGTTGAGAATTCAATTTAGGATTAGGTAGAGTCCTTATGTTAATTTTTTGGGTTTAATATGACTTTTTAGTGAATTATTTAGGATTCTAGGTCAATTCTAGGGAGGAATTTTGAGTCTCCTAATTGGTGGACTAAATGAACACCAAACCTAGTGAAATTTGGACCATGAAATCACATGACCTCAAGGTAAAAACACACTAAATTAGAGCCCAAATAGAATTCCCAAAGGTACCTAACTAAGCCACTTAAGGTGACCTCTAAGTAACCTTAGAAAAATCCTAAGGATCTATCCTAAGCTCTAATTAGGAAAAAATTTGTGGCTCCACACTTCCTATGATAAGAAAAATCATCACACAAAAATTCAGATCCTAGTTCTCATTGGAAAGATCATGACTCCAATTTGAATTTAAGCCTGACTCTTGAACTCAAGTTGGGGTGAAATTGCCCTTAAACACCTAAAACAGAGGAGAGAAAATTTGGACATGTCAGGGACATGCCCAAATTCATTCTCCCAAAGTCCCAGGCCATGGTGACTTCAATTTAACACATAAATGTAATAATACATATAACATTCAAACTTAAATTATGCCGTGTCTATGCTCACCATATGCATCAGATCATTATTTTCTGGAAGGGAGTGAAATCCTAAAAAGTTTATCATGATAGGACTTCTTTGGAAATCAATTTGGGGGAAGTCCCTTTCTAATAAGTCTTCAAATTTGACATCTCCTTGAAAGGTCGATTCAGGAAGGTCAAATTTTTTAACATTCATATCGATCTCAACAAAATTTTGATTTGGAAAAGAATCATCAACATGTATTTCAAACTCATGGTTAATCATAAAAATAAAGGCAGAAGGATTTTTTTTATTAATCTTTTAACCCTTTGCCTTTGATAGGGAAAAGTAAAATTAGATAATTGGAGAGGGAAAAGGGTTTTTACACCACCATCCGTCACTCGAATACAACTCTAATCTATACACTTTCTCTCTATGAAAATCATCGCTATTTTTATTTTTCATTTAGTGCATTTGTTTCTATGACTACTAGTGAGGGAAGCGGCTCAACATCTTTCTATGAAGCATCCAGGTGAACCTCCCAAATTGGGCCCTCGGTTGTCATTGTTAGCTTTTGAGAAAGACAAAAAGACTTATTAATCAAATTTTTAAATACTTGGGATAAAATAATGTCCCTGTTGAAACTTGTTAATTATGAATTAGGTTGTTAGACCTAAGCTTATTTCCCAGCATCTAACCACGGAGGGGGGGGGGGGGGGGGGTGAATTGATATTTAAAAATTTTCCTCTTATATATTAAACCGATAAAAAATCTTATAGTGAAATTTTTTTAAAAAGATTTTTTTACCACAGATTAATAGAAAATAATAAAGTAAAAAGCAGCAAAAAATAAAAAAGACACAAGATTTATAGTGGTACGGTCAAACACGACCTACATCCACTCCCTAAAGTCTCCCACTTCAGGTATTGAACTATTACCACTTAGTGTCTCTCCTTTTGCCCCCACAGCAAGGTGGAGAAGCCTTCACAAAAACTCTCTTCCACTACTACCCAGTGCGACAGAGAACGGTCGTCCTTTTACACCTTCCAAGTGTAAGCAGAGTACCTCCCACTTTTCACACTCTCCAAGTGTAGGCAGAGAACCTTCCAGCTGTTCACACTCTCCAAGTGTAGGCAGAGAACCCTTCATTCTTTCACACTTCTTCAAGTGTAGGCAGAGAACCTCCCGCTGTTCATGCTCCTCGAGTGTCGGTAGAGAACTGGATCTCCTTGAAAAGATCTTCTCACGAGAAATTTGGAAGGACAAGAGAAAAAAGTGAAGTAATCACAATTCATAAACCAAGATCCTTACCTTTCAGTACCAAGTGAACCCTTCATGCTCCAGTGGTAATAAATCTCCTTCAAACCCTCTCTCATACTCTCTCCTTCAATCTCTCTTCAGTTTGCACGAAGACTAGTAGACAAAAAGTTTTCAAGATAGTTTTAAGTGGACCTTTCATAAGAAAGACATGAAAAACTGTCCAAAATTGCAAAATTTCAATTAAGTACGTACTCGATCATCCCGTACGTACAAATAATGTAAAAACTGTTGCGTACGAACTCAATATGCATTGGTACGAAATTCCTTCATACCTGATCATCATCCCGTATGAACATAGTTCATCCGGTACGAACAGTTATTTTAAAGGTTCGTTGGGACCAAAAAATAGGATGAATCACAAGTTCAAAGAACAGAGAACATCATCCAGGGATGAAGGTGTCAATTCATCTGGACGAACAGAATAAACTAAAAATCTAGAGGAGATCTTCCAGGGATAAATGGGACTATTTGCCTAGATGAAAGTTCAAACTAAAAGTCCAGAGGAGATTGTCCAGGGACGAATGGGATTATTTGTCTAGATGAACAGTTCAAACTAAAAATCCAGAGGAGATCATCCAAGGATGAATGGGACTATTTGTTTGGACGAATAGTTTAAACTGAAAATCTAGAGGAGATCGTCTAGAGTCGAATGGGACTATTCTCGTTTGGACGAACAGTTCAAATTGAAAATTTAGAGGAGATCATCCAGGGACGAATGAGACTATTCATCTTGACGAACAACACTTAAACAAATGTTTACTCAGCCTCTGTTCGTTTGATTTTCTCCTGGAGGTATATAACTAATTTGATCGTCCCGTACGAATATAGTTCATCTTGTACGATCAATATTAAAAATTATGAATTTTAAAGTTCTCCCCCGGTGTGTGTGTGCTGAGTTACTTAATTACAATCACACTCTCTCTGACTCAAGTAAAATAAATACAGACTCCAAGTTACAAAAAATAACAAGCAGATCTTTGATTTGATGTCTTCAACAATCTCGAGTATGATTCCCCTGAAATGTTAGTACACACAAGAGTCAAAAAATAATTCTTCCAAAATGTGTTAGGAGAAAGTAATACTCAAAATAATAATATTTGGAATCATCAAAACATATAAGTTGTAAGAATGTTAAGCATGCAAAGCTAAGTTGCAACTCTCTCAACAGACTTCCCCTTTTTGATGATAGCAAAACAATTATTATTTGTATAATTTTTAAATTCCTAAGTTTCTCCTAAACTCCCCCTAAATAAATAAGCATGTGAGAATAAGAGGCATATTTGTTTAACTAATCTCAATTTTTAAATTTTTATAAAAAAAATACAAACACAAAAATATGAATAACACATTAAAACACTTAAGAATAACACATTAAAAAAAATACTTCAAATAATATTTTTCCCCTTTTTGATAACAACAAAAAGAAAAGAAGAGATAAACCAAACTAATCTAGAAAGGTAAGAAGTCATATGAAAAGCCTTTGATAATCAATCCGTTAAAGAGATTGAGTTATATTTGCAAATAGAAATTAAATGCATTAGAGAAATAAAATGATTCATATGATTTAAGTATAGATATAACATAGTCATGAAAAAAAAGATTAAAATCATGAATCAATTTAGACAATGAAATAAGCAAAATTATTGCAAAGTAGATGAATAAAAAATTTCTATATTTCAAAATTCAATATGAAATAAAATTGCACAGATGATTAATTTGAATTTAAAGATTAAAAGATAGAGGAAAGAGCATATACTTATGGCGCTTTGTACATGTTTACAATTTTTGTGGCACACTTTATGCATCTTTTTATTTTTGGGCTAATTTTGTGACTCTTTTTCAATTTGCGAATCATTGCGCATTCTTTTGATATGTTGTACATTTGTATATTTTCAAGTGTATTCTTGATCTTTCTAAAATCAATAATCTAAAATCTCAAATTTCTCTAAGTATAACAATATTTATAATGATAAAAGAAATACAAAATAAGAAAATATCATAATTACAATAATAATAATAATATAACAAGAGACATGAGATTAACATTCTTTAACTAAATCAACTTATAATCACAACTTAAATTTTTGAAAAATTGAATTTTGCAATGAAATCAATTTTGTATTGTAATTCTAAATATAGCACTTGTGAGATCAATATTTCAAGAATGATCATATAGGCTAACACCCATTTCTGAAATGAAATACAAAATAGTAAAATAAGACAGGATAACTTTTATTGATATCATTGGTAGAAGATAGTATATTATGCATGAATGATATCAATATAAAGACACAAATACATAAACACATAAAAACTAAGATATCACATTACTAAAAAAAAGTAAAACATAAACATCAACATCACATAACATGACATGAAACATAAAAACATAACAGCTAACAATCACATCGCATCACATATGGTAGAGAGAATCATAAAGAAGTACAGTCATCACTCAGAGGGGCCCTGATCTGGAGGAGGAGGTGGCTGGTTGAAGAAGTTATAATAGCTACTCATCATAGCCATATTCTAGCCTATAGCATCCAGTTGGCCTCGTATCCAACCCATGTCCTACTGGTGCTGCATGTACTTTTACTGTAGATGAGTTTTAATTTGATCAAAGCGGTGATCAAAATGAGTATTAAGATGATCAAAATACTAGACTAAATCCTAAAAGTTTTGTCTAACAGCATGTGTAGGTGTAGCTCTTCTCCCATCCTCATCAGAGTCACTACTTAGCACATGTGGATCTACTTAGCACATGTGGATCTCTATAAAAGATTGCTTGGAATGATCCATCATTGTAATAGATAGGTTCTTTTAGATTTTGAACTGGATGGACTAGGTCATTTTCTTCTCCAAAATGTATGTCACAAGATGTCCTAAGGCTATATTTTCTTTCTCTTGTGGGAGATGGCAATTCTAAGAAAGTCCATAAATTTAGTCAATGATCAGTTGGGCTTCATCTATTGGTTGGCTTGTCATAATCAAATAAGTCACTATGGAAAGAAGAGGGGTAATATTTACTCGATCCCTAGCTTTAGGAATAATGGAGGATCGAAGAACATGCTGAATGGTTCGAGCATTATGATTAAAAGTCGACACCTTAGGTAAATAAACTTCATTTCCAAACCCACTAATAACCTCATTTATCACATTCCAATCAAAGTTGGAGGAAGAATCAAAGTATGGGCTCTAATCCTTTGAGCCTTAAGTTTAAAAATATTCCCAAATCAACTTTTGTTATCTTTACTTTCTTCTTAAAAACATACGACCTAATCAAAGTTTGGTGAGAGTTAAAAGACATATTTCCAAGGAAGTAGTAGAAAGTTTCCTTGTTGTAGAAGTGGACTAGACTTAGAATAAGTGCAAACTGTGTAGAAGCAAAAAGTTCCATAATTTTAAAAGTGATTTGTTCTTGGAGGACTCTAGAGGGTGTGATCTTGGCAGATACGAACCTAGGGAAGGACTCCACATTTTCTTTTGACAGAAAGTTTTCTCCAAGATTTTTAGAGGGGGGTCCCTTAGCAAGTACCTTTTGCCTATCTCTTTTGCTTGAACTAGCCATAGAGAAGATCAAGAAGATTTAGAGGATTGAAAGAGTTTTTGAAGTGAATGAGATTTGAGCTCAAAACCTTTCAATTTAAAGAAAAAATGAATTTTCGTATGAACAAAAATTATTTCATCCAGGATGAATTTGGGTTCGTACGTACGAAATAAATTTTGTATGTACGAACGAATGTCTCCAAAAATGAAATCACTTTTCGTAAACATGCAAGTTATGAGGTGTCCCTTCGTACTAACTTTTGACCAAATGATTGTGCAGACGAACAGGTGTTCTTCTGGGATGATCAGTTATTTAAGATCACTTTTTCCCCTATATTGAATTGCCACGTGTTCGTATGTACGAACTGAACGTTCGTACATACAATCAGAAATAAAGAAACAAATCTTATCCATATAACCATCTACATACATACATATGATTGAATACATATCGTTTGGACGATCATCACAATTGTACAAATGAACGATATTAAAAAATTGAAAAATTGCATGCAAAATAATTTGAATCAACAAATAATACGCTACATGATTCGTCCCGTATAAAAATAATTTTGTACAGACGAATTTCACACTTTGAAATTTTCATGCAAACACTTAAAAATCACGAATCTTGATGTGAAAGTACAAAAAATAAATAAACAGGAGATTGCAAAATCAAGCATGAACAAAACACTGAAAAACACATACAAAAAATCACAAAATCAAAAGACACACAAATAAAAATATTAATGTTGCAGAACCATTTAATTAAGTGTTCAAGTCAATCACACCAAGCCTTATTCTTAATGTACTGAAAGTATCAAAGGCTAATGGTTTAGTAAAAATATCTGCAAGTTGATTTTCTGTCGATACATGAATGAGTTCAATTTCTCCTTTGGTTATATGATCCCTTATGAAATGATGCCTAATCTTTATATGTTTGGTTCTTAAATGTTGAGTAGGATTTTTTGACATACAAATAGAACTAGTGTTATCACAATAAATAAGAATTATGCCTATTGTTAATCCTAAATCAATCAACTATTGTTTCAACCAAAGTACTTGTACCACACAACTTCCTAAAGGCAATGTATTCAACTTCAGCAGTAGATAGGGCTACTAAAATTTATTTTCTACTGGACCAAGAGACTAAAGAATTTCCAATGAATTAACACGTTACAGAAGTTATCTTTCTATCAATCCTACAACTTACAAAATCCGAATATGAATATCCAATTATTTCAAATGAAGAGCTAAACTTAGGATACCAAATTTTTAAGTTTTGAGTTCCCAATAGATACCTTAAAATCCTTTTCACTGCTGTCAAATGTGATTCTTTTAGATCTGATTGAAATCTAGCACATAAGCAAACACTAAACATGATATCGGGTTGGCTAGCTGTCAAGTAAAGCAAAGATCCAATTATCCCTCTAAATTTCTTTTGATCAACAAATTTTCTCTTACGGTCCTTATCCAACTGAACTGAGGAACACATAGGTGTATTAATAGGTTTAGCATTGTCTATTTCATACTTTTTGAAGATATCCTTAACATACTTCGACTGACTAAGAAATATACTCTCCATAGTTTGCTAATACTAAAGCCTAAAAAATAGCTCAAATCTCCCATTAGACTCATCTCAAATTCACTACACATTATTTTAGAAAAATCATCACAAAGATTTTTATTTGTAGATCCAAAGATGATATCATCAACATAAATTTGTATAATGAGTATTTCCTCTCCTAATTTCTTCAAAAAGAGAGTTGAGTCCACACTTCTTTTTTCAAAAATCTCTCAAGTAAGAAGGTGCTCAACCTCTCAAACCAAGTCCTAGGTACCTGTTTTAATCCATATAATGCCTTTTTTAGTTAAAAAATATGATTTAGAAGTTTAGAATTTTCAAAACCTGGAGGTTATTCCACATATACATCCTCTTGAATTACCCCATTTAAAAAGGCACTTTTAATATCCATTTGGTATAATTTAAATCCTTTAAGATAGGCAAAGGCTAACAAATGTCTAATTGCTTCAAGTTGAAAGAGCTTAGATGGCACTTGAAAGTTCATTAGGGATGTTAGACCCTATGAACTGGCCCAAGGCTAACAAAGAAAGAGGTGAATTGGATAACTTTAAAACCAAAGATAAAACTCAAACCAAAATCACCACAGAAATCAAAGTGCGGAAGAAAATAATGCTGAAGTAATAATAAGAAAAGAACACACCAGATTTATAGTAGTTCAGTCAAACCTTGACCTACGTCCACTCCTTGGAGGCACCCTCCAAGTATTGCACTAAAATAAGTGTCTCTCCTTTAGCCCCCACAGCTAAACAGAGAAGCCCTTACAAAATCAATTCCACCTTCCCGGTATGGCGGAGTCGCCGGGTCCTTTGGCACCAAAGTGAACTTCTTCTTTGGTGAACTTCCCTTGAGACAAGCCTTGAATCCGACGGTATTAAGGTGCAAGCTTGCCGGAGCAACCATGTGCAATCCCCCTCCACACTCCCTTGAGTTCCCCCTCACAGGATCTTCTCCCTCTCTCAGACTTCACCCGTTCCTCACTCCCTTTCAAGCTTTCTCTTCAAGTTTCCCCCACAGGAATGAAGCTATAATGGCTTCCAAAGACACTTAACAAGTGCCTTGACAAAGCTTAAATAGAAGTGATAAAAAATGAGCTTATTAATTCAAGTTGTCGACATTATCGTCCAGGATGACAGGCATATAATCCTATACGATCAGTATAATTTAAGCCCAATCAGCCGGGACGATTTGAGGCAATTATAAGAATTTTATTCATATCGTCCAGGATGATAATATATCATCCTGGATGATCAGTACAAAGTGTGGAATATTGTCCTCGACATCGCCCTGAGAAACAGCTATCCGATGACCAATCGTCCAGCATATAGTCCTGGACAATTTTACGATCGTCCAGGACGATTTGACCTTGAAATCAAGTCTTAATTTCTTTCCTTAAATTCTGGAGAAATTTTGGAAAAATTGCCCTGGATCGTCCTGGACTATATTTTATAGTCCTGGACAATCCACTAGGATGATGTCTAAAAATAAGTAATTGTTAAATAGATTTGGCGACAGATTATTTCTATTTTGAGCCTATCATTCTGGCCGATACAAAATCGTCCAGGATGATGTGTTTTGCATAATGATGACTGCTTTAATGAGGATGCCCTAATTAGGGTTTATGCTTTTGAACTGATCGTCCAGGACGATATAAAATTGTCCTGGACGATGTTACCAAAAATTGTAAACTCTAGGGAACAGTCAAAAAATATTCCAAGTTATAAAGCATCAGAAGCCACACCAAATATAATAGACCCAAGAAAGGAAAAAGTGTACAAACTGACTCAGACCTAGTCTACCCAATCTTGAGGTCGTTCCAAATTGTAGTCCGATTGTGTGAACATAAAATTTCAGTAGATAAGGCAGTTCTAGAGAAAAGAGAATGTTTGCTATCATCAAAATAATAAACCATAGATCCGCAACAATCTCCCCTTTTCTGATGATGGCAAACATTTCAATTTGAATTTGCAAAAAGGAATATTTTCTCCTAATCTCCCCTTCACTAGAATAACACTTTCTAAAATAAAGAAGATAAAAATTTTTGTTTTTAATTTTTGAAAAAGAAAAAGGATACAAAAAAAAACATACAAATTCAACAATACATTCTCCCCATTTGACATTACCAAAAAGAAAGGAGGCACAAAAAACAAAACGAACAAAAGGAAAAAAATGTTCCCTGATCTAGTGAAAAACAAATATTTTTAAAATGAGAAAGTTACCTCTTAGTTTTAATCAAAAACTTAGTAGAATAGAATTGACAACGCATAATCAAGAAAAAGTAAGAAATTCATAAATTGTTAATCCCAACTTAAGTTCTTTTAAAGGCTCAAAAACATTTTAATCCAATATCCAAATCAAGGAATAAATGGGAAAAAGAAACTTTAATTTTTCAAAACTCCTTGATAAAACATATCTAATAGAAGATCAATGCACGAATTGCTGAATCAGGAACCAAGATTTTCAAGCATAAGTTTTGAACATATCAAGGATTTTCTTAAGTTTTTAGTAGTAGTAGAAAAAATAAGCATATTTTTTTGTGGGCTCATTTTATGCCCTTTATCACTTGAATGACTCTTTGAGCATCTTTTGATTTTAATACACTTTGTGTATTTTTTTTTAATTTGGCGTCATTGCGCATCTTTTAGTTTGGCATCATTGGCCACTTTTTTTAATTATTTTCAAAAAATATGCTTTTTTTTCTTATATTTTCCAAACTAAAGTAAACCCAAATTATTGACAACACAAACAACTTGATTAAAAAAATTTTATGGTGGATTCAACAATCTTGCAAAAGATTCCTCTGCGATAGAAAAAAATGTAGGAAGATAAAAAAAATTAGTTTCAAAATCCAATTTTAAATATGATGAAGATTTTGAATCAAAAGTAAAATAACCTCTTTAATAAGAGAGAAAGAGAAACAAAATCATAAGTTCCCTTCCTCTGACTGTTTTAGAGAAGTCAAACACAACTTACCAAAGATTTTAATAAAAAATAAGAAGTAGATTTTTCATTTTTAGAAAAGGAAATGTGTGTGTTGATTAGAAAAAAACTTTCACGAAAATAAAAATTTCAAAGAATAAACAAAATAAAAATACAAAATAAAAATGAAAAAACGTAAAAACGTAAACACAATACAAAAACACGAAAGGCTTTTAACCATTATCTCTTTCCTGGTCCGATGCTTTAGAAACCAGATCTGCCCATGAGATTTTTTGCCTTTCATTATTTCCTCAGTTTAAATTTTTCTTTGCCTTGCCCTTTCCTTTCATAGGAAGAATTTTTAAATTAGGGCACTAATTTTTCATATGTCCAGGCTTCCTACATCGAAAGCAAATAATATCAGAAGGAATATAAACATCCTTACCATTTTTACCTTTTTTCCACTTTTGCTTATACTTTGGTGAGCTTTGTGATTTACTTGATAAGTCATTGCATTCGTCACCAACTAAGTTATCTCTTTCTGTATCTTCAGCTTTTAGAACAATCGTTTCACCTGCATCCAAAAGTCTTTGACCCAAACCTTGCTCATAGGCAATGAGTGAGCCAATCAAATTATCAATAGAATATTCATTCAAATCTTTTGATTCACAAATAGTAACTACTTTAGCATTGAACTTATCCAGTAGACAACAAAGAATTTTGTTAACTTTTTCAAAATTTGAAAATTCTTTTTCCTAAAGCATGCAATGATGTCACAATTTAAATAAATCTAGTATACATGTCTAGGATAGTTTCAAAAGGTTTTATGAAAAACAGTTCAAAATCATGCATTAACAAATTCAACTTGGATTACTTGATTTCACTAGTGCCTTCGTATATGGTGTGTAGCTTATCCCAAATTTCCTTACCAGTAGTGCACGTGGATACTAACATAAAATCTTCAGAATTTAATGCATAGAAAAAGCAATTTAAAGATTTTGCATTCAATTAAGTATTGATTTGTTCTTCCCTATTCCATTGATTAAAAGGAATATCAATTTTAATTCCATCTAAAACTCATGACGGTGAAGAATAACCATTTAAAATCATATGTCACATACGAAAATCTATCGATTGCAAGAAAATAAACATGTGAGTTTTCCAAAAATCAAATGACATATTTTCAAATAAAGGAGGTCTGGTGATTGAATATCCTTCCGCAATATTATGATTATAAAAATTAGCCATCGATCAAAATTCAAAATCTTTTAAAAACTTATTTTTGAAAACGGCTCTAATACCACTTGAAAATGCTCAGATGGCACTTGAAAGTTCGTTAGGGATGTTAGGCCCTATGAACTGGCCCAAGGCTAACAAAGAAAGAGGTGAATTGGATAACTTTAAAACCAAAGATAAAACTCAAACCAAAATCACCACATAAATCAAAGTGCGGAAGAAAATAATGCGGAAGCAATAATAAGAAAAGAACACACCGGATTATAGTGGTTCGATCGAACCTTGACCTACGTCCACTCTTTGGAGGCACCCTCCAATTATTGCGCTAAAATAAGTGTCTCTTCTTTAGCCCCCACAGCTAGGCGGAGAAGCCCTTACAAAATCACTTCCACCTTCCCCGGTGCGGTGGAGTTGCCGGGTCCTTTGACACCAAAGTGAACTTCTTCTTTGGTGAACTTCCCTCGAGATAAGCCTTAAATCTGATGGTATTAAGGTGTAAGCCTGCCGGAGCAATCGTGTGGAATCCCCCTTCACATTCGCTTGAGTCCCCCCTCATAGGATCTTCTCCCTCTCTTAGACTTCACCCGTTCCTCACTCCCTTTCAAGCTTTCTCTTCAAGTTTTCCCCACAAGAATGAAGCTACAATGGCTGCCAAAAACACCTAATAAGTGCCTTGATAAAGCTTAAATAAAAGAGCTAAAAAATGAGCTCATTAATGCAAGTTGTCAACATTATCTTCCAGGATGATAGGCATATCATCTTGTACGATCTGTACAATTTAAGCCCAATCAACAGGGCCTATTTGAGACGATTATAATAATTTTATTCATATCGTCCAAGATGATAATATAATGTCCTAGATGATCAGTATAAAGTGTGGAATATTGTCCTCGACATCGCCCTGAAAAATAGCTATCCGATGACCAATCGTCCATCATATCGTCCTGGACGATTTTACGATCGTCCAGGATGATTTGACCGTGAAATCAAGTCATAATTTCTTTCCTTAAATTCCAGAGAAATTTTGGAAAAATTGCCCTAAATCGTCCTGGATGATATTTTATAGTCTTGGACGATCCACCAGGATGATGTCCAAAAATAAGTAATTCTTAAATAGATCTGGCGACAGATTCTTTCTATTTTGAGCCTATCGTCCTGGCCGATACAAAATCGTCCAGAACGATGTGTTTTGCATAATGACGGCTGCTTTAATGAGGATGCCCTAATTAGGATTTATGCTTTTGATCCGATCGTCCAGGACGATATAAAATCGTCCCGGACAATGTTACCAAAAATAGTAAACTCTATGGAACAATCATAAAATCTTTCAAGTTACAAAGCATCAAGAGCCACACCAAATACAACAGACTCAAGAAAGGAAAAAGTGTACAAACTGACTCAGACCTAGTCTACCCAATCTTGAGTTGGTTCCAAATTGCAGTCCGATTGTGTGAACCTGAAATGTCAGTAGATAAGGTAGTTGTAGAGTAAAGAGAATGTTTGCTATCATCAGAATCATAAGCCATAGATCCAGAATACAAGTCTAGCTATAGAGGCAAAAGTCTTCTCAAAATCAATCCCTTCAATCTGATTATAACCCTTAGCAACCAATTTAGCCTTATTTCTAATGACTACTCGTGAGTCATTTATTTTGTTCTTGAATACCCATTTAGTTCCAACTATACTTTGATCATTTGGCCTTGCATCTACTTCCCAAACTTCATTTTTTATAAATTGATTTAACTCATCCTGCATTGCCAATATCCAAAATTCATCCAAAAGTGCTTGATCAATATTTATAGGTTATATCATTAAAATAAAGGATGAATGTTTGACTACTTTATTAAGTCTATGCTTAGTCCTAACACCATCACTAGGTTAACCTATAATAGATTCCTTTGGATAATTTTTAGAAAATCTCAAATCTCTAGGCATTGGGTTTTCTATCTCCAAATTTTCTTCAAAATTTATTTTCTTAATCTTTTGGGAGTTAATCTCTATCTCATCCTCTTCAATAATTGGTTATTCTAAAATTCTAGATTCATCAAATACAATATGTGTGGTCTCCTTAATTACTAAAGTTCTTTTATTGAATACTCTATAAGATTTTCCAACACTTGAGTATCCTATAAAAATTCCTTCATCTGATTTTGGATCAAATTATCCTAAGGAAGATTTTCCATTGTTATATATGAACACCTTATATCCAAGAACATGCAAATGTCACAAAATAGGTGTTCTTCCCTTTAGTAACTCATAGGGTGTTTTATATAAGTTTGATCTAACATTCACCCTATTCAAAATATAACATGTTGTGCTAACTGCCTCAGCCCAAAAATATTTAGGAAGTGAGTATTCTGCCAACATGGATCGAGTGGCTTCTATTAATATTCTATTTTTCTTTTTGACTATCCCATTCTGCTGAGGGGTTCTAGGTATAGAAAAATTGTGATCAATTCCTTTTTCCTTACAAAAATCCTCAAATTTTTCATTTTCAAATTCTCCTCCACGATCACTCAAAATTATTAAAATTTGACATCCTAATTTCCTTTGAATCCAAGTCAAAAAATTTCTAAACTCCTTAAATGATTCACTCTTATGATATAGAAATCTAACTCATGTGAATCTAGAATATTCATCCATAATTACAAATCCGTATACCTTAACTCCTAGACTTATAGTTCCAACTAATAAAAAAAGTTCCATATGTAATATCTTCAATGGTTTACTAGTTTTAAGATCATTATTAGACTTAAAAGAGGACTTCACCTATTTTCCTAATTGACATGCATCACAAAGGTGATCCTTAGTAAAGTCTAGTTTTGGTATACCTCTCGCTAAATTCTTTTGGATAATCCTCCTAAGGTTTTTCATGCTAGAGTGAAAAAGTCTCCTATGCCAAAGCCATGATTCATCAGAAATAGTTTTTAAACAAAAAGAAGTGGGAGTTTTGATATAATTTAAGTCAAGTATATACACATTGTTTACCCTTATACCCTTCAAAACATCATTACCATTTAGGCTTAATATACAACTAGTAGGAAAAAAATTTACATAGTATTCTTTATCATATAGTTGGCTAATACTTAACAAATTATGCTTTAAGACTTCTACAAGTAGTATATTTTTAATAAAAAAGTTTTTAAGATTTCCAATCATACTTGATCCTACTACCTTCCCTGTGGTGTTATCTCTAAGTGTAACCCTGCTTCCACTCTTGGCTTCTAGCGATACGAATTAAGCAGTATCTCTAGTCATATGCTTTAGCAAAGGCTATCCAGGTACCATATGCTTTCACGAGGCCTTATGTGAGAGCAATCATGCAAAATCATCAAACATTAGACTTGGGAACCCAAACAAGTTTGGGTTCACTTTTTTACAAATTATAAACAGATGCATGTATGATATATCTAGGTTTTTGCATCTTAGGTTTCCACACCAAATGAGTTCTCTTCTTTAATGTACAGGTGTGAGTTATATGTCCAATTAATCCATAATTATGACATTTCACTCCTGGAAAGGGGTTTCTTAATCTTCTATAGTTTCTCTGTCTATTTATGGATTATATAAATTTAGGATACAAAATAGGATTCGTGAAATCTTCAAGTCTTGGTGGTATCCTATTATCCTCGAGAGCTTCTATCTTTAGTTTATAAAAAGAATTCTTATCTTCCAAGATACGATTTGTATAGTTTACTTGATATAATTTGCTCTCTGATTCATCCTTACTATTTTTAAAATTAGTTTTAAAGTTCATCATAGGATGATTTTAACTTTTTATGATTCTGATTCAATTCATCAAACTCATCAAGCAATTTTATATGGTTGTTATCAATTAAAGCATGATCATTTCTAAGGATATCTTATTCTCTTTGTAGTTCCTGAAACTCTAAGTTCAGACTAGCATGCATTTTCTTTAACTTTCTAAATGTAACATGCATGCATTTAGAGACTTCTAAAAGTTCATTTTAAGTCAAGTCACACACTCTTCTTGATCTGACTGATCAAGATTATCGGCCATCAAGCATAGATTGATGACTCTGATGAGTCTGAAGCTGAGTCTGCCTAGAAAGCTTTTTAGAATTTCTTCTTGCCCTTCTTCATCATTGGTTTCTCATTTACATTCTTCTTGCTAGGAGTGGCTTTAAGTTTTGGGCAGTCAAACTTAATATGTCTAGATTTTATGCACTTATAGCAAATAACATCATTTAAAATCTTGACATTTTTATTAAATTTACCTCGATTCCATTGTTGGTGTCTCTTTTGCTTCCTCTTTAGAAAGCTTCTAAACTATCTAATCATTAATACGATATCGTCCTCATCCTCAGGTGTAGATTGATCACTCTCTAACTCCTCCACCTTTAGTGCAATATTCTTCTCCTTTCATGGCTCTCCTACATCAACCTTTCTTTGACTTACTCATTACTTGTAAGCAATTAGTGATCCAATAAGATTGTTAATAAAATGAATGTTTTAAACTTTAGACTCTGTAATCACAGTTATTTTAGCATCATAAGTAGTAGGCAAACAACGAAGTATCTTATTGACCATTTTAGCATTCGTTAGTTCCCTACCCAATGCATGTAAAGAGGTGACTACTTGTGTGAATCTTGTGTACATGTCTGAAATGGATTCATTTGGTTTCATGAAAAATAATTTATAGTCATGAAACAAGATATTTAGTCTGGATTATTTAACTTCATTAGTCCTATCATAAGTTATACAAAGTCTATCCCATATGTCCTTTCTATTTTTGTAAGTAGAAACTCGCATGTAATCTTCAGATTTAAGATCACAAAAGAAACTATTCAGGCATTTAGCATTAAGTTGTGCTAAGTCACGTTCTTCTACTATCTAGTCCGCAAAGGGAGTTTCAACTCTAACTCCGTCAACTAATCTAGTTGGTTTTGTATACCTTTCATGAACTAAGATCCACATACGATAATCTAGTGACTGTAAAAATGTAGACATACTTGTTTTCCAAAAATTAAAAGGAATATTATCGAACAAGGGATGTCTAGTTATAGAGTAATCTTCAGGTGTGTTTCGGTTTCCAAATATAGCCATGGTCATTAATCAAAAAGTAATCTAAACTTATGATTTTGAAACTAAGTTCTAATACCACTTGTTGAAACTTGTTAATTATGAATTAATTTGTTAGACCTAAGCTTATGTCCCATCGACTAACCAGGGGGGGGGGGGCGTGATTTGGTTTTTAAAAATTTCTCTCTTATATATTAAACTGATAAAAAAATCTTATAGTGAAATTTTTTGAAAAAGATTTTTCAACCACAGATCAACAGAAAATAATAAAGTAAAAAGCAATGAAAAATAAAAAGATACAAGATTTATAGTGGTTTGGTCAAACAAGACCAACATCCACTCCCTGAAGTTACCCACTTTAGGAATTGCACTATTACCACTTAGTGTCTCTCCTTTTGCCCCGACAGCAAGGCGGAGAAGCCTTCACAAAAACTCTCTTCAACCACTATCCGGTGCAGTAAAGAATCGTCATCCTTTTACACCTTCCAAGTATAGGCAGAGTACCTCACGATGTTCACACTCTCCAAGTGTAGGCAGAGAACCTTCCAGCTGTTCACACTCTCCAAGTATAGGTAGCGAACCCTTCATCCTTTCACACTTCTCCAAGTGTAGGAAGAGAACCTCCCGCTGTTCACACTCCTCGAGTGTCAGCAGAGAACCAGATCTCCTTGAAATGATATTCTCACGAAAAATCTGGAAGGATAAAAGAAAAGAGTGAAGTAATCACAATTCACAAATGAAGATCCTTACCTTTGAGTACCAAGTGAACTCTTCATGCTCCAGTAGTAAGAAATCTCCTCCAAACACTCTCTCCTTCAATCTCTCTTCAGTTTGCATGAAGACTAGTAGACAAAAAGATTTCAAGATAGTTTTAAGTGAACCTTTATAAGAAAAACACAAAAAATCATCCAAAAACTGCAAAATTTCAATTCAGTACGTACTCAATCGTTCCGTATGATCGAATTTTGTACGTACGAACAGTGTAAAAACTATTGCGTACGAACTCAATTTGCATTAGTATGAAATTCCTTCGTACCTGATCATCGACCCGTACGAATATAGTTCATCCGATACGAACAGGTATTTCAAAGGTTTGTTGGGATGAAAAAATAGGATGAATCACAAGTTCAAAGAATAGAGAACTTTATTCAGGGATGAAGGTGTCGATTCATTTGGACGAAAAGAATAAATTGAAAATCCATAGGAGATTGTTCAGGGATGAATGGGACTATTCGTCTAGACGAATAAGTCAAACTAAAAATCCAGAGAAGATCATCCAGGAATGAATTGGACTATTCATTTGGACAAACAATTCAAATTGTAAATCCAGAGGAGATTGTCAACTGATGAATGGGACTATTTGACTGGACAAACAGTTCAAACTGAAAATCTAGAGGAGATTGTTTAGGGACGAATGGGACTATTCATCTGGATGAATAGTTCAAACTGAAAATTCAGAGGAGATCATCCAGGGATGAATGGGACTATTCATCTGGATGAACAATACTTAGAAAAATTTTTAATCACCCTCTATTCATTCCATTTGCTCCTGGAGGTGTATTATTGATCTGATCATCCCGTACGAATATAGTTCATCCTATCAATCAGTATTAAAAATTATGAATTTTAAAGTTCTCCCCTGATGTGTGTGCGCTGAGTTGTTTAATTATAATCACACATTCTCTGACTCAAGTAAAATAAATACAGACTCGAAGTTAAAAAAAAATAACAAGCAGATCTTTGATTTGAAGTCTTCAACAATCTAGAGTATGATTTCCCAAAAAATGTTAGTACACACAAGAGCCAAAAAATAATTCTTACAAAATGTGTTAGGAGAAAGTAATACTCAAAACAATAATATTTGGAATCATCAAAACATTTAAGTTGCAAGAGTTTAAAGCATGCAAAGCTAAGTAGTAACTCTCTCAACAACCATCTTCAATGGACAGAGAAGTGCTAAAAGTATTACCTAAGATAGTTTTGATTGAAGATTGCTCTGGATCTACCAAATATTCCTTAGGGATGATGATATTACCTTCCCTGATGTTCTTCTCTACCCAATCTTTAAAAACAATGCAGTCTTCAATTAGATGACCCAATATGCGGTGATAAAGAAAGTACTTGGGGTCATCTTTCTTATCTATTACTTCTAGCTTTTCATTTTAAGTGACTGAAAGACTGGCTTTTTCTGAAGACTTCTAAAGATCTTTCTTACTATATCTCTCTTAAAGGGGTATGGTCTAGCCAACCTCTGCTTAATGTAGGTCGAGTAAGGCTCTTTAGGAGGTTGGAGAGTAATCTAAAATTGTTGTTTCTAAATCTGTGGAGGTGGTGGGACAGTAGAATGACTAAAAATTGGCTTTTTTTTTCTTTATCAACTATTAATACTATGGTTTTCTTCTCAAAAGATTTCACCAGCATATGACCCTTCTTCTCATCAAATTGATCTCGTAAAAATGGCATCCTAATTGCCTATTCTTGTAGATTATTAGCCTTATTTAGAAGTTTCTCAATGGTTTTGATTGTCAAACCCTTCAGGAGAAAAGCAATCAGACCATATATATTCTTTAAAAGGATCTCCAAAATATGTTGCTCTTGTAACTGAGGTTCACACTTCATCGAGAGGTTTCACCACCTCAAGATGTATTCAACCAAAGACTCCCCAATCTTTTACTTTTCAATGACTAGATCACCCACTATAGTGCGCTGTTGTGCTCCAAAAAATCTCATTAAGAATAATTTTTCTAGTTCATTAAAGGTTCACATTGAACCATTGGACATATTGACATACCATTCAAAAGAAATTCCTGAGAGATTACTAATAAATTGCCAAAATAGTAGAGCATATACCCTCCTGCATTACAATAACTTGCTTGGAAGTGGGCTAGATTAGGTTTTCAGTAGTAGTAATAATCTTAAAAGATGGTGTCAGAAAGACTTTAGTATAAGGAACTGAATCATACTCTTTGGAATAGGGTCTACCCTTTGGAATAGATGTGGTTCCTTATAAAAAGGTTAAGGCCTCCCTTATCTGATCCTTAACAAGTTACTTAAGGTCTTTTTGGTGTGGTGCTGGAGGAACTGTAAGAACTATAGGTTATACCAGAGGTGTCTTTAACAAATAAGGAGGGACTACTTACACTGGCTCAAGAGATTTGGGACTGGATTAAACTTTCTTAGCTCTTTTAGAGATCTCTCGAGAAAACTGCTGTAGTTTGAGAGAGGCCTCTTATGACTTATCTAATTGCTATTGCATTTCTTTAACTTGTAGTAACATGTATTTGACTTGTGTCTCCAAGTTCTTTATATTTTGCTCATTCTATAGTTCTTATTGACACATCATAATCTAACTTAACTATAGCTGAACCTTCCTCTTTGCCAGATCGGTGTTTTCTTGGTTCAGTTTGCTTATTAGATCCTCTAGTTTCAACTATGCAAATACTACCGGTGGATTTATCCTCTCCTCCTTACATACATATAAATCAGGGTTTAAGGTTATTATTCTTTCTTTCATTTGTAGGATATCTATTATCTCTTGCACTATCTCATCGATCGATCTCTCCCCTATTGATTTAGGATAGAGTGCTAAGTACCCTTTATAATCCAACATATCAAAAAGTTCATTTGATTGTAACTTAGAAATAATGACCTGTAATTTGGGGTTATTATTCATCTGAGATTCTGAAGCTGAGTTATCAATAATCTCTTGGTCCAAGTCTATCCCCTCTTCCTTGACTATCTTGAGATCAATAATCATAGGGGTGACATCCTCTACTGGGTGAGAGACAAATACCTTAGGAGGCGATGCAGGACGTTAAAGAGTAATAATCCCTACATCAGGTAAGGTAAGGTCCTCAGACCCTTGAATAGGGAGCCTAAGAATAATAGATGGACTTTGAGCAAAACTATCTGGAACATCAACATAGTCGGCAAGAAAAACATCAATTGAACTGGTAGTGGGAACACTATCTACCATAACAACTAGAACATCAGTACAAACATCCACTGAACCAACTAGGGCTTGGGTAACACTGGCTGGAGTTTGTTTCAATTGGAAAGTGAATCTAGGTGTTCTGAAGATCGATGGAGGAGTATCCAACTTAGTCTTCTTAAGAACGAAACTTTTCTTGGGAGACTTGTGCCTCTTGCCTGTAACATTCACAATTCATTGAATTTCAAGAATTTTCTTAGTTTTCACCACCACTGAGGCCAATTGCTAGAATTTTGGAGAAGGGATTGGTGGCCTACCATTAGGAAGGTGGCCTCTCTCAGATCCAGTAAGTATGATACCCTCCATTTTGGAAGATGGAGAGTGTGGCCCCCAATGGTACCCATCAACTAGTACAAAAGTAGTAGGCTGTCAAACAAACTTCTTATTTTTTCTAACATGTTGAGGAGTTAGGTTCTTAGCTTCAGATGCTTCCTCTTTTAAAATTTCCTTCTGGAAGTGATGGGAGATAACTCTCTTCAATTGTCTTATATATTCCTCCTTTGTTTTTCCAAACTAGGTAGCATAAGTGTGAATTATATTCCTGAATGTTCTTGTCCTTTAGAGGTGCTTCTCCTTAGTAATCCTTTTTGTTGAGTAGTCGACCGGGTATGGCGGGGAGCGGGCTATCTTAGCTACCGTCTCCTCCCCTTAAGCAATAGAAAGGGGGTAAAAATGACTCCCCTTAAGGAGGAAAGAGCAAGCAGGAATAGGTAGCTCATCGGCATCCTCAAGCTTTACCTGACCAAGAGTCTTGACTGCCACAACTTTCCTTGACATAATAATTTTCTTTCTCATTCTCCTCAAGTAATTATTCCTCTGATTTTTACTAGTGAAAGTGGTCCCAGAACTTGATCCTTCAAAAGTAGATTTAATCATGGTAGGGGGCTCAATAGTTAACTCTGGTTGCTTCTCTTCATAACTAGAAAAGGGAGAACAGGTCTCGTTCCTATAATTAATTCCACTACAGTGGGGAATTCCTTACTAGCATCTAAGTCAATTATCTTATGGCCATCCATTGACAGTTCAAGGGTACTAAAACCCATCCCAAACTGTATGTTATTTCTGAAATCAATCAATTCAAAGGTCAGATCTCTATCAAAGGAGACGATCAACTTGCCAGCCATTATCATGAGATTTAAGTTTCCTGGAATTGAAGAAAAGGATTTGGATTAGATTTTTTTTAAATTTTTTTTTTTAAAGAATTAAGAATCATAACAAAATCTCGATTCTATGATACACGCCGAGTTGTAAGAGTTAAAACCTTATATATAATGATAGGATACAAAGATTAGTTATAAATTCAAGGAAAAATAATATCTTCATAGCATATACTAGCCCACAAAGAGACATTGTGGGGCAGTCTGTGATGGTATATATTTCAAACTATGGTTTAGAAGAATTTTTAGGAAAATTTTGATTTTGAAATCATTAGTGAACTTCTCCCAAATTCTAAAACACAACAGGTCAGACTTTCATCCCCTCCGAAAGCTTACAAAATAGGGAGAAAATTTAAGATTGGTTGCCCAACTCTCTCCATTTTCGTTAGTCAAATGCAAATGGGAGGTTAAGGCTAAAGTATTAAGAAATTAACAATCTTGAGAGAAAGATCAACAAAGCTCCTTACAATTTTAAAACTCCATATATTGAGTTAAATTTAATAATATATGTTCATAAAATGGGGAAGGAGATCTTAAAAGTCTAATTTGACACTATCACCACACCAACTGACTTGGGGAGCAGAAGGTCAAAATCAAAATAAAGAGGTCTCACCTCTCTCTCTCTCTCTCTCTCTCTCTCTCTCTTGACAAGTCTTTTCTCTTTATTTTTTGATGTTGGCCACACTCACCCAAGAAAGAAATGGGTAAAGGGACAGACATAAGAAAAGGTAGCTAAGACTATTGATGAAATAAAATTTTGCCATTACTAGAGATGGAGAGAGAGATTTAGTTCCATCTGGTGTGCCATTTTTATTGTGGGTGGAATTTTGAAAAGGGTTTTGAAATATTTAATCTTTTTTGGGAAATTTGATTTTTAAATTTACAGTCTCAAAATTGAATATCTCGTTACAAACAACATATTTCCCCTTATAGTAAAAATATTATTTGCTAACGGATTCAGATGATGAAACTAAAAGTTGTCATCATGATTTTAGTAATTAAATTCCAATAAGAATTGCATATGATCCCAAAGGGTTGAACTGAGATTCTATTAATATTAAACCACTATAATCTGGATGCGAGATCATTAATTTCATATTCCATGTCACAATAATTAATGATATATCTCTTCAAAGAAAGAAAATATCACTCATTATAGATCGATGGATCATGACGATAATGATCATTATCGACTTGATTTTCCAAAAGAAGATTAATTTCAAAAATTGAAAATTGATTTTGAAAAAAAAGTGGATGTGTAGCAATTATATTTATTATTTATTTAGCCCCCTTTATTATCCTACATGAGCACGATCATCTATAAAAAACTTAATGAGTATCCAGATCATTCCTATCCTAAGAGTAATCTAATCGCCAATCACATTATCAATCCATAGAGTACAGCAAAAGTAAATAAACACACCAAGCATTTTCAATCAAAATATACAATGAAATCTTGAAAATCTGGCACACAGCTGAAAGGTAAACACCGACCTAGCATAAATCTTGAGTTGACTGTGCTAGCAAACCATCTAAAGTGTGTGTAGTAGGTTGTGTGGCTGGGTTAGATCCTAAACTGGGTAGTTGGCTAGAGTTGTCTAATGTTTGAGTTTGTTAAAGGTTGAAGGAGAACTTTATATTTGAGTTTAAGTATTAATGAGTTAAGGGTTAATTAATGGTATATTTTAATTATTGAATGATTATTACCTTTTTTACAAATCGAGGTCGTGAAGTTTATTTCACCTTCCTTAGGGCTAAGTTAATAGTCTCATCGGGCGGGGTTACCTAATAATAATCGGGGTTGATTAAATTGGTTAGAAATTAAAAGTGGATTAATATTAATTAATTCAATTAATTATTAATTTTAAAAATTAGATTAATTTATGTTTTACATCAACAGGTTTATGGCATTATGCCATGAGGCTTGAGGATCTAAACCTCCTTAAACACGTAGCCTCGCAGCCTGGAGTAGTATATCCTAAAAACTTGATTGATGTAGTTGAATTAAAGATTTTAATTTAGTTAAATAATTAAAAGTGACTTAATTTCAATATTTTACACTTTATTGAATTCATTCTTGGCATTGTGTCAATAGGCTCGAGGAACTAGGCCTCATTAGGATACGCAGCATAGTAGCCCAGCGTTGTCCATAAAAAAAAATCATATCCTGAGTGGTTGTTGTGTATTAAGATGTTGGTTAAGTGTTTTCGTAATCAACTTAAAAGTTTCTAGAATTTTTATTAATTATTGGATTTTTTGTTGAATTATTAAAATTATTTTAATATGTTAATTAAAGGGTTAAAAGGTTGACTTTAAGATTTAAATGTTAATTTTATAAGTTTAATATTTATAATAAATATTAGGAGTTATTATGAGTAGTTAGATTATTGGTATATTTAATTTGGAGTTTTCTATAGAAAATTATGAATTTTCAAAGTTTAATCCTTAAGTTTGATTTACAATTAACCAGAAGGCTGACTTTTTTAACTTTAACTAGATTTTGAAAGTTTGACATGTTTGTAAAATATTATAGTTTAATTTAAGTTGGGTGCTTTTGAATTTGATTAAATTAAATTTTTATGAAATTAATTATGATTTTTCAAAGTTTGTTTAATTAATTATATTTTAAAATTAGTTAATTAGGAAGGTTTTTGTATTTTTGATACAAATCAATTCCAAACAACATGAAATTACCCCAAAAGGCCAAAAATGACCAAAGGGGTAAGTTATAAGTGTTTGAAATTTATTTTGGGATTTTTTAAATAGTTTTTAATTAATTATTATATATAATTGTTAGGTTTTATTGAAAATTAAATTAAGATAAAATTAGGGGTTATCTGATAAGGTTCTTATTTTTCATGAGTTGAGAGTTGAATTAGTGAAATTTAGAGTTGTTATATGAATTTTTTGGGTTTAATATAAATTTTTAGTGAATTATTTAGTATTCTAGGTTAATTTTAGGGAGGAATTTTGAGGCTCCTAATTGGTGGATCAAATGAATACCAAACACATTGAAATTTGGACTATGAGATCACCTAACCTCACTGTCCAAACACACTAAATTTGAGCCCAAATGAAATTCTCTAAGATAGCTAACCAAGCCACCTAAGGTGACCTTTAAGTCACCTTGGAAAAATCCTAGGGATCTATCCTAAGCTCTGATTTGGGCAAAATTAGTGGCCCTACACTTCCTATAATAAGCAAAATCATGATACCATAACAAAGATCCTAATTATCATCGGAGAGATCATGAAATTGCCAAACCATGACCCTAGAACTCAAGTTGGCATGAAATTGCCCTTAAAAACCTCAAACAGGGGAGAGAAAAATTTGGACATGTAAGAGATATGCCCAAATTCACTCTTCCAAAGTTCCAAACTATGGTGACTTCAATTTAACACATAAATGCAATAATAGATTTACATTCAAACTAAAATAGATAAAATTAGGGCTTGTGACCATAGGGCTTCTATAGAACTCCTTGAGATATTTCCAATGAGCTTAAGAACACCTAAAATGGTCAAGTGTGGATACATATGAATTTTTGAATGTTCCAAGCTTTTCTATGAAATTTAAATCCTGAATTACCCAATTAGCCATGCGCTTTCCATGCGGCGCCTCTCGATTAGCAGGATAATAATTAGCGGATGATCGAATAATGGTCAGATTAATTATAACCGTCGGATGAAACATCAGATGGTAGGGATCAAACATCTTCTAGAACCATGGGATTTAATTTGAGTCGTTTATTGAGATCAATGGCTAGGATTTTGTTGCGATTTTGTTTTCACGAATTATGATTTTGATGATAGCAAACACTCTTGTTTCTCTATGACTGTCTTGCCTACTAACATTTCAGATCCACAAGATCAGGCGATAATTGGAACTAGCTCAAGATTGGGTAGACTAATCTGAGTCACTTTGTACACTTTTTCCTTTTCTTGAGTCTATTGTAAAAGGTGTGGCTCCTAATGCTAGGTAACCTTGCACACACACACCTTGGGAGAATTTCTGACTGTTTCTTAGGGTTTACTATTTTTGGTAATATCATTCAGGACAATATTTATATTGGCCTGGACAATAGGTTTAAAAATAGAAACCCTAATCAAGGCATCATGGTTAAGGCAGCCGTCTTTAAGCCGATCGGCCTGAATGATATCATATCGGCCGGACCGATAGGCTTAAATAAGAAAAAATTAGCTACCAGATCTATTTAGGCATTAGTTATTTTTGGACATCATCCAGGAGCATAATTATGCCTAAATTGATAAGGTGATTAAGGAAAGAAATTAAGGCTGATTGCACAATCACATCGGCTGGGCCGATCGCAGTTTCGACCGGGACGATGGTGTGGATGATTGACATCGTCTAGCTTCTATTCAGGGCAATGTTCAGGACGATTTTCCTTGAATTTGAGCTAATCATCCAGGACGATATACTATCAGCCTGGATGATATGACCAGAAATTGTCTAATCGTCCCAAATCAACCGGGATGATTGAGCAAACTTTACACTGATTGGCCAGGCTGATACCCCTATCGGCCTGGATGATAAAGTCGGTTTGTATAAAATAAGAGCTCTTCCAAAACTCTTCTATTTAAGATCTCTTGTTCAACCTTAAAGCAGATCTTTTGCTACTATCTTGACCTGATAAAGTTTAGAGGAGAGGGAGAGAGAGGGAGAGCGAGATGATTTTGTGAGGGGGAGCTTGTGAGGGAATTTCATAAGGGTTGCTCCAAGCATTATTCCACTTCTTCTTCTTCCACCTTAGTCTCTTGTCCTTGGAGGGTTGAGAGAGGTCTTCTTTAGCAATCGTTTATGGTTCTCTGCCTAATTTAGGAGGAAGCAAAAGGATTTCGGTTCTCTACCATGCCGGGGTTGGCAGAAAGAAGTTTTTGTGAGGGCTTCTCCGCCTTGCTATGGGAACAAAAGGAGAGTCACTGTGTTTTGTGCAATACCTGGAGGGCGCCTTTGGGGAGTGGATGTAGGTCGAGTTGACCGAACCATTATAAATTTCTATGTCCTTTACTACTGGTTTCCACATTTATTTTTCCCACTTTAATTTACATTGTCGTGATTTTGGTTTGAGTTTTGTGATTGTGTTTTGATCGAAATAATTTTTAAAATACTAATTCACCCCCCCCCCCCTCTTGGTTAGCCTTGGGCTAGTTCATAAGGGCTTAACATCCCTAATGAACTTTTAAGTGGTATTAGAGTGGGATTCATAACAACAAAGTTTGAAAACTTTTTGAATTTTGATCCATGGCTAACTCTGGTAATCATATTACTGCGGAAGGGTATTCCATTACATGACCACCTTTGTTTAACACTATTCCTTTTAAGTTTTGGAAAAATTGTATATATACTTTTTTATAATCGATTGACTATCACATGTGGAAACTTGTTAAGGATGGTTATACACATCCAATTGGTAAACTTAATAGCATTAATGTTCCACTTCCTTTTACTGAATGGACTCTCGATAATAGGGATTTAACACAATTTAATGCAAAATATTTGAATTATTTTTTCTGTGCTTTAAAATCTGAAGATTACATGCGTGTTTCAACTTGCACTACTGGTAAAGAAATTTGGAAAAAATTGTGAGTTACTTATGAAAGAACTAATGAAGTTAAGTAATCCCGATTGAATATTCTTTTGCATGATTATAAACTTTTTTGTATGAAACCTCATGAATCAATTTCTGATATGTATACAAGATTTACTCAAATTGTTACATCATTGCATGCTTTAGGAAGAGAACTCACAAATTTTGAAAAGGTTAATAAAGTTTTGAGATGTTTTCCTTCTTCCTTTGATGTTAAGATTACTGCAATTACTGAATCTAAAGATTTGAATACTTATTTGATTGATAGCTTACTTGGATCACTCATTGCTTATGAGTAAGGAGTGAACCAAAGAAATATGGGTGCAGGTGAGAAAAAGAAGGAGAAAACTATAGCACTAATGGCCAATGAAACAAATACAAATTCTTCAGGGTCTGAAAGCGATGAAGTTGCCTTCATCACTAGGTAGTTCAAAAACTTTCTAAGGAAAAGCCACAAGCATCATTAGAGTTGGAAAAGAGGTAAGGATAGAAAAATTTTTAAAGGTTCTTCTGATGTTGTTTATTTTGAATGCTAGAAGCCTGGGCATGTTAAAGCAGATTGTCCTACACTTAAGGATCACTCAAGAAAAGAAAAGAGTGAGGAGAAACCCAAGTTCAGGAAGGATAGGAAGCGAGTCCAAAAGGCTTTCTGGGCAGAATCTGCATCTAACTCCTCTGAGATCGAGGCAGATGAAGAAACCACAAACTTGTGCTTGATGGCTGATGATCATCTTGAACAATCTGACCAAGAAGAGGTATGTCAACCAACCTATGAACAATTACTTGAAATTTGTGAGAAAATTCATGCATCATATAGAAAACTTAAGAGAACTTATGCTAGTTTGAAATTGGAGTTTTTGAATTTATAAAAAGTGCATAAAATTTTAAGTAAAGATCACCCCAAATTGATAACAATCACATGTCCTTACTTGATGAGTTTGATGAATTGAATAAAAAACACTCTGAACTAGTTATTAAACATGATTCATTAAAAGCATCCTACACCTCACTTGAATTTGATTTTAAGACATACATTGATAAATCTGAACAGAGGGAGCACAATTTGAAAGTTGCTTTAGAAAGTGCTAACTCGAGATTTAAAATAGAATTGAATGCACTTGAGAATAGTTGGACGACACCCATATTTGATCTAAAGCCAAAACCTAGGAAGAGGCATTATAACCCGAATCGATTAAGAAATCCTTTTCCTTTTTTTTTTTAAGATGAAAATAGCAAATGGCATTAAAAGATAAAGGATATTACAAACTACTAAATAAATCCATCACATTCCTTCATTAGTAATAAACTAAAAGAAGAAGGAATGTTAGGATAATCAAAACTAGCCCATCGAAAATTACTAGATAAAGTAAATGTGGCACGCCAATCCGCCACATTATTACAACTTCTAGGAATAGAATGAAATAATACCTTATTAAAGGAATGTAAAAATTTAAGATCCTTATTCTAGAAGCTCTCTTTTTTCCAATTGGACTCCTTCATCGAATCACAAATGAATTTGATAATATTTACATTATCACTTTCCACAACAACACCTTCATATTCAAATAGCCAATCTTGGAGAACTTCTCTAATGGAGAGCACCGATTGCATGTCCAATTGGGAAATATCCCAATGATTAAGTTGCTTACCAAAAGCAAATAAGAATCTTCCTTTGTCATCTCTAATAAGTCCTCTAATCCTCCTTGATTAGAATTTTGCAAGGCGGCATCAACATTTATTTTGATCCATCCTAGTGGTGGGGGATGCCATAAATGAAAAAACTCCTGATGGAGGCTAACATACCAATCTTTTAGTGATGGATTAAGTCGAAGTTGCATAGCTGTAAATAAAGCATTCACTGCAGTTGTAGAAACCGAATTTGTCTTCTCACCATGCTTTATTGCATTCCTGTTTTTCCAAGAGAAATAAACCACGGTCATATACAATCGTAACATGCTCAGATTTTTTTGACATAGCCTTGCAAGTTCCGTAATACCTTCCTCCAATGATTGAAATATAGAAACATTGAAACCCAATTCTCTAAATTTCATAATTACCTCCATAAGAAATTTGCACTTCATAGTAATATTAGAAACATTCTCAATATCAACACATCCTCTAGCACAGGATATAGTATCACCCAATTTCCTATAATGTAAATATTCATTGGTAGGAATGGCATTTTTACATAATCTCCACCAAAAACAATAAATTTTTGGTTTTAGTTTTAGCTGTAGAATCCATTCTATCAGCTCAACATTATCCCTCCTTGAATAACTTTACATTTTAGCAGAAGAAGCCAGATAAGAAATAGATTTACCCGAATAATGGTGCCTTAATTCAACATAATCTTCCTCCTAATTCGACACAATAGGAATTTCCATAATCAATGAAGTCAAGTTATCATTGAAATGTTTTTGAATTTCTGCTACATTCCATCTTTTATCAGTATTAAGAAGACTACTTACTTGCAAACCATGCAATGCCTCATGATCCACAAAAGTAGGCCATTTATTCAATTCTTTATCCATAATCCATGTATCATTAAGAATGTTAATCTTCTTATCGTCCATAATCTTCCATCTTATAATTGGTTTCAGAAATGATGCTCCATCTAGAATTATTTGCCAAGTTGGTGAAGCTCCTCTTTTGGTATAATTATACCAAATCTCCCTTCCATATTTAGCTATAAGAATTATGCATATATCTATATAATACCCCTCTCAACATTATCCCTCCTTGAATTTATGAGCTGAAACTTCCCTGCTAATGAGATACATTTGTTCTCCCAAGTATTAAATTTATCCAAGGCAAGATCCAGAATTTCAGTAAAATCTACTGACTTTAGTCTTCTCAAGGCTATCTTAATGCCCAAATATTTAAATTCCTTAACTTGTCTGAATCCCAACAACTTAGAGATTCGTCTTTTTAGGGCCATATCCACTGATTTCCCAAACACAACAAAAGACTTCTTATAATTAACAGTCTGGCCCGTTCATCCACAATATTCCTAGATTATCTCCTTCAAATTACCTACTGCTCTGATAGTAGCATTGAAAAAAAAAAGGATATCATCAGCATAAAGTAGACACGATATTTTTTCTACTTGAGGAACTATCTTAACACCTAACTCCACACCTTTCTTCAGAATAGAATTGGACAAAATCTGAGAGCACAAAATAAATAAAAATGGTGAAAGAGGGTAGCCTTGTCTAAATCAGCTCTCACCATTAATCCAATTAGACATTCTTCCATTAACAAGAATTGAAAATCTTGCCTTAATCACACATTCAATAATTAGCGTTGAAAACTTGCTTGGAAAGCCAAACTAATCCAATGTTTTAATCAATGCCGGCCAGCCCATGCTATCATACGCCTGTTCCATGTCTATTTTAAAAGCCATAAGTCCCTTCTTGGATAATCTGAACTTGTGAAAGATTTCTTGAGCTAATAGACAATGATTAGACATGGATATTCCTTGGATAAAAGCCACCTGGTCTTCAGAGATTAAATTAGGAAGAACCCATTTTAATCGGTTCAAAATCACTATAGCTGAAATTTTATAGACAGTTTGAAACAAACTGATCGATCTATATTGAGACGGATTCAAAGGATTTTTATCTTTAGGAATCAAAAGAATGAGAGCATCCTTCCACCTTGGATTCATGTAGCCAGTTTTGAAAAAACTCTCAATTGCTTTCCATGTATCATCTTTAACAATTTCCCAATAGAATTTTAAAAACGAAGCAATCATACCATCAATACCAAGGGATTTGTTGTTAGACAGATGCTGAACAACTTCATAACATTCTGAATAAGTAAAATCAGCATTGAGCTTCTCACAATCTTCACAATTTATTTTCTGTTCAAGACCGGGGTCTGGCCATCCCATAAGATTACAATTCTTGCTTTTCCATTTGTTCTTGAAAAACTGAAAAAAAAATAGTTTCAATGCTATTTTGACCTTCCACAAGTTGCATGTTCTCATCTTTAATTTGCTTAATTAAATTGCTGTTCCATTTTGCTGAAGCAAAATTGTGAAAAAACTTTGAATTAGTGTCCATCTCATCCGCCTAATGCACCTTCGCCCTTTGGTTCCACCAGGTAGCAAGTCTGTTCAACGTTACATTAAGATCATTCACCTTTTGTCTCAGAATTTTTAGTTCATCCACAGATAAACCATCTTCAGTTTCCTTTGTTTGCATCAACAGAATATTAGACTTTAATCTGTCTTTAAGCTCACTTAAAGTCTTTAATTTATTCTTGCTCCAGTAATGCAAAGCTTTAAGCGATCTTTTCTTTTTTATGTTAAGAATTTTAGCATGTTCTCCAAAATCTGGCCTCTTCCGAGCTTTGGAAACCACCTTCCAAGCAGCTGGAAACATCTTCCATATATCCTCAAATCTGAAAAACTTTGTTTGAGGAAAATTGGATTCATTAATCCTAAATAAAATAGGACTATGATCTGAGGTAACTCTAGCAAGATGCCTCACTCGAGCATTTGGAACACCTTGAATAGCTGCTAAATTTATGAAACATCTATCCAATCTTTCCAAAATTCTAGAATTCCCTTCCTTATTGTTGCACCATGTAAATCTTGGACCAAGAAAACCTGCATCATGAAAGCCTTCATCTCTTGGGGTCCTTGAGAGAAGACAAATTCCCCCCCCCCCCCCCCCCCCTAAAAGACAATTGAAGTCTCCACCAACAATAGAAGGAATTGAAGAAGTAGAAAATATTTCAATTATATCCCAAAGATCCCTTCTTATACACACCTCTTTATTCCCATACACCGTAGAAAAATTCCATTTATTTCCATTAGAAAATTGAATCAATCCCACCACACATTGGGAAGAGCAATCCAACATTTTAAAAGAAACAAACTCTCTATTCCATAAAACAAAGATACCACAAGAAGTCCCCACAGCAGGAAAGTGAAAATAATCCCAATCATTACCAATGAGTTTGTTAATATCCTTTATTTCTAACAATGCCAACTTTGTTTCCAACAATACAACAAAGAACACACAATATTCCATCATCATTTCCTTAAGGTATAGAGAAGCCTCCTTCTTCTTGGCTCCTCTACAATTCCAAAACAAAAAAGAATCCATTTAGGTAGGTATTGGGGATTTTCCCTGCCACACTTCCCAAACTTACTTTCACATTTTCTTAATCTCAGGATATTTTCCACTGGTCCTAGAGCTTTAAGCTCTTTCAAACGTTTAATTTTCACATTTGAAGTAGCTGCAGGCTTCAAGTTCTCAATCTGGACAATATCAAATCCACTTCTATCTGACAATGAATTGAAGGTAGCTCTGGAATTCTTCTATTCAGAAATAACTACTAACCCTGCTCCATCATTTTGAATATTTTGTATAACAGCTTCCAAGTTCTCCCCAACATTGCAAGGCAAGCTGAATTCTTTTTCCACCAGTTCCCCTTCCTCAATATTTCCATTAGAAATAAAGGAATCTCCAATTTGTAAATCTAGTTGTAATTCCTTATCACCACTTCCAGATGGTTAACTATCTGGCAATCCTCAATATCTTCTTGCTGTGAAGCTAAGATACTAAATTTATTAAAACTCAAATCAGGCTCAGTAGACATTGTACCAACATCAGTTTTTTCCTCTGTCAAACGTTCTCTAATCATTTGAGCCTGTGATTGTACATGATTGGTCTTTCCAACTTTTTTCCAAGTGGCTTTATGTTTCTGAGAGTCTTCAGGTTTCTTAAAAACTGTCTTCATCATATTCTTATCATTCAGCAAAGCCTTCTTTTTATTTATGAAATTAACATGCATCCAAGGCCCATACTCCACTTCATCAGCTATTTTAATAGATTCCCGATTAACCTCCATTTGAAAAGATTTTTCATTACTGTTTTGCTTATTGGGCTTGTCTAGACAATCATCAGATGTATGGCCAATCTTACCATAAAAAAAAAAAGTAGAAATTTTTTCATTTTCTACTTTTTGGAAAAAATTCCCATTCAAACCTTCTATCCAAAAACCATTCAGCAACTTTGAATCCAATTTTACCCTAACACATATCCTCCCAAATTCCCTTCTCCCCCATCTAAACATTTTACCATCAAGAAGCAAAGGTTCTCCTACTTTAGAAGCAATCCTTGCAATATTTGTTTCATCCCAACAAAAGAGAGGCAGCAATGGCAATCTAATCCATATAGGAGAAGGCAAGCCTTTTAGAGAGTTTTTAGAGAATTCAGGTGTCCATTTGTCCATTCCCACAATATGACCACCTACATACCATGGGCCTCCATTTAAGGCTTCTTCCATAGCCTCCATAGATTGGAAAGAGCACAAAATCAGATCTATTCCCAGGGACGTCAAGTGGAATCCACCAAATTTATTCCATTGTCGCCTTAATTCAATGCAACTAATAGAATAAGGTATGTTCTTCCCAAATACTTTAACAACCAATGACCTTTTAAGAATTTCCACATTGTTTTCAATTTTACTTACATCAAGCTTAACAATTCCATCCTCTCTCTGAATATAAGAATCAACAGAATTAATTTTGATGTACTTTGCCTTCTTCCAAACATTCTCCAGTTGATTTTCCAGCCCAGTTGCCACAGCAGTAGAATTTAACTTCCTTGTATCTATGTCATTCACATTTCCTTCAGCTGCAATATTCACAGAAATACCACCAATATCCATCTGTTCATTCTCCTTCAAACTAGCATCATCAATCAATATTTCACTACCAATCAAATCTCTATGGTCGCTAACCTGTAGCTTTTCCCTAGAACCATGAAAATCCTTGTTACCCACATTCAAGAGATTCGCATTTATCTCTGACTTGAGGATAGAGATTGCATTTGAATGTCCAAATTTGTTAACAAATAATTTCATGCCTGAAGAGGAAGCTTCACATTCATTTGATTTCAGTGGCGAAACCACATCAGATTTAATCTTCCTTGGAGTAATACAATTAGCAGAAACAATAATACCATTACCTTTCTATCACCAAATCCACCTGTTTCAGTTTAGGTTCACTTACCACCTTAATAATCAATGGACCGCTAAACGACTTCATACTTGAATTTTTCCCTTCCAGAACAGCATGTCCAATCCGACCATCATCTTTATTTCTAATCTTTCTTCCGGCAGGTTGACGTCCAATGGAGTTACATGCCAAATGATTCCGGCGGACAACCGCCGCCATCGGCACCACCAGTCCCAAAAAAAAAACGTAGAACCCACGAATGGAAAATTTCAAATTTTTATGACTTTCTCTCTCTAACAGGAGCTTCTCTCTCTAACAGAATGTCTTATTTTAGTTGGAAGATCTCTCTTGGGGGTTCGAGAAATCCTTTTCCTGGTGTTAGATGTTTTTCATGTGACATGTTAGGACACATAGCACACGCATGCACTATTCACCGTTGTACACATTAGGTGTGGAGACCCAAATTGCATAATGCATTACATTCTTCTTTTCATAAGAAGGGACCTAAACCTGTTTGGGTTCCTAAATTTTACATTTGATGATTTTGCAGGATTGCTCTCACCGAAGACCTCGTGAGAGCATATGATACTTAGACAGCGGAGGCACATGGCTCACATTTGCTTAAACTTACTGCTTAATAAATTCTGGATTGCTTGTTTACTACTCTATTGATTATTGTTGCTTTCTATGCTTATTAGTTTTCTTGTTGCTCCATCTCTAAATTTTTTTTAAGATGATATTTTGTCTTGGTTTTAGTTGATGGATTTTGAGTAATCAATGTCTAAATATCCCTAAATCAGTTAAAGGGAGAAACACTGTTGATTGTTTTCCTCCCTCTAACTTCTTTTAGTGGTGTAATTTCCCTTTTTAAACAAAAGTCTATCTCAAATAAACAACTGGACTTTGCAATTAAGATCTTTATCTATCTTGCTATAGTAATCTACCTTATATATATAATATTCATAAGTCTTTATATTACTTTCAAGTTCTTTAAAATCTTGCTGTTGCATTTATCATATTATTTTGATTCTGTTTTGTGGTTTATTCTTCCATTTATTATTGAGTGAGTTTTTCTTCTCTAATAACTAGAAGATATACTCACAACTGAAAATATTTAAGAGTTTTGAAAAGAGATCTAGCTTGGAAAAAAAATTGTCCAATGATGCCAAAATAAAAAGATGCAAAAATGATCGCCAAAAATTGAAAAAAAAATAAAAATAAATACACAAAGTCTATCAAGAATCAAAAGATGCGCAAAGTTTGCCAATAAAATTGACAAGAGGCATAAAATGAGCCCACAAACAGAAAGCTTCCCTCTCTTTCAAAAACTCTTAAATCTTAGATGAATTCTTGTGTCACTTGATATTTTCAAAGGCTTGATTTCAAATTTCATGATTGTGATGAATCACTTTGGTATATTATTCTATAAGATATTTTTCTAAAACCAAGCTTTGAACGGATCTTTTTTTTTTACTTATCCAATTGGTTTGTTCTGAGTTTGGTCTCTTGTTTTCAAAAGATGATTTTACCCTAATAGAAGTCCAAGCAAGGGTTAGTAGGATCGAATATTCTACCATTTCTTTGATTTCATTGATGTTAACACATTAGTCTTACAAGTCCTTAAATTCAATCACCTGGAAATTTTATCTGTTCATACTTAAAAAAAAAATCTTTATTTTTTTTGCTTTTATGTCTTTTTTATATCATATCGTTTTCACTTGATTTTAATACTTTTGGGCCATCTCTGATCATCTCCATCTATCTTCTGATTCTCAATTTTTTCACATCGTCCCGCCAATACCCCTATCGGCCAGGATGATCCGATCAATTTACTCTTAAAAACTCCCCTGCCGACTAATTTGATTTTCTACTTCTGATCGTCCTAGACGATCCATTATCAGCCTGGACGATCTGATCGTCTGCTGCTTCAATCATTTTTTATCGGTCTGGCCGATCCATTTTTTGGCCCGAACGATGTTATATTCTTTATGGACAATCGTCCTGACTGATCCACATGTTCGTCCTGGATGATACAAATGGATGTACATTTTAAATCTTTAAAATTGGACTGGACGAATCATTTTTGGACAATCGACCAGGACGATATACCTATTCAACTTAGCTGATACACGTGGCACATGATTTAAACATTTTAAATTTGACCGGTACGATCCATTATTAGACATCATCCTGGATGATCCACCGAATCGGCCTGGACGATATTCTTTTTTAACGATCGTCTAGCTTGACTCCTCGGGACAATCACCTATGTCTAATCATCACAGCCAATATCTGATTAGCCCAGACAATTGGACCACCATTTTGACCAATTAGCCTATACGCAATTATTAAACCAGATCAGCCTGGACGACCCTGCCATTGGCCTGGACGATCCTGCCATCGGCCTGGATAATCCTTTCATCGGCCTGGACGATCTGGCCAATTCTTTATAAACCGAGCCCTTCTAGCCATTTTCTTCACACCAACTTCTTCTCTTTGCTTCTTGTTCACTATTTTCTTGCTATTTCTTAAAAATGGCTAAGGGAAAGCGCTATCATCACCCGTCCGAAAGTTTCTCAAGGGCCACTCTGGACCCTCATTTCCTGGAAGTAGATGATCAAGCCGCCTACCAGTACTATAAGGAGGCCGAAATCATAGTCTCCTGGATAGTCAATCCAACTTTTCTCTCTTATTCGGTACTAGACTTATTTGCCCATACATCCTTATGCTTTCTTCTAACTCTTTCCATTCAATTATGAATTGCTCTATGAGTTATTTTCAAGTCTCTGCATTAATACTGCTTTTACTTCACTTGGCTCATATGTGAATCGATGCCCTATCGAGATCGCATATGAAGATTGTGCGAAGGTTTTACAGCTTTCCACCACAGGGGATAAACTTCACATCCTGTGTTCTGATCCTGATTTTTACTAGGCTACGACCAATCATTTTCTTCGTAACTCTAATGCTTAATTTCACATGGGCGAGACTGGCACCTTACTTAAGGATGCTAGAACCATCCAGCAAGTCCTTCACACTTTGATAATTCCTAAGGCTGGTGATCGTGTTCACATCACTCACATTCTTTCACTCACCACCTATTACATTTTAGCACATCGTGAATTCAATGATACCGACTTAATCTTCTGCTACATCGACCATCTTACTACCATTCGGGATTCAGGTCATAGAAGGAAACCTAATATAGCCCTAGGACATATCATTTCCTATGTCTTAGAATCCAAATATAACCTCCAATATCTTACTCCACCAAACCTTCAACCTGCTTTCTAATCTAACATTTCCTTTCAAACTCTTCATAGTACTCATCTCCACCCAGGGGACGGGAAGCTTAGGCGGAGGAAGAGGAGGCTCCTGCACTTGCTCTTGCACCAGTTCTTACACCTGTCTCGCTCTGCCAACACTCTCAGTATGACTAGTTTTTGGAGCGTTTTGACCAGTGGGAGGCCTGATTCGACACTTATGTTGTTGCATAGGAGCAGCAACATGCAATGGATATAGCCTATTACGAGCAGCACCGTACGGAGGACTTAGACCATTTTAACGCTTACATTGCTCACCACCAGAAACAGCACGACTAGGACATAGCCTGGTTTGGTGCACAGTTTGCGACATTGACTAGCTAATTTCAGCAGCCTCCACCATCACCTCGTCCTTCAGATGATCAGGGCCCATCATTTTTCTAGTTTTTCTTTTAGTTTGTTTCTATTTTTTTGTTGATTAGTTTCTATTTTTAATTTTGCTATTTAGTTTCTACATTGTTTTTGTTTGTCTCATCCTTTCTGAGATGTCAAATGGGGAGTAGTATGTTGGTACTTGTACTATTCTATTATGATATTTGATGTTCTCTATGTTTGCACTATTTCCAGTACACTATTATCTTAACTACTTAAAATTGTTTGTTGTGTGTTTGCCATCATCAAAAAGGGAGAGATTGTTGCGAATCTGTTTTCATAAACTTTTTCAAGTACACTATTATCTTAACTACTTAAAATTGTTTGTTATGTATTTACCATCATTAAAAAAGGGGAGATTGTTGTGAATCTTTTTTTATGGATTATGATTTTGATGATAGCAAACACTCTTGTTTCTCTACGACTGCCTTACCTACTAACATTTTAGGTCCATAAGATCAGATGATAATTAAAACCAGCTCAAGATTGGGTAGATTAAGTCTGAGTTACTTTGTACACTTTTTCCTTTTCTTGAGTCTATTATAAAAGGTGTAGCTCCTAATGCTAAGTAACCTTGTACACACACACCTTAGGAGAATTTCTGACCATTTTTTAGAGTTTACTATTTTCGGTAACATCATCCGGGATAATATTTATATTAACCTATATGATCGGTTCAAAAATAGAAACCCTAATCAGGGCATCATGGTTAAGTTAACTATCATTAAGCTGATTGGCCAGGATGATATTATATCAACCGGGCCGATAGGCTCAAATTAGAAAGAAGTAGCCACCAGATCTATTTAGGCATTAGTTATTTTTGGACATTATCCAGGATATCAGCGTGGACGATGCACCATAATTATGCCTAAATTGATTAGGTGATTATGGAAAATAATTAAGGTTGATTGCACAATCACATCGGCTGAGCGGATCGCAGGATCGACCGAGACGATGGCGTGGACGATTGACATTGGCCATCTTCTATTCAGGGTGAAAATTAGGATATTTTTTCTCGAATTTGAACTAATCCTCCAGGATGATATACTGGATGATATGACCAAAAATTATCTAATCATCTCAAACTGACTGGGCTGACTAAGCGAAATTTATGTTCGACCAGGCCGATACCCCTATCGGCATGGATGATAAAGTCGGTTTGTATAAAATAAAAGCTATTCCGAAGCTCTTCTATTTAAGATCTCTTGTTCAACCTTAAAGCAGATCTTTTGCTACTATCTTGACCAGAGAAATCCTTGAGGAGAGGGAGAGATAGGGAGAGAGAGAGAGGATTTTGTGAGGGGGAGCTTGTGAGGGAGTTTCACAAGGGTTGCTCCAAGCATTATTCCACTTCTTCTTCTTCCACCTTACTCTCTTATCCTTGGAGGGTTGAGAGAGGTCTTCTTCATTAATCGATTAAGGTTCTCTGCCTGCTTCAGGAGGAAGCAAAAGGAGTTGGGTTCTCTGCCTCGCCGGAGTCGATGAAAAGAAGTTTTTGTGAGGGCTTCTCTGCCTTGCTGTGGGAGCAAAAGGAGAGTCACTGTGTTTAGTACAATACCCGGAGGGTGCCTCCTAGGAGTGGACGTAGGTCAAGTTGACCGAACCACCATAAATTTTGGTGTCCTTTACTACTACTTTCCGCATTTATTTTTCCGCACTTTGATTTACATTATGGTGATTTTAGTTTGAGTTTTGTGATTGTGTTTTGATCAAAATAATTTTTAAAATACCAATTCACCCCCCCTCTTGGTTCGCCTTGGACTAGTTCATAAGGTTTTAATATCCCTAATGAACTTTTAGATTTTTCCTTCAACCTCCTACATGATCTGAGTGATCCCGTCAGTGACCTTTCATGAAATTTCATAGGAAGGATGAGAGAGGTAGAAAACTTCAATGTAATGGTGGAAATCTATTGGGGTGAAGGTTTCCTTCACATTTGACTGGATTACCTATGTATGGAGCTCGGGATAGAGTTGTCATCATGGAGAAAGTCCCATTGAATGGGTTTTTGTCTCGAGAAGCTTCAAGAGTGGATGAGGAACATTTCTCCTTTAGATGTCGAGACTGGAGGATGGCCAAAAGTGTGACTTTGTGTAAATTGTGCATGGAGTTCACCAGATTTTATTAGAATGGATGGAGGAGAGAGGCTGGGAGACTAGAAAATGAGAGATGAGCATTGAGGGTGCTCTGGGGAGTGATTTTGGGGATCGAATTAGAATGGGATGCTTGGTGGGCTGCCCCCTATTCAGTTTACTCCCACAGCCATGGACAGTCGAGATTTACTAGGCAAGCAATTGGATGTCCACCAAGTGGAAGGGAAAATCCTCCCAGAGGCCCATGAAGTTGAAGCCAGTGAGCCTAGCTTTTGGAAGGCTTTGGATTAGGCCTAAAGTTGGGGGGGACCACCAGAGCTCATTCTCTATTGGCTTTGACCGACGCCAATGCTGACTGCTGATATGTAAAGGTTTCTAGTGAAATGTTGAGCATGAATATGTATTTAATTGGGTTTGGGAGGGGCTTGCTTGATTGGAGAGCTCGGGTTGACTCAAACATGCTAAGTTTGGGTCAATTTGGGATTATTCTAGGTTAGGTTAGACCATGAATTGGATGTGGAAAGTAGGTCTGACTCTGGTGCACCCAATGCAAGTGAAAATTGAGTGTGAATTACCTTGAGATGGGAAATGGATCAGCTCAATGTGGTTTTGACCACTTTGGGCTATCCTAATGGTTGAACTAAATAAGCCCAATGGTTTGGCTAACTACGGTAGGTACATTGGACCTAAGGCTATCCAATAGGGGTATTGATTGAGTTTGGTGAAGGCTAGGTTAGGAATTAGCTTGAACTAAGATGGTTTTGGTCACTTTGGGTTAGCCTAACTCATGATCCAAGGTTTGGGTTGGCTAGGGGAGGTGTATTGGGTCAAAGGGGACCAATACCACCATTGGTTGGGTTGAATTAGGTTAAGATTGAAAAATGGCTCAAGGGGAGCCTCCCTTTGGACACTTGGGTCAAGCCAAATGGCTATCCACAGTATTCCCAAGGCTTGGGCCTCTAAGAGGTCTCTCTTGGGGACCTAATGGGTCACCCCATAAGCTTAAATGAGTTTGGAATGGACTTGGACAAGGGATTTGAATGAATGGAGGTATATGGAAGATTGGGTCAAACTTGGTTGACTTGGTCAACCAAGTTGACCTAGGATTAAGAGTTGATTCCATTGATTTTAAATTGATAATAGGAACTCAATGGGTGTGGTTGCAAGCCAAAAGGAAGGCATTTGGGTGGAAATGGGTATTCAAAACCACTTAAGGGTCACCTTGGTCAACCATGGTTGAATTGGTAAACCAGGTCTAACCTAAATGTAGTTTTGGGTCCAATGTTTTCGTAGTGATGTTTAGGATCCATTGGAATGAGTATTAAGGATTGAAATGGGAAGGTTGAATTGAACTTGGAGGAAAAGACCAAAAAATCCCTTTAAAGGGTATTTTGGTCATTTTGACCCCTGGTGGAATCTGAATCAAATTGGGCTGAGTAAAGTGTAGATTAGTGATTATTGACTCCTAATGAATGTCATGGTTGTGATTGGGAGGTTTGGAAAGGGTCATAAGGTTAAATTTGATTGGGTGGCATGCCCAATGGCATATGTTATAAATATTTGAAGGTTTTACAGCTTTTAGAAATCAACATGATTTTTAGGGTTAGAGTCTCCAAATGGGCTTAAATTTTGTGGGTTGGCACTAGATATATGTCATATCAACATGCACTTGGTAGACTATGGATCAGATACCAACATACTAAATTCCATGAGATTTGAAAATTCCTCTAGAAAGGGTTTTAGGACCTTAATTCTTAGCCCTTGGATTTGGTTTGAAATATTGGAATCAGATTGAGTTTTGGATTCATATGATTATGAGGTGGCTTACCCATATCACTAACAATCAAAGGGATTATTGCTAATGATTTGATGGGATTTGGAAGTTGATTGAATGCTGATTGGGAATTGATTAAATGTCTACTGGTTGTTATTCCAAGAACTGACTTAGGAGGTGGGATTGAGTTTGATTGAGGTTGGGTTCGGCCTTATCTAGGACCTATATGATTAGGGAGTAGAGATTTTCCAATCATTGGGTCACTAGAAAGAAACCCAAGTGGGATGTCAAGAAAGTGTTAAAGGCACTATATCATACTCGTGGAGCCATAGTCTTCTGAGAAGTGTCCTATATAAACTGTTGGAATCAATTATATATAATCTTGCCTCTATATGTAACTCTGCAAAGCTTAGAGGTAAGACCACAAATCCTAAGGTACTTTGCCCTTATTCATAGAACCTTTATAGGAACACCGTGCTTTTGGTTAAATATTGAATATTTAGGACCAATCCTTTGAGGGTTCTAAGGCTCATTAAATTGAAAAATGAACCTGAATTGATCAAAATTATGTTAATTTCCACATTGTTACTCTTAGTAGTAACATATTATGGCCTATTATGATATGCAGTTCATAGGAGTAGATTGTTACAAAACTTCTTTCATGCTTTGCTCAACATAGATTACCTTATACTTCTCAGGATTCTACAAAGACTTGATGAGGGTTTTTCTGAGGTCCTTGGATATAACAAGGGCATCACATATACTCAGCAATGCACTAAGCTTACAAAGATGAGACAAAATATTATAATCCATATTTTCACACGTAGTTTTAGGCTTTGGGGTATTTTACAGCATAGCTGCTTGATTGAGTTGGATATTCTTATCATACACTTTTCCCTTCTTATGAGGTGGAAGAAAAATTTGTTACCCACTTCTTTGATGAATTTGCACCACTTCTTCAGACAAATAATCTATAGCATGGGAATCTTCTATGTTTGCCACTTCTTTAGCTTCTTCCGAATCTGAGCTACTTCCAAGTATCAAGCATTTATTTTCAAGAGTTAGCTTACTCTTATTTTTTCCATCAAGAAAATATAACTCTTCATCTAAGTTTGTAAATGATGATGTCTTATGACATGTTTCTTTATGACAAGCCTTTAGATTAGCCTTTTGAGATTTGAGAGGCCCCCCTCATTCTCTCACCTTTCTTTCACCTCTTGGGCTTATGATTTGACAAGTTTCCATTGGAATACTTATCTCTTCATCATATTTCTAAGTTGATGTGCAAGTTAGCCATGTAGTCCTTTACCCTGATGAGTCTTCTAGGAGGTTGCTGGTATTTATCGATAGAATCGATGTACCATTAGATTTCAGTCTTCTGTCTTAATGATCTCTTCTTCTTTCTTCTTCAAGATATGGACGTAAATGCTTTTCCTCTTTGGTCCTTATAATATTTTGAAGGTTTCTTTTTTTACTTAATATAGACTCCTCCTCAGCCAACTTATTTAGGTGGAGAAGCCTTGGATTAACTTCCAGTTCTAGAGTGTTCTTTCGATAAATGCCCTCAATAGTCAAAAGCGTTGCGAATCTGATTTCAGGGAATAAAATTTTGATGATAACAAACACTTCTATTTCTCTACGATTACCTTGCCTACTAACATTTTAGGTCCACAAAATTAAACCAGCTCAGAATTAGGTAGACTAGGTCAGAGTCAATTTGTAATCTTTTCCTTTTCTTGAGTTAATTATAAATGATGTAGTTCATGATGCTAAGTAACCTTGCACATACACACTTGGAGGAATTTTTTTGACTATATTAGAGTTTTTTATATTTGCTTATATCATCTAAGATGATCCAAAAATCAGCCTAGACACTTTGTCAAAAATAAAAACCCTAATTAGAGCAACCTGGTTAAGGCAGTCACAATTAAGCATATCATCCTGGATGATATGTCATTGCCCGGGATGATAGGATCAAATAAAAAAAAATTAGCCTCCAGATCTATTTAGGTAGCTTTTATTTTTGGACATCGTCCAGGATGATGTAATGTAATTTTGCCTAAATTAATATGATAATTAAGGAAAGTAATTAAGGTTTGATTGGTCGATTATTTCTTCCTGGATGATCTTAGGATTGGTCGGGACGATCAATTCTAAAACCTAAGTTGTTCCTGAATGATCAAACATCATCTTGCTTCTATTTAGGGCGATGCTCTGGACGATATGTACTAATTTAAACTAATCATCTAGGACGATTGTGAGATCAGTCTGGACGATCAAGTTATTTTTTCATCTTCTAGATATCCATTTAGGGCGATGTTTCGGACGATATTCAATGATTTGTACTAATCATACAAGATGATATGAATAAAAACCTTCTGATCATCCCAAATCGTCCTAGCTAATTGAGCTAAATATGTACTGATTATACTAGATGATAAAGTCAATTTATTGTATTTAAGAGTTATTTCAAAGCTCTTCTATATAAGACCTCTTGTCCTACCCAAGAGAGTATCTTTTGTTACTATTCAGACTTGAGAGAGCTAAGAGGAGAGGGAGAGAAAGGGAGAGAGATAGGATCTTATGAGGGGGAGTTTGTGAGGTGTTTCACAATGGTTGCTCCAAGCAAGGTTCTATCATCATCTTCTTTGGTTATCATCCGTAATTCTTTGGGGGTTCTAGAGGGGTCTACTTCAGCATCTGATCGAGGTTCTCTGCTTGCTTCAGGAGGAAGAAAAAGGAGCAGGGTTCTCTACCTATTTTTGGGGGAAGCAAAAGGAGTTAGGTTTTCTGCTCATAGAGGATGGTGGAAAGGAGGCTTGTAATGGCTTCTCCGCCTTACTGTGGGGGAAAAAAGAGAGACACTGTGTTGAGTGCAATACTCAGAGGGCGCCACATCGTGTGTATAATGCTTGTATATAGCACGTATAAACTTATATTTAGCATGTATAATGCTTATACATAACGTGTATAATGCTTGTACATAACACATATAAACTTGTACATAATGTGTATAATGCTTGTATATGGTATGCATAATGCTTACGCATAGTGTGTATAATGCTTGTACATAGCATGTATAAACTTATACATAACATATATAATCTAATGCATAGTGTATATAATGCTTGAACATAACATGTATAATTCTTATAAAAATTTATACATAGCATGTATAATCCTCATATATAACATGTATAAACTTGTACATAGTGTGTAAAATGCTTATAGATAATGTGAATAATACTTGTACATAACATATATAATGCTTAAGTATAATTACATAGTGTGTACAATGCTTATATAAAGTTTGTACAAATTTGTATATAATATGTATAAACTTGTACATAGTGTGTATAATACTTATACATAGCATGTATAATACTTGTATAAACTTGTACGAAATTTATATAATACTTGTATATAGAGTGTATAAACTTGTACATAGAGTGTATAATGCTTGTACGTAGCATATATAAACTTATACATAATGTGTATAATGCTTATAATAGCATATGTAATACTTGTATATAGTGTGTATAATTCTTATATATAGCATATACATTGCTTGTATAAATTTATACATAGTGTGTATAATGCTTATACATAGCATTTATAAACTTATAAATAGTGTGTATAATATTTATACATAGCTTATATAAACGTAAACATATTGTGTATAATTTTTGTACATAGCATGTATAAACTTGTACATAACACGTATAATGCTTCAACATAGTGTGTATAAACTTATTCATAGCGCGTATAATGCTTGTACAATGCTTGTACAATGCTTGTATAAACTTATATATAACGTGTATAATGCGTATACATAACGTGTATCATACTTATATAAACTTTTTTATAACTTATACATAGCATATATAATGCTTGCATAAATTAATACATAGTGTGTATGATGCTTTTATATAGTATATATAAAGCTTAAATATAGTGTGTATAGTGCTTGATGTACAAGTTTATATGTCATATACAGGCATTATATGCACTATGTACACGTTTATACAAGTATTATAGACACTATGCATAAGTCTATAAATTATATATGTAAGTATTATACACACTATGTATAAGTTTATACACACTATATACAAGTTTATACAAGCTATGTACATGCATTATACACACTACGTATAAGTTTATACAAACAACGTATAAGATATGTACAAGTATTATAAACTCTATGTATAAATATATACATGCTATGAATATGTATTATACATACTTTATATAAGTTTATACATAATGTATAATAGAATTATACACACTATGTAAAACTTTATGCATGCCATATACAAGAAATATACACACTATGTACGAGTTTATACAAGCATTATATACACATTGTATAAGTTTATACATGCTATGTATAAGCATTATACATGCTATCTACAAGTTTAAACACACTATATATATAAGTTTATACATGTTATCTACAAGTATTATACACACTATGTATAAGTTTATACACGCTATATACAAGCATTATACCCACTTTGTATAAGTTTATACAAGCATTATACAAGGATTATACACACTATTTATATGTTTTAAAATACTATGTAGAAACATTATACACACTATGTAAAAGTTTATACATGCTATATACAAACATTATACATACCATGTACAAGTTTATATAAACATTATACACATTATGTACAAGTTTATATATATAATGTACAAGCATTATACATGCTATATACAAGTTTATACACACTATATACAAGCAATATATACATTATGTTCAAGCTTATGCACGCTATCTACAAGCATTATACACACTATGTATAAGTTTATACATTCTATGTACAAGCATTATACATATTTTGTACAAGTTTATATAAGCATTATACACACTATATATAAGTTTGTACATCATATATATAAGAATTATACACACTATGTACAAGTTTATACAAGTTTATAAATGCTATATACAAGCATTATATATACTATGTACAAGCTTATACACACTATGTACAAGCATTATATACTTTATGTATAAGTTTGCACATGCTATTTATAAGTATTATACACATTATATATAAGCATTAAACATGCTATTTATAAGCATTATACACACTATGTACATATTTATACATGTTGTATACAAGTAACATACATACTATATACACATAATATACAAGTTTATACATGCTACATATAAGCGTTATATATGTTATATATAAGTTTATATAAATATTATACACACTATGTACAAGCATTATATATACTATGTACAAGTTTATACATGTTATTTATAAGTATTATACACAATATGTTCAAGTTTATATATGCTATGTACAAGCATTATACACATTATGTAAAAATTTATACAGGCATTTTACATACTATGTATAAGTTTATACATGCTATGTATAAGCATTATATATACTTTGTATTATTTTATTCAAGTTTATACATGACATGTACAAGCCTTATTCATATTATGTATAAGTTTATACGTGCTATGTATAAGTATTATGCACACTATATATAAATTTGTCTACGGTATATACAAGAATTATATACATAATGTACAAGCATTATACACGCTATATATAAGCATTATACATACTATATACATGTTTATACTTATTATATACAAGCAGTATACACGTTATGTAAACACTATGTACAAGTTTATACACGATATATACAATCGTTATATATGCTACGTACAAGTTTATACAAGCATTATATACACTATGTAAAAGTATTATACACTCTATATACAAATTATTATAAGTATTACACATGTATTATAGAAGTTTGTAAACACTATGTACAAACATTTTATATACTATATACAAGTTTATACATGCATTGTTTACACTATATACAAGCATTATACACACTATATACATACTATGTGCAAGTATTATACATAAAAGGTATAAATTTTTACAAGTATTGTACACTACATTCAATATTATGTGTAAGCATTATACATATGCTATATATAAGCATTATACAAACTATATATAAGTTTGTACATGCAATATATAAGCATTATACACACTATATACAAGTTTATACATACTATATACAAGCATTATTATGTATAAGTTTATACACGCTATATACATGTATTATACACACTATATACAAGTTTATACAAGTATTATATACTCATTGTATAAGTTTATACATGCTATTTACAAACATTATACACACTATATGTAAGTTTATACATGCTATATATAAGTATTATACACACTATATAAAAGTAATATACACACTATGTAAAAGTTTATATACACTATGCAAGCATTATGCATGCTATATACAAGCATTGTAAGGCTTGTACATAGTGTATATAATGATTATACATAACAAGTATAAACTTTTGGATAGTATGTATAATACTTATATTTAGTGTGTATAAACTTGTACATAACATGTATAATACTTATACATAATATGGATATAGTGTGTATAATATTTATATATAACATGTATAAACCTGTTCATAATATGTATAATGCTTGTACATAATATGTATTAACTTATATATAGTTTATATATTGCTTGAGCATAGCTTGTATAATGCTTGTATATAGCTTGTATAAACATGTATGAACTTCTACATAGTGTATAATGCTTGTGTATAGTATGTATAATTCTTATACATAGTGTGTATAATGCTTATACATGGCATATATAATGCTTGTACATAGGGTGTAAAAACTTGTACATAGTTTATATAATTCTTGCATATAGCATTTATTATGCTTGTATAAACTTATACAAAGGTTGTTTAACGCTTTAACATAGCATGTATATTGCTTGTACATAGTGTGTATAATGCTTGTATATAGCATATATAAACTAGTATATAGTATGTAAAATGCTTATATATAGTGTGTATAAACTTATATATAGTGTGTATAATGCTTGTACAAATCATGTATATTACTTGTATAAACTTATACATTGTAAACATAATACTTGTATATATTTTATATAATGCTTGAATATAGCATATATAAACTTATACGTAGTATGTATAATACTTGTATATAACTTTTATAAACTTGTAGAAGGCTTATATAAACTTATACATAATGTATATAATAATTATATAGAGTGTGTAGAAACTTATACATAGTATGTACAATGCTTGTATAAACTTGTAAATAGTATGTATAATGCTTATGCATAATATGTATAATGCTTGTATATAACTTTTATAAACTTATAAATAGTATATATAATACATGTACATAGTGTAATAATACTTGTATAAACTTATATATAGCATGTATAATACTCACACATAACATATATATTGCATGTATAAACTGGTATATAGTGTGTATAATATTTGTACATATCATGTATAATGCTTATACATAGCATATACAAACTTGTATAAAGCATATATAAACTTGTACATAATGTGTGTAATACTTATATATAGCATATATAAACTTATACATAGCATATATAATGCTTATATAAACTAGTAAATGTTGTGTATAATACTTTTACAAAACATGTATAATGCTTATGCATAGCTTGTTCAAAGCTTGTACATATTATGTATAATGCTTATATAAACTTATACATAGTGTGTGTAATGCTTGTACATAGCATGTACAAATTTGTACATAGAGTGTATAATACTTGTATATAGCTTATATATTACTTTTATAAACTTATACATATAGTATATAATGCTTGTATATAGCATGTATAAACTTATACATAGTGTGTATAATGCTTATATATAGTGTGTATAAATTGGTATATAGTATGTATAAACTTATATATAGTGTGTATAATACTTAAACATAGCATGTACATAGTGTATAATGCTTGTACATATTTGTATAAACTTGTATATAGTTTGTATAATGCATTGTACATAACATGTATAAACTTATATATAGTGTGTAACATACTTGTGTATAGCATGTATAATCCTTATACATATTATGTATAAAGCTAGTATATAGTGTGTATAATGTATTGCAATACTTCTACATAACATGTATAATACTTGTATAAACTTGGGCATAGTTTGTATATTGCTTATACATAGCATGTATAATGCTTGTATATAGTATGTATAATACTTGTATGTAGCATGTATAAACGTATTTATAACATGTATAATACTTATATAAATATATACATAATATGTATAATACTTATTTATAGGATGTATAAACTTGCGCATAGTATATATAATGCTTAAATAGAGTGTTTATAAACTAGTATAAACTTATACATAATTTTTTATAATGCTTGCATATAATGTATATAATTTATACTTAGTATATATAATACTTATACATAGCATGTACAGACTTGTATATAGTATGTAAAATGCTTATATAATGCTTGTACAAAGTATGTATAAATTTGTACATAGTGTGTATAATGCTTAAACATAATATGTATAAACTTATACATACTATATATAATGCTTGTACATAGCGTATATTTAGTGTGTATAATCCTATGATATAATGTCTATAAACTAGTGCATAGTCTGTGTAATGCTTGTATATAATGTGTATAAATTTGTACATAGTATATATAATACTTGTACATAGTATGTATAATACTTGTATAAAATTATATATAATGTGTATAATATTGGTACATATCTTATATAAAGTTATATATAGTGTGTGTAATTCTTATACATAGTGTGTATAAACTTGTATATATTTTTTATAATACTCTTATATAGCATGTATAAATTTATACATAGTGTGTATAATGCTTGTACATAGTGTATATAATGTATGTACATAGCATGTATAAACTTGTACATAGTTTGTACATAGCGTATATAATGCTTGCATAGCATATATAAACTTGTACATAGTATGTATAAACTTGTACATAGCATTGAACATATTATACAATGCTTGTATAAACTTAAGGATAGTGTGTGCAATACTTATATATAACATATATATTGTGTGTATGATGCTTGTATATAGTGTGCATAAACTTAATCATAATGTGTATAATACTTATACATAGTGTGTAAAATGCTTGTACATAACGTGTACAATGCTTATAAACTTATATATAATGTGTATGATGCTTATATATAGCGTGTATAAACTTGTATATAGTATATATAATACGTAAACATAGTATGAGCATAATGCTTGTATATATCAATGAATGTAGTGTATAATGCTTTTATAAATTTGTATATAGCATGTATAATGCTTATATATAGTGCGTATAAATTTGTACATAACATGTATAATGCTTGTATATTGTATATATACACTTATACATAGTCTGTATAATACTTATATAAACTTGTACATAGTGTGTATAACACTTTTCTAAACATATACATAGTGTGTATAATATTTATACATAGTATGTATAATGCTTGTACATAGCATGCATAAATTTGTACATAGCGTGTATAATGCTTATATAAACTTATAAATAGCTTGTATAAAATTATATAAACATAATGTATAATACTTTTATATAATATATATAATAATTATATATAGTGTATATAATGCTTATACATAATATGTATAAACTTATATATAATATATGAAATAATTGTACATAGCGTATATAAGTTTATATATACTATATATAACATTTGCATATAGCATGTATAATGATTGTATAAACTTGTATATATTATGTACAATACTTGTACATAGCGTGTATAATACTTATACATAGTATGTATAAACTTGTAGATAATGAGTATAAACTTGTTTATTATTTGTACATAGCGTATATGATACTTGTACATATTATATATGATGTTTGTATACAGTGTGTATAAAACTTATACATAGCGTGTATAGACAGATACATAATGTATATAAACTTGTATATAGTGTGTATAAACTTATTCATAGTATATAATGCTTGTTTATATTGTGTATAATGCATTATATATTATATATATAAGTTTATATATATTTTGTACAAGTTCTTTCATATTGTATATAAGTTTGTATATATTTGTTGTATAATACTTGTACATAGCATATATAATACTTGTACATAGAATATATAACTTATACATAGCATGTATAATTCTTATACATAGCGTGTATAATATTTTTATAAACTTGTATATAGTGTGTATAATACTTATATCTATCATGTATAGTGCTTATATAAACTTATACATAGTGTGTATAATGCTTGTACATAGAATATATAATGCTTATTCATAGTATGTGTATAATGCTTATACATAGTATGTAACATGTTTAAACTTATATATAGTTTTTGCATAGCATGTTTACTGCTTATATATAGTATGTATAATGCTTATACATAATGTGTATAATGCTTGTAAATAATATGTATAAACTTATACAAAGGGTATATAAACTTATTAATAATGTGTATAAACTTATTCATAATGTATAATACTTGTAAATAGTGTGTATAATGCGTTATATATATTGTGTATAAACTTATATATAATGTGTATAACGCTTGTATATAGCGTGTATAATGCTTGTATATAGTGTGTATAATGCCTGTAAATAACATGTACAAACTTGTACATGTTGTGTATAATGCTTGTACATATCGGGTATAATGCTTATACAAATTTATATATAGTATGTATAATGCTTGTACACAACGTGTATACAATGTATAATGCTTGTACATAGTGTGAATAAACTTGTATATAGTGTATATATTACATTATATATAGTATGTATAAACTTATATATAGTGTGTATAATGCTTTTATATAGTGTGTATATATTACATACGATACTAGTACATAGTGTTTATATTGCTAGTATATAATGTGTATAATGCATTATACATAGTTTATAAAAATTTATATAATAGTGTATAATGCTTGTACAAAACATTGAATGTAATGTACAATGCTCTTATAAACTTTTATATAAGATGTATAGACTTATAGATAATATATAATGCTTATATATAGTATATAAAATCTTGTTCATAGTGTGTATAATGTATTGTACATAGCGTGTATAGTACAGAATGCTTGTATAAAGTATGTATAAGCTTGTACAGTACTGTATAAACTAATACAAAGTGTGTACAATACATGTTTGTAGTGAATATAAACTTGCACAAACTTATACACATAGTATAAACCAATACATAGTGTGTCATACTTATACATAGTATGTATAAACTTTTTCACAGTATGTACAAACTTAAACATAGTGTGTATAATGCTTATATATAACATATACAATACTTATACATAACACGTATAAACTTGTACATAGTATGTATAAACTTATTCATAGTGCATAATACTTATATATAGTGTTTATAATGCTTGTACATAGTGTGTATAATACTTAATACATATTGTGTATAAAATTGCACATAGTATGTATAAACTTATACATAGTGTGTATAATGCTTGAATATAGTATGTATAATACTTGTATATAGTGTGTATAAACTTGTACATATCATGTATAATGCTTATACATAGTATGTATAATGCTTGTATAGCATGTATAAACTTGTACATACATAGCATGTATAAACCTGTATATAGTGTGTATAATGCTTGTACAGAGTGTATATAAACTTGCATATATTGTGTATAATGCTTATACATAATGTATATAATGATTATATATAGTGTATATAAATTTGTACATATCATGTATAAACTCATACATAGTGTGTATAAACTTATATATAATGTATATAATACTTATACATAGTATGCATAAACTTGTACATGGTATGTATAATTCTTGTACATAGTATCTACAAACTAGTACATAACACGAACAAAATAATAACAAAACAAAATAAAACATAAATAAAAAATACACAAACTTAAAACAAACGTAAGAGAGAACTTCCAATAGTCTTTAGAACAAAGATTTTATTCCAAACTTAGCTTACAACTTCTTCGTCTGCCCTCTTCTATATAAGAGGCTTCTTTATATAGGAAAACATAGCTTACACACACATAGATTTCAAATTTTTATTTGACATCCACAAAGATTCCCAAGTACAATTATTGAGGTGAGTGGATCTGAGTGGAGTCTACTTTAGTAAGTGGAGAATAAGTAGAGAACTCTTTTCTACTTCTTATGGTTGGCCATGCTGACCTTTTGGTATAGTGGTGGGATCCAGAGTCCTTTAATTTGTTGGTGAATTAGGTGAAGATTCTTTTCTTCCTTGCTTATCAATGGGTAAAATCATCTTATTCTTCAAGAATTGCCTTTCCTTTACTAGTGCTTCCTTTAGTGGGTCCGGCTTCACGGGATTGAGTACTCATGTGGTCCTAGTGTTTGGGGACATCTTCAGATTTTTGAGAAGTCTTATCTGAGTCTGAGAAAATCTCAGCTAGCTGGTGCTCATATGCTTGTTGAAGGCATATTTTGATTTGTTCTCGAGTTTCATGAGGATATTTCCTCTGTAGACTTCGGTGCATTATTTTTAATGAAAATTCTTCACAGAGAGGCAAACTTCTGGCTTTGAGTTGATTATTATGAATGACTTTGTCAATATGTTTGATTTTATCTAGGATTAAAATAGCAGACCACCACTTGATAGAGAAATTATGGACGAGGCATTTAATGTGGATAAAACTATCATAATTGATTTCAATATTTCATGTCCAGATCCATGGAAGCTGCCCTTGAGCAAAGAAAAAGAATTCGCTCATGCCATCTGTGATATGATCAGAATTATGTTTTTGTAGATGGGGAGACGTGTCTACCCATTTAGAATATTTATTTTTAAGTTCAGGAGGAAGAATGTTAAGGGTAGCTCTCTTCTGCTCCCACCATTTGAAAAACCACTTGGGGATTAGATTTTCTAATAGATCAGAGCTTAAAATAAACATCCAGAAATGACTTTTATTGGCATTGAGGATGTAAAAAGCTTTAAACATAGCTTGGATATAAGTCCAATAATTAAATAAATATCATTTAGGAGGATCGCCAGAGGTTTTAGCGTAATCCATAGATTGAGTTTGAAAGGGGGTAATACCCCAATCTTTAGGATGGATAAGTTGGAGATTATTGGCACTACTGTAAGCAATTTGATGATTGTCATCATAATTATGTTTGATAGAGATACATTTTAAATGAAGTAGAATGGATTCATAGAGGTCGCGATCATAAAAAGAGTCTTGAACAAAAGGATTATCAGCTAAATATTTGTGAAATAAAATCAAAGGATTTATGATTTCATAATCTTCTAAGTTGAGTTCAATTATTGACTCAACAGCAAGTTTGAGGATAGATTCAAAGATTTCTGATGATGGATCATTTTGAATAATATGAGGTTGAGATAATGGCACTTCTTTTGTGGTTGGAGGAGGAATTTCTTCGGGAGTACCATAGTGAAATATGCATAATGGAATCATTGGCGATTATGAAGGGACCGAGCCTCTTCCATGATTAGAATTGTTATGACCTCGAGTATTGCCCCGAGGCCAACCGCGACCCCTAGGAGCCATGGACTCCTTCTGATGAGAGGTGCGTCACCCCTGTTCGCTCATGCTGGAGACCCTGCAAATATTCACGAGTTAAAAAATTAGGAAGGATATTAGTAGAGCCTTTAATATATTTAATTTGAAAATCAAATAGAGATAATTGAGCTTACCAAGTAGCAAAGATTTGCTTAGAGGCTAAATTTTTAACATCCTTTTCTAAAATATATTTTGTAGAACTGCAATCGATTCGTAATAGGAAGGATTTATTTAATAAATTATCTTGAAATTTAAGAATGGATTTGACAATAGCTAACATTTCTTTTTTAATAGTAGAATATTTACTTTGAGTGGGATTCCATAATCCCGTGGTAAAATGAACCAATTATTCTTGAGTAGAAATTGGATGACGTTGTTTAAGGATGCCACCATAGCCTAAATTTGATGCATCATATTCAATGATTTTAAAGTAGTCGGGATTAGCGAGATTGATACAAGGTAAATTTTTTACTCGTTGTTTGATAGTCTAGACTGCTTTTGTACATTCGGTAGTCCAAGGTGGAGGATTCTTTCTAAGTCATTTATATAATGGTGCGGCATCGATAGCCAAATTTTTCTAAAAATTCGGATACATAATTAAGAGCTCCTAGAAAGCATTGAAGCTGTTGTTTATCAAGGATTTGATCAGGAAATTTGTCAGCAAATTCAATGCTCCTATTAATTGGAGTAATAATATTATTACTAATGAAATCACCAAGAAATCTAATTTCAGTCTGAATTAGTTTCATTTTGGGTTCAGAAATGACTAATCCATTAGTTTGGGCTAACCATTTAAAAGTTTTTAAATGTTTAAAATGTTCTTATATTATTTTTGAATAGATAAGAACATCGTCAATATAAACTATAATATATTGATTATATAAATTAAATATTTCATTCATAATTTTTTGAAATTCATAGGGGGCATTTTTAAGCCCAAGTGACATAACGTTCCATTCATATTGTCCAAATGGAACAGTGAATGCAATTTTGTAATGACCATTCTCAGCAATTTGAATTTTCCAATAGCCCGATTTAAGGTCAAATTTCGAGAAGATTTGTGCTTCTATTAATCGATTTAATAAATCCCTTTTGTTAGGAATAGGATATCTTATCCATTTTAAAACATTATTAAGTGATTTATAATTAATAACTAGTCGAGGCTTTCCTCTTTCCTTTTCAGCAGCATTCATAACATAGAATGCTGTACAACTCCATGGTGAGCTGGAATTGCGTATTAGTTTTTTATTTAATAAGTTGTAAATTTCCTTTTGACATAATTGATGATATTCTTTATTCATTTGATAAGGTCTTGCCTTGGTAGGAATGTTGTTTTCATTGAAAATTTCGATATATAGAAGAGTAACAAAATGTATTTTTCGATTCCAAAAACTAACAGGATTGTCTCCGCAGATATGGGTAAAGTCCTTATCAATTTGGGAGATTTTTTGTGAATTGAAGGCTGTTTTAATTTAACAGCTAATTATTTTGATTTAATTTCTTCAGATAAAGAATTGATATGTAATTATTTTCCTTTAAATTTATTTATTTCATTTAAAATAATTTCTTTGGGATCAGTAGTAAATTGAAATGTTATAGGAGGATCACAACAATATGAGGTAATACCCTCAATATCTATTTTTATGGGCATAATTTTATAGAGGAATGACGTTCCTAAAATAATATGTTGAGACAGATTTTTGACCAATAAAAAAGGGGTTTGAATACAGTAGTCCTGTTGACATATTGCTACTTGAGATAATTTGTATTTAATATGCATACTATTGCCACTAGCTGATGTTAATTTTTGAGTAGTGTTTTTAAAAAAATTTAGAAGGAATTAATCCTTCTTGGATGAAATTCATATCTGCTCCACTATCTACAAGAGCAGTGAGATTATTGAGGACCATGGATTTTTGTATTACTAATGTAATAGTAATAAACCATTTAGGAATGATAGCCTTTTGTAACGAGTTAATGAGAGTGTTAGCCTCATAATTTTGCGATGTAGAAGGTTCTTCAGGATCAGGTTGTTCTAAAAGTTGTTCTAATTCTAGTTTAGTTATTTTAGTGGATAATTTGTCTTGTTTAGATTTTATGAGCTGAATTTTAGATTTTAATGTTTTTAATTTGATTTTTAATTCGGATATAGTAGTTCGAGTAGAAGCTTCTTGATTTTTGAATCGATCTAAAACTTCTCTCATAGAATAATTAAGAAATTTTTGTATTTTTGATAAAGGCGTTTTGTCAGAGGTACCTAATAGTTTGAGAATTTGATCTCTATGCTTAGGATCCTAAATGGTTCCTAATAATTGAATTAGTTGATTTTTTGTTAATTATTTTAGACAAATAGTCCTGATTTTTCTACTATTGCTTTATAATAAACATTACTATTGCAATTGTTACAGCAGGCTGATGATTCTGAGCTAGAATCATTATTAATTTTGATTTCTTTTTTAGAGTCAGAAGATTCTGATTGATATGAATTCAGGAGTATTTTCATAAGAAGAGATTTAGTATCACTATCTAGATTTAATTCATTAATCTTCTTTTTCATAGGGCATTTATTAGAATAATGTCCTATTTTGTCACATTTAAAACATTTATTTATTTTTTTCGGAAGATTTAGCTTTAGGTTTACGATAGTGTTCATTTTTAAATTTTCTTTTAGAAAATTTCTATGAATGATATTTTGATTTCTCTTTGGGCTGGCTATGTCGTTTTTTAGCCAGACTTCTTTCCCTTTGAGTCAAGGGACCAAGACATACGAATTGTTCACAAAAAGCTCCTAATTATTTTCGATCTGTTAATCTTTCTCGTTTTAACTATAGTTGCATTCTAATATCATTGCGTAATGTGATTCCTACTTTGATACATTCACTAATTATATGCCCATATTTATAATTTTCAAAGATTAATTGCCCGTGAGCATTTCTTAATTTATCCTTAACTTTAGTAGCAAATGATAAAGGTAATCCTTCTAAGAATTTTTCTTTCCAATAATTAGAACTAGCGTCTGATAAGTTCATGACTCTAGTCATAAATACATCTTTATACCAACGAAAATGGGATAAAGAATAACATTTTAACTTTTGTAATAGAGAACACATTTGTTCTCTGTTATCAGTCAAATATCCTAGAAAATGTTCTAGAATATTATGAATAAGCGTATAAACTGCTTCATCATTGGGCTTTTCAGGATCTAAAAGACTTTTATTACTTTGCAGATTATTTTTCTCTGCTTGATTTAAATAATTATCCGACCATCCTTTAAGGATTTCGGTGAAACCATTTACTATGATTTGAACAACTTCCTAAGGTTTATTGCCTCTACTTTGGGCAGCCGTAGCATATATAAGCATTCTATGGATAGTTTTATGAATTTGATAATCAGAGAGGCCTTCAAAATTCCATTCATATAACTGTCTTGGATCATAAGAGATTTGCTCATTAAGATGTTCTTCATATAAGAGATCTGAGGGAGTGGGACGATTATAATAATATTTTCCTATTGGTTTTTTAGGAAATTTTGATTAAAAATTAAGCTTGGACTAGAAGCCCGTTCTGATTCATCAGATTTTGAAGTTCTAATTTCTTCCGAAGAATAAGGAATTGATATTCTAGGAAGATGTATGGATCTTAGAGGATTAAATCTAACTTCGACGTCTCCATCTAAAGTTTGTACTATTTGGTCAATATCTTGATTTATAACAGGTTGTGGAGTTATAACCTGAGGTAAAGTCCATTGTTCTGGAAATGTCACTTCATTCTAATGAATTACTTTGTTTGTAGCTATATTCGAAGCTAAAAGATTAGTTTCTATTAAGGTTGTTCTACTATTTGGTTGAACTACCTTTTTTACCTAAGGACTTAAGGTATTCATGACCTTAAAATGAATATTGTTTCTGATCCAGGGAGGAAATTATATCCATGAAGTTGTAGATGTAATTTGAGTGCTTCAAATAGATGCACATCTGTCAAAGATAAACTAAGATTTGGAAAAGTGTTAAAGTAAACCGGTCCATGACAGAGACTGGTTTCCATAACACCCATGAGTGATTGGGCCCAATTTAGGCATCGTCCATCTCTTAAACAAGTAAGGATGGATGTATTAAGACCTCTTAATGTGAGTGGTTTAAATGCTATTTGGATTAGGCCAATATGCAGAAATTTGTAATCTTGCATATAAGATCTTAAATCATCGTAAGATAATAGAGAAATGGTTTTCTCTATGGTATCAATAGTAATAGATTGTTCAACCATTTTTATGGTTATTTTTCCTTTGAAATCAAAGGTTCCGATTTGATATATTAAGGTTTTATCTACCTTAGGTAGTGACCACTTATTTAGATCCTCTTTGTTGAGAGGGTATTCTATTAATTCGGTATTTTTTATATCTCTAAAACAGGGAACTTTCCCCTTTTGGAGAATAGATGATGATAAAGAAGATGTCATTAGAAAAAGTGTTGATAAGTTTGTCCTATTTACTTCAAATGTCAGAGGCAGGGAATCAATCCTTATATTAGACTTTTTCATTCTTGATTTAAAATAATGTAGTTCCTAAGATCATGCATAATTATATTGAACTTTGGCAGTAAATCCCATTGAGATGGGGTAGTAAGTTCGAGATCGTTCATGTCTTTATGCATACTATGTACATAAATTATACAAGTTTATACACGTTATTTACAAGCATTTTACACACTATGTACAAGTTTGTACATGATATGTAGGAGTATTATACACACAATGTATAAGTTTATACATACAATGTATAAGTTTATACACACTATGTACAAGTTTATACATGCTACGTACAAGCATTATACACACTATGTATATGTTTGTAAAACTATATATAAGCATTTTAAAAACTATGTACAAGTTTATACATGCTATGTACAAGTATTATACACACTACGTATAAGTTTATACAAGTATTATAGATGTTATGTACAAGCATTATATATACTATGTATAAGTTTATACAAGCATTATACACACTATGTATAAGTTTATACATTCTATGTACAAGCATCATGCATACTATTTACAAGCATTAACACACTATGTACAAGTTTATTCAAACATTATACATATGCTATGTATAAGCATTATACAGACTATGCACCAGCTTATACATGCTATGTATAAGAATTATACAAACTATAATAAAGTTTATGCATATTTTGTACAAGTTTATGCACGCTATGTATAAGGATTATACATATAATCTATAAGTTTATACACGATATATACATAATTTTTACACAATGTATACAAGTTTATACATACTATGTATAAGGCTTATATATACTATGTATAAGTTTATAAATGCTATATACATATTTTTTACACACTATGTGCAAGTTTATACACGCTATGTACAAGCATTATACATGCTATATACAATTATTATGCATAATATATACAAGTTTATACAAACATTACACATGTTATGTATAATTTTGTACATGCTATGTATAAGCATTATACACATTATGTATAAATTTATACATATTTTGTATAAGCATTATACATACTATGTACACGCTATATACGAGCATTGCACACATTGTATACATTAATTATACACTTTATATATATGTTTATACAAGCATTCTACACTACATTCAATGCTATATACAAGTATTATACACACTATGTACATATTTATACACGTTATGTACAGGCATTATTCTCACTATTCATAAGTATTATACACTTTGAACAAGTTTATATACATTATGTTCTAGTTTATACAAGCTATATATAAGGATTATACATGCTATATACAAGCATTATAGATGCTTTAATAAAATATTATATACACTACATATAAGTTTATACAAGTATTATGTATACTATGTAGAAGTTTATACATGCTATCTATTAATATTATACACACTATGTACAAGTTTATATACGCTATATACAAGCATTATACATATTATGTATAAGTTTGTACACACTATGTATAAGGATTATAAACACTATGTATAAGTTTTATACATACTATGTGCAAGTTTTACATGCAATATACAAGTATTATACACACTATATACAAGTTTATATATGATATGTATAAAATTACTAGATCACCAAGAGGGGGAGGGGGGTGAATTGCAAAAATTTGTTGCAATAATTAAAATCCTAAGCAAGAGTTCTAATATTTCTATGTTTTTAAATTTTTAACAAGAAAACTTTAACCAATGCGAAAGCAATTAATTGAACCTAACATGCAACAATGAAATTCTTTTTCTTTCACAATTATCACCAAGTAAATATAATGAAAATAAAATGAAAGCAAAAATAAAAGAAATAAGGAAAAAGCTCACCATAATTTTATAGTGGTTCGGTCAAACCATGACCTACGTCCACTCCCCGGAGTCCTTCGCTCCTTGAATTTCACTACAAACTATAGTTCTCCTTTTGCCCCCACGGCAAGGCAGAGAAATCCTCACAAGACTCACTTTCACCAACCCGGAGTGGCGGAGTGCCAACGCTTTTCTCACCCTCCTAGAGATGGCAGCTTACCTTCTCGTGTTTCTCCCTCTTGGAGAAGGCATAGTACCTTCGAGTTCATGGATGTAGAAGAGTCTCCCCCTCAGAGAGTCTCTCATAAGTTCTTCTCGGGACAAAGGAAGAGCAAGATGCAGTAAGAATGGAGCAACCGTGTGATCTCCCTCACACTACTTCTCTCTCATCAAGCTCACCCTCTCCTTCCTCTCTCAGACCATAAAAGCTTCTCAAGAGCTCTCTCTAAATGTTTCTCTCTCTAATGACTTTGCCCTCTTTCTGTCAGTCCCTCAAAACATTACTATTTTGATACTTAAAATATGTTCTAAAATCCCTAAGATTTTCAAAGTAGTTGTTACTATCATACAATACGATATGATATCGTACAATATGATATGTATAATAGTCTTTATCCTGGTACGAAGGTTTATAAATAGTTCAAAATAAATTATACCGTACGATACAACATCGTACACTACGAACCTCTACTCTTTTATTCGTACAGGACGATATCCGGGTTGATCAAAACTTATCTATATTCATCATAAGGCACAATCAACTTCGTATAGTACGATGAGGCCAAATCAAGGGATCGTCCAGGATGATCTCTGGGATGATCAAAATTAGCCTTTGTTCATCGTATAGTACGAACAGGTTAGTACAGTACGATGACCAATCAGAGATTAGTCCTTAATTTATTCAACAAATTATGGGTTAATTTAAGTAAGTATTCAAATAATATCGCATAGTATAAAGTGTTTCTTACCATATGAATGGCTAATACCTTACTTAAATTAATCTGGAGGCTTGGGTTTTGGATTAGTAACACATCGTACAACATGATATGGTTCGTATAGTACAATCTGTTCATAGAAAATTATTTTATAATATTAGATCGTACAGTACGATTTAAAGTCATACATTATGATCAACTGAGAAAAATATTCATTTTGTTTCTTTTAAAAAACCCTCTCCTCCTCTGTGTGTGCATGGTTGTTCAGACTTACATGTATTTTATGGCTAGAATCAAGAAAAGAAAAATTAAAATAAATAAAAAACTACATTGTTTTAGACTATAACTCATACTCTACCCAGTCTTGAGTCTGCTAGTTATCCTGAGTAATTTGTGATCTTCTTGAAATGTTAGTACTCACAGACAATAGCATAAATGAAAGGATATTCAATGAATAGATATTTAGATGATATTATTTTTTATCATCAAAAGCTCAAACTAGGGGTCATGGATTGCATCAATCTCCCCCATTTTGATCATGTCAAATAATATTTGTTATAGGCAAGTTTGGATGGAATTTTTTGTTTCTTTTTTTAAAGAAAACACAATATGAAAAAAATGAAATAGATAAGAAAAGAAAAGAAATGCATTCTATTGAAACACAAGGAAGCATAAGCAAACTACAAAAAACACTTCTCCCTCTTTTGACAGCACCAAAAAGAGGAGCGAACAACACTAAAAAAAAAGGTATAACACAGATACACTTCAACAAGGAGGATCCTGATCACTTGGAGGTAGAGGTGGGTGTGGATGGAAAAATTAAAGGATTATGTCACGGTTATTAATCGAAGTGAAGCATTCCCCAAACCACTGAATGTCGTTCCCCAAACCACTGCAGGCGTGTACACACTATTTACTTATATATAATATGTATAATTCATGTATACAGTATGTGCAATGCTCGTATATAGCGTGTACATAGTGTGTATAATGTTTGTACATAACGTATATAAAATTATACATAATGTGTATAATGCTTATACATATCATGCATAAAATTGTACAAAATATGTACAATGTTTATAAAAACTTATATAAAGTGTGTATAATACTTGTACATAGCATGTATAATGTTTGTACATAGCGTGTATAAACTTGCATATAAAGTATCAAAATTATGTTTACAATATTTTTAAACTTATAGATAGTATGTATAAGCCTTAGACATAGTATGTATAAAATTATACATTGTGTTTAAAAATTATGTATATAGCGTGTATTAACTTATATATAGTGTGTATAATCCTTATACATAACGTGTATAAATTTGTACATAATATTCATAAACTTGTTCATAGTTTGTATAATCCTTATACATAGCGTATATAAACTTGTACATAGTCTGTATAATGCTTGTACATAGCGTTTGAATAATGTTTGAATAAACTTGTATATAGTGTGTACAATGCTTGTAAATAAAGTGTATAATACTTGTACATAGAATATACAAACATATACATAGTGTGTATAATGCTTGTATAAACTTATATATAGTATGTATAATGCTTGTACATAACATCTATAATACTTGTATAAACTTGTACATAGTGTGTATAATGCTTGTATATAGCATGTACAAACTTGTACATAATTTTTATAATGCTTATATATAATGTTTACAAATATATACATAGTGTGTAAAATGCTTGTATATAGCATGTATAAACTTTTATATAGTGTGTATAAACTTGTACATTTCGTGTATAAACTTATACATAGTGTGTATAATACTTGTACATAGTATATAAAAACTTATACATAGTGTGTAAAATGCTTGTACATAGCATGTATAAACTTGTATAATTCATGTATAATACTTGTACATAGCATGTATAAACTTATACATAGTGTTTATAATGCTTATATATAGCATGTATAAACTTATACATAGTGTGTATAATTCTTATTTATAATGTGTAAAAGGCTTGTACTTATCGTGTATAAACTTATACATAGTGTGTATAATACTTGTATTTTACATATAAAACTTGTACATATTGTGTATATAACTGGTACGTAGTGTTTATAATGCTCATACATAGTATGTACAAACTTATACATAATATATATAATGCTTGTACATAGCGTGTACAAACATGTACACAATGTGTATATTATTTATAGATAGTGTGTATAAACTTCTACATAGTATAGAAAATGCTTGTATAAACTTATACGTAGTATGTATAATATTTTTATATAGCTTGTATAAAGACTTTATATAGCATGTACAATGCTTATATATAGCTTGTATAAACTTGTACATAATGTATAAAAATTTATTCAGAATATATAATACTTATGAATAGTGTGTACAATACTTGTACATAGCATGTATAAATATGTACATGGGGTGTGTAATACTTGTATATAACATTAAACGTAGTTTAAAATGATTGTATAAACTTATATATAATGTTTATATATCATGTATACACTGTGTGCAATCCTCGTATATAATAAGTACATAGTATATATAATACTTGTACATAACGTGTATAAACTTATACTTAATGTGTATAATGCTTATACATAACATGTATAAAGTTGTACATAACATGTACAATAATTATATAAACTTATATATAGTGTGTATAATACTTATACATAACATGTATAATGCTTGTACATAGCGTGTATAAAC